>CM076848.1:52778485-53066589 GCA_039519185.1 Astragalus membranaceus
CTTCCTCCTCATCGCCATCTTCGTTTCCCCCTTTGCTGACCTCGTTCACAACGGCCTTCCCCTTCCGTGGGGAACGAGTTTCACTTTTCTCCTCCTGTCTACCTGCTTGCCCCTTTTTTACGTACTTGGTGAGCTTACCCTTCCTGATCAACTCCTCGATGTCATCTTTGAGGGTCATGCAGTTGTTGGTATCATGCCCGTTACTCCTGTGGTATCGGAAATACTTGCGAGACGGGCGCTGCCCATCCTTGAGGACGATGGGGTCTGGTCTTTTAATACCTCTAAACTCTGCGTTTGCGCACTCGGACAAAATCTGGGCATAAGATGTGTTCAGCTTCGTCCGTTCGGGATACTTCTTCTGCCTGTATTCCCTTAATGGTCCTTCCTGGTCTCTTCGGGATTTCTGATCCCGCTCAGATCGGGGATCCCTTGTCGTTCCGGCGACCGCTTGGGTGGCCATTGCTCTTTCTTCATAATTCATAAACCTTTGGGAACGTCGAAGGAAAGTTTCAAGGTCCGGTGGCTCGTTCACTCCAACTTCAATCTCAAACAGACTACCAGTACGGAGTCCGTCCCGAAGGAACCAGAGACGCATGTCGTCCTCTAGTCCGCAAACATTGGCGGCTTCTTTGTTAAACCGTTCCACATAATCGCGAATGGTCTCGTCCGGACCTTGCCTGATCGCCTTCAGGACGGCATGTGATTTGGGTTTTACCCTAGACGCGGTAAAGCGGGCACTGAAAACCCTCGCCAGTTGCTCCCACGATGAGATCGTGTTAGGTTTCAGCTCGGTAAACCACTCCAGGGAGGGTCCTTCTAGGGTCAAGGGAAAGATTTTGCACTTGACTTGCCCGTACGCTCCTCTATACTGCATCATTAGGTCAAAATATCTTAAGTGAGCATCGGGGTCCTTCACCCCACTGTACATTCTGAGATCGGACGGAGGCTTCTCAAGAGCCTGCGGAATGGGGTACTCGTCTATTTCTCGAGTGAAAGGTCCTATCCGAGTGTCCCCTTCCCCCGCGAGGTGGTCGGTCCTCGAGTTGTCGGTCTCGATGACCACCTCGCTCGGGGATACAATTGTGACGACGATATCAGTTGGGTGGAGGCTCCTCGGGGTGTAAGTGAGCGTATCTATCAAACAATCTACTCCTTGACCGGGTTAACGAATTAGTCGAGATGTACGAGGATTCTCGGTAAAGCTCTTCTTCGGGCCAGTAGGTTGGGTCGGTCGAGAAAGGCGACACCCTCAGCCGCTCCTGGGAAGCCCCTCTCACTGCCCGCCTGGGTGGAGATCGGTGTACTAGGCGTCTTCTCAGGGGCCATCGATGCCTCCTAGACTGGTTACCCCTGTGCACGGGAGAGCCGTCGTCGCGGCGACGCTGTTCGGGCGCGATATACGCCCTTCCAGAAGCGACTTGCTGTTCTATCTGATTGAGTCGCTCTTCCTGTTGCTCGATATGTCTAATTGAGCCGCTTGCACAATTGCGCTTGGTAACACCACATTGACCAGCTGTGCTGGGTCCATCTGAGCGCTCGAAGCTGTGTCCTCGACGTCGGCGGCTTGGTCCTCCTGGCCGAGCGGTCGCTGCTCAGGGATTGCTGCTATGCTTCGCAAGCGCGGGGCCCCACGCAGTCTCCCTCGTGGTGGCATATCAGATGAGGGTGGGACAGTAGCTCCCACTGTTTTGCTTAGTTGGGCCGCTTTCGGTCGGCCCTATGACAATGTTGGGCTCTGGCCCAGTCCGGAACATTTTCTATTTTTTAGGGCCAAAGAGAATGAAGCAACGACAAGTCGACAATGAAGAGCATTCTCCAAGCCTATGAGAAGGCATCTGAGAGATGATTAGTTATCAAAAGTAATAGTTTTTCTCAGCGGGAACGTTGCACCGAAACTCAAGGATATGATGGCTTCCATTCTCGGTGTCCATGTTTTCTTCGATACATGCCAGTATCTTTGTCTTCTGTCCATGATAGGAATGAGCAAAAAGGTCACATTTGAATATTTGAATGAGACCTTTTTGCGAGTATCTTTAGATACTGGCATGTATCGAACAAAAGAGAGAAGGCCGGTACCTTTGGTTAGTAAGAAGTGAGAGCACGATGTACAATATACAACTTTTTTCAGACGAGGTTAGTAATCTACAAATTCATGACTTTGAAACTAATTTTACCCATAGCCACCTGTATTAACTCGTTTTCTTTCACTTGAAAATCTAAAACTTGCTTCAATCTGCCCACCAAACCGTGTTTTTATGCGATTAGATCAGACTTCGGTCGGATGAAAATATTTGTCCTCCCCTAGCGAGAAGGCATGGGATTTCACTTGTTATATGCCTTTAGGGGGATCATATAGTGACATGCCTTTGGTTAGTAAGAAGCAAGAAGGTACGTATTTCACATCTTATATACCTTTAATTTATCAATGCCTAGTAAGCCAGAGTGGAGATTATTGATCAACCCCAATGCACTTCTTATGTTTTGCAACAAGAGCATAAAAATGGTCTCCTTTTCTATGATATGTGCACGAGAGGAGGAGGAGGAGGAGGAGGAGGAGGAGGAGAATAAAAAAATCAAGAACCTAATTAATTTTAATTTGAGGTTTTTGTTTTTAATCAAAAAAATTAAATAAAAAATTGTAATTTTTTGCCTATTTTGACCTATCACATCAACGCCGTTTTAATAACATCTCATTATAACAATCACATGGGATTTTCTTAAGAGAAGTTAAACATCAATTAGAAAAAGGGAAACATTGTTCACGTTTTTCAACTAAAGACCTAAAAAGTTTTAAACTAAAATCAAAATTTAAAATAAAGTTCAAGAATCTCATGACCAATTTTACCTTAAAAAAACCAGGAGGGTTTTTAATAAAACCCGTGTCAATGTGCATTTTTTTTTGGTCAAGTGTCAATGTGCTTAAGATGCAAAGGAATTACACGAGATAGAAGATTTCAATTTTTCAACGTGGTTTTTTTTTAAATTTTCATGTACCATCAGATATTGTTAGCTCACAAATACAAATACACCCAAGATTTTTTACTCGCGTTTCGTAAAGTTACCACATTTGATTTTACAGCAACATTGTGTACTATCCATTTTAACCAAAACAAAAGAATTAAGCAACGGCTATACACACCATGTTGCTGGTTGTGAGCATAAAGCATAAACTAGATGAAGAGGTACAACCTAATAGTTACCACACCCCTGCCCAATTTTCAATTCGCTCGGATTTACCTCCATTTGAGGTAAATTCGTTTTGTTATTTTTAAAGTCGGATTTACCTCATATGGGGGTGCCCAATAGGTAAATCCGATTTAAAAAATAACAAAGCAGATTTACCTTAGCTGGAGGTAAATCCGCTTTGTTATTTTGGAAATCGGATTTACCTAGTGGGTACATAAATCCGATTTCCCTAAAAAAAGAGAAAATCGGATTTATCCCACTTAAGGTAAATCCGATTTCCCTAAAAAAAGAAAATCGGATTTATCCCACCTAAGGTAAATCCGATTTTAATATTAAAAAAAATTGTTTTTTATTTAATTTTTTAAAAAAGGTTATAAAATGCTACTAAAAATCCGTTAAATAGCCAAAACTAATCCAAAAATTATGAAAACACCACTAAAAATCTAATAAAACCAAAATAAAGTTATACAAATTTTTTCAGATTTTTTGGAGATTATGAAAAATTAAAAAAATTAATAAAAAATAGTAAACGATGGAATTTGGGATTTTGAGGTCCCCAGTCCTAAAAGAAGTCCCTTCTTGAGGAGTATTGATCCTTGATATTTTTCAGAATTAAAGAATGTGGTTTCATTACAATTTGAGTAGGTTGCCCGAAAACTGATTTTTTAGCCTAAATTATTCTCCCGACGTACAATATCGTCACGTGTTAACGAACTACACACTAAACAGAACCAAAAGACGGTCGAAATTTGTTTCTAAAATTTTAACTGATTTATTTATTTATTAATTAGGTTAACAAAGCGGATTTACCCCCACATAAGGTAAATCCGCTTTGGTTATTTTTAAAAGCGGATTTACCGTATATGATGGGATAGATCCGCTTTTAAAAATAACAAATCGGATTTACCCCCACTTAAGGTAAATCCGATTTGTTATTTTTAAAAGCAGATCTACCCATCTAAAATAAATCCGATTTAAATTTTTTAAAATTTTTAGTGGAAATCGGATTTACCTAAATCCGATTTAAATTTTTTAAAATTTTTAGTGGAAATCGGATTTACCTAAATCCGATTTCCAAAAAAAAAAATGAAATCAGGATACGTTCGGGATTTTTAAATTTTGTTAAGGGCAATTGCGTCTTTTCGCAGGGTCGGCGGGGGTAGCTAGGGAGATGATGAGGGTACAAAAAAAAATCCCTTAGTGTTACTTGCAGTTTGCTTTGGTGGTTCGGTTGGTGGAACAAAAATCACGGGCCAAACCAAACTGCGCGATTGATTGAAAAAAAAACGAATAGATTTTGCAGTTTTCGGTTTGGGTTGGTTTGCGGTTTTCTATTGGGTTGGTTCGGTTTTGAACACCCCTAGCTTATAGCATTTTTTGAAACACTACTTCAAGTAGCGTTTGAGTTTATAGCTTATAGCGTCTCATCTTTTTAGTCATTTTTACCCTTATTATTTTTATGATATTCTTTCTATGTTCTCAAGTAAAATTAATTTTTTTATATTTTCAATTTTGAATACAACGTAGTTCTCTATTAAGTATTAAGTGTGTGAAATCTATTTGCATTCTATAAAAAAATCTGCACTCCATGTTCGTCATTTTCATCACCTTTTATTTGTATCTTTTATAAATAATATAATACACCATAATGAAACGTATCTTTATTCTTATGCATACAGTATATTGTCTTTTGTTTTTATTTAAATTATATTACTATTGTTATTGTTATTGTTTTTTTAGGACTTTTTTTGACAATTTTCATCTCCATTTTTTTAGGACTTTACTATTTGCACAATATTGTCATTAAATATTTAAAAAATATATAAATTAGATATTAAAATATAAATATTAAAAATTAATTTAAAAATATTTTACTAGTTAGTTTGATTATCATGATTTTATAGCAATAATAGTTTATAATTGATCAAATAAACCTAACAATTAATTATGTATCTCCTTTCATGTCATTTTACATTTATCAGTTCGTTCAACCACTAATTTTACCAAACATTTCATTCGCTATTAGCCAGCTTATCCGCTATCAGCTAGTTTATCCGCTATCCGCTATAAGCTCATTCGCAATCCGCTAGCTTATTCGCAATCCGCTAGCTTATTTGCTATCCGCTATTTTTTTGCCAGATAGGGCCTTAAATTATAGATTGCATTAATTACGGCTGATAGACAAGAAATAGAAGGATAATTCTACATCCAGTTTTAACATGTACAAGTTTGGTGGTTAAACACAACCAAACCCAATTTGGAGAGCGATCATGTATATTGATAATTTGCAATTGAATGCTAACCAGTTCTAAGAACTAAGAAGTACACCAAACCAATTATGGAGAGATATCAGGTGAGCATGAAACTTGACATTTTGATGTTAAAAGTATAAACTATCAACTGGCAAGCTTAAAGGCATCAATGAAAAGTCCATAGGTGAAACCCATTTTAAAGTTATTGAGAAGAGCAACTGGGAAAGTAACCTTTGGTCTGCTGTAATAGAACTTAGTTACATACTCAGTTAGAAGAACACATACCACTGCAGCAATAACATCATTGACTCCTAAAGCTCCAAAAGACAGTGAGATTGTTTGTGCAACATAAAATCCACCCAACAAGGAGATTCCACCAAACAAAGTCCTGCGAGAAGGTCTTCTGAAGTAATTCCTTGAGAGCTCGGGCACGAGTCTTATAATGTCCACTAGCCTCCGTTGTCCACCATTTTCTTGCACAGCTCGAATGCGAAGCCTAGCTGAAGATCCCGGTAAAAACCTTCTTCCAGATACACTGACTTTAGTTTTAGGAATTGTACCAAATCTGAGGCCTACAGAGATCAAGCTCATTGAATGTGCCATTTGTGTTTCTTCTACCAACAATTAGCAAGCTCAACTCAGAAAGGCCCCCAGCCTAGAAATTTTGATCAATGTAAAATATTACATGTCAAGCCAACAAAAATTCATGCCATCAAAGATTTGTTTTCACTTTCAATACTTCTGTATTTAGTTTTAGTGAAGAACAGTAGGCATAATGTACCTAAACTTGATTCATATTACAGTCCTTCAATTTCAACTAATATTCACTTCTTCAATTAACTATGATATGCATGGTTTGATTCTAAATTTCTTAGCTTACTAATAGTAATATGTTCAACAAAGTCATAAGTACACAGTTCATACAACTCTAATAATGCAAGCACGCTAGATAGAGAAAAATGTACCAATTTTACTAGCCTAAACAACATCAATTAATCAATTTTCAAAAAAAAAATAGTTTGGGGATTTTAATTTTAATAACAATAAAATTAAGAACTTCAATTTGGGGTTAGGGTTTTGAAATTGGGAATTGGGGGATTTGGAGCTTTGACGAAATTATACTTGGTAAGGGTGAGAATCACTCGCCAATAACAGAGAAGAAAGAAGAGGCAGCAACAACGAGCTCTGGCGGTGGCGGACGGCGCAACAGTGCTATGCTCGGACAGTAACGGAGGGCATACGACAGTGACAGTTCGAGAATCCAAACGGTGCAAAAGGGAGAGACGATGGGTTTTCAAGTTGATTGGTTCACCTGCTCCAATGTGAGTCAGACAGTGGCGGAAAAATCCTTGGAAGGAGGCGGTGAGCGTGGAGAGTTGAGAGGACTAACGATAGATAACGTAAAATTGAAAGATGTAAAGTGAGAAGTGGGCAACGCTAGTGTAGGAATCAGGGTTTTTGAGTTTAATTAGAATCGAAGGCCAATATTGGATTTTAGGGAAGTCTTAGATCTTGGCCGTTGGATCAAAAAGGTCAGAAGAGGGGTGTTTGTGCATTTTTTTAGTAAGTGCAATTCTTTTGAATATTGTAAGGAGAGGGTCCACCAACCATATCATATATTGCTCTTAAGTCTATGCAGTTCAAGAATCCAGAGTACTGCAATTTTGAACTTGGCCTGCACTCAATTGTTGGCGCGCAACTCTCAGTATAATATTACCATCTTATATTATTTATACTACTATATTATTATTATTATTATCTCTAGCTTAGTTGGCGAGCTAAGGGTTATCTAAGGAGTGCACCAAAAGAGTGCAAGAAGGAGGTCTACATTCCCCTCACCCCACTAACATTGCTTATAAAAAAAAACTATTATATTATTATATTATACATTGTTATCATTATTACTATCATCATATCATTATATTATTATATTTCCTTTTCACTTTATATTCTTTCCTCCTTTTTTTTTATTTTTCTATTTTATTCTCTCATTGTCAACAATTGCTTTTGTAATAAAATATGTAAAGTGTGATACCAACTAGTGTGTGTTTGAATACTTTAGAGCATAGTTATCAGAACCGGACTGGACCGGCCGGTCGGACCGGTCCGACCGGGACCCGGTGCCCTTCCCGGGCCAGACAGTGTGCAGAACCGGATATGCAGTTGGACCGGATGACCCGGCCGGGTCGATGATAAACCCGGTGGTCCGATCGGTCACATGACCCGGGCCGGGTTGCATGTTCGCTGATTTTAGTTTTTTTTTTGGTTGGAACCTCCCATTTTCGCAGAATTTAGTTTTTTTTTTTAAGCTTCTAGTTTAGAAATGAAACAAAACATTTTTTATTACTTAAAAATCTCCAAAGTGGGAATCAAACTTGAGACCTGTAGGTGAGTAATAGCAAGCATTACCACTACACTACAAACAGTTTGTTGATAAAGATTTGCTTTTATATTATATATACAATGCGCTAAAAATATCTGCACTTAATATTTGTTTGCTTATATTTTTTTATTGCTTCATCGTCTTTGGCTTGCTTATATATTAATATTATGCATTACCAATGCTTCTTTATTTTTAATACAATAGCCGGTTTAAATAACAATAATAATTATGTTTAATATTTAACTACTATTAGTCCAATAGTTGTTTTTTTTACAATAGTCCAATAGTTGTTGGTCGGCGGAAATAAAATATCTATATTTATAATTATAATTATAAATACAAATTATAATAAAATTTCTATATTAATAAATGTATACAAGACAATATATTTATAATTATAAATACAAATACTTTCTTAGTATATATTATAATTTTTTAAATTTATTTAATATAGACCGGGTCATGCGGTCCGACTAGAGACCCGCCGGTCCGACCCCGGGCCCAGTGACCCAGTGCCTTGACCGGGTCGATGGTCGGTCCGGGTCTGATAACACTGCTTTAGAGTTCAGAAAAAATTTAACACTTACGCGAAGTTTGTTATTCAATAACGAGTTCGATGAAAAGAAAACATAATTTTATCGCTAAATACATAAAGCGTGATGCTAAGTAGTGTGTTTTATGGTACTTTAATGTCCAAAAAAAATTAAATGTTTAAATACGCTAAGTTCGTTCCTCAATCATCGATTTGGTAAAAAAAATAATTTAAATGTTTGAATAGGTGGAGTTTTTTTTTCTAAATTGGACGCTAAGTAGTGTGTTTGGGGTACTTTATAGTCCAGGAAAAAAAATAATTGTTAACATACGCAAAGGTCGTTCCCTCAAAAACCCATTTGTGAAAAGAAAAAATAATTTACCGACACGACACGTAAAGTGCGATGCTAAGCAGTGTCTTTTAGGGTACTTTAGACCGTACAAAAATTATAGATGTTCAATATCTTATAGATTTTTGGTTGTCTTATCACCGTGTATTGGATGAATCATTGTTTGTTAATGTGGATATCTTGTACTGCAGGTAACTTATGTTGCAGGTTAGGTTTTGATGATGAAAAAGACAAAGCCATAGTTGATGGTCAAAGTTGATGAAAGTGAAATTTGATGAAAGTGACAAAATATCAAAGTCACAATCCAAGACAATCAAGACTAAAGAATCATGTCTCAAGAAATAAGGGTAGTCCTTAGGGTTTGGGGATTGTCTTAGGAAAAAGTGTAAGCTCTTCCGAGGGTCAGCTCATCTCTCAAAGTCTCACATCTTCACTAGCTTTTCAAAATGCATGCATGCACACGTAAACATAAAAAGCATTTTTAGAAAACCATAAAATCGATTCACATCATTTTTATCTAAACATCAAAATCGATTTCCTACTTCAATTTAAAGTGCATAATCGATTTTCCCTATAGTATAATAAAGCATAAAATCGATTTGCATCTTATTCTCAAACAAGATAAAATCGATTTTACTCCTACACTTTAATCAGGCAAAGAATCGATTCTTCCTTTAATATACTCAAGAATAAAATCGATTTCCTTCCTGCTCTTAAGAAATAAATCGATTGACATCTTATTTCAAACAAACACATAATCGATTTCTCATCCTAGATCTACTTAGGCATGAAATCGATTCTCACTTTTAGTTTATTGAGGCAAACAATCGATTGTGTCATTTCCAAAATTACTTCAACGGCTATATTTTTCTCATAGCCTATAAATAGAGGCTTCATACTTCACAATTTTACACAACCCATTTTCACAATTCAAAGCATAACTTAGAAAAACTCTTCACACTTTCATTTTTGCTCTTCTCGCATCGTTGGTCCGTCAGAGCTGATCTCTCGCAAGAGTTAGTCGGGGTTGGAATCTTCAAGTTGTAATATCTGCCTACATTAGAGGTATTTTGGTCTTTACTTTTGTAATTGTTTATTGTTGTATTTGGTACTAGGGAGTGGGGTATCTCTCTAGGGTAGCTGTTTGTACTAGGAAGTGGGGTATCTTTCTGGGGCAGCTGGTTGTAACAGGGGTGGGGTATCTCTTGTTATTGTTGTAATAGATTTGAGGGCTCTTCAATAGGTGGGGTATCCTAGGTGAAGAGTGCCTAAGTCTTGTAAAGGTTTTCCAAGGCACCTGTAAGCCTTGTTGTGTTAGTGAAAAATCTCACAAGGGTGTGAGGACTGGACATAGGTCACTGGGAGGTGACCGAACCAGCATAAATCTGTTGTGTTCTTTATTGCTTTATTTTCTAATTCCTTCGCTTCCACTTAACCTGCGCGAAAATTAATCTAAGTCATTGAAAAGGGGAAAAAGTTTTCAAAAGTTTTTAAATCTCAATTCACCCCCCTCTTGAGACTGAAGCCACTTGGCAACAAGTGGTATCAAAGATATACTCTTGTATAAAGGGCCTAGCAGCTTCAAGAGTAATGGCTTCAGGTTGGTCTACGCAAGAGGGTGCTTCTCTTACCCGTCCTCCGGGATTCAACGGGAAAGATTACGCATACTGGAAAGAAAGAATGAGAATATTTATTGAAGGGGTAGACTTAGATGTTTGGGATGTTGTGGAAAAAGGACCCTATGTCCTCACGCGTATGGTAAATGGTATTCTTACTATTAAAGATAGAGCTGAATGGTCTGACGATGAAAAGAGAAAAGTGCAACATAATTTACGGGCTAAAAATATTATTACTTCTGCTTTGAGTCCTGATGAGTTCTTTAGAGTATCAAATTGTAAATCTGCTCAAGAAATGTGGGATAATCTGCAAGTCACTCATGAGGGTACAAATGAAGTAAAAAGGGCCAGAACAAACACTCTGATCAGAGAATATGAGCTATTCTGAATGAATTCAGGTGAAACTATTCCAGAGATGCAAAAGAGGTTCACTCACATAGTGAATCAACTGAGTCTATTGGGAAAGTCATTCCCTGCTGAAGATCTGATCAACAAAGTCCTAAGGTGTCTAAACAGAGAATGGCAACCCAAAGTAACCGCTATAGCTGAATCTAGGAATTTAGCTACTATGTCACTTGCCACTCTATTTGGTAAGCTACAAGAGCATGAACTAGAACTTACTCGTTTGACTGAGCATGAAAATACAGATAAGAAAAAGAAAAGCTTGGCGTTAAAGGCTTCTAGTTCGAGTCGACATTGTGACAGTGATAACTCAGAAAGTGAGGATGATGAAAACGAAGAGAGCATGGCTCTCATGGTTCGAAAATTCAAAAAGCTTATGAGAAAGAAAAATTTTTCTAAAATTTTTTCTCCAAAAAGGTTCTTGAGTAAAGAAAGTTCATCCGATCCTCCAACATGCTATGAATGTGGGAAACCTGGTCACATGAGGATGGAATGCCCAAATCTACAGAAAAAGGGATCCAAATTCGAAAAGAAGGCATTCAAAGAAAACAAAAGAAGGAAAGCCTACGTAGCTTGGGAAGACAATGACACGAGTAGTTCAGATGGCTCAGAAAGTGAAGAAGCTCATGTTGCTCTTATGGCCGATCATGACAGTGAAAGTGAATCCGAAAATGAGGTAAGCTCTAACTCTGATTCTTTACAAGATGCATGCATGAAGCATTTGTTGAATTGCATGATAATTCACTTAAATTAGCTAAGGCATTGAGTAAATCAAAGAAAACCATTGCTAACCTTCAAAATGAAGTTAATGCTTTAATTAAGGAAAAATTAGAGCTTAGAAAAGAAAATGATGATCTTGTTTATTTCAAGGAAAATTATGAATGTGATAAGTGTATAGAACATGAAAAGAAAATCAATGAGCTTGAATGTACAATAGGCAAAATGTCCAAATTACAACATGTACATCCTAGGGTTCCAAGAAATGATTTTGAGAAAAGACATATGCATCATAGACCTAAGTTTACAACTAGACCCCATATTAGATGTTATTTCTGTGCTAAAACTGGACATACAACATCTGTTTGCAGGGCAAGAGGTAAACAAAATATGAAAAGGGTGTGGGTTCCTAAAGGGACCATACCAAACACTAACCCACAAGGACCCAAAGAGACTTGGGTACCTAGAACCCTGTTTTAAATCACTGCAGGTATGCTTCAAGGTATAGGGGACAAATTGGTACCTTGACAGCAAAAACACAAAGCGCATGAATGGAGAAGCAAAGCCCTTACACACTCACCCCAGGTCAAGCAGTCATGTGACTTGTGAGTGAGTTTGAAATGTCAATGATGGGAGAACTCAACTTCTTCCTTAGGCTTCAAATAAAACAAACCAATAATTGCATCTTCATCTCTCAATCAAAATATTGCAAAGAACTACTTAAGAGATTCGAAATGGACAAAGCAAAGGAAATGTCCACTCCAATGAGCACTTCATGCTACTTAGACAAAGATGAAGAAGGTAAACCGGTAGAACTAACCAAATATCGAGGTATGATTGGCTCTCTTCTCTATTTAACTGCTAGTAGACCGGATATCATGTTTAGTGTTTGCATGTGTGCTAGATATCAAGCAAATCCAAAAGAGTCGCATTTAGTAGCTGTCAAAAGAATAATGAGATATCTTGTAGGCACTCAAAATGTTGGTCTGTGGTACCCCAAAGGCGCCACATGCAGCCTTATAGGATATTCAGACTCTGATTTTGCAGGTTGTAAATTGGATAGAAAAAGCACTAGTGGAACATGTCACATACTAGGTAGTGCATTAGTCTCATGACACAGTAAGAAACAAGTCAGTGTCGCACCGTCAACTGCTGAAGCAGAATATGTTGCAGTAGGAAGTTGCTGCGCATAAATCCTCTGGATGAAGCAACAACTTCTTGACTATGGTGTAGAATTAGATCACATTCCAATAAAATGCGACAACACCAGCGCTATCAATCTTACAAAGAACCCCGTTCAGCACTCTAGGACCAAGCATATAGAGATTAGACATCATTTTCTTAGAGATCATGTTCAAAAAGGCGATTGTGTGAGAAAGCTTCTTTTTCATTCGAAGAGAACTTGGAATCATTTATTCCTCTTCTATTTGAATGAAACAAATGTTGTTTAGATTCGCAAACTTTGTCATATGTCGACCCTTTTGATCATGACAAAAAGGGGGAGAAATATAGTGTTGCATAAAGCATATAATATTGTCATATTAAACATATAGCGGGAGAAATATTGTCACTTTGCATATAGTGAATGAAACAGGGGGAGCATCAAGTAAGGGGGAGTATAATCACATATATATGTATGCATTGTTTTGTTTGATGAACTAACCTCCCACCTTAAGATGAGTAAAGTTTTGTCATCATCAAAAAGGGGGAGAATGTGGATATCTTGTACTGCAGGTAACTTATATTGCAGGTTAGATTTTGATGATGAAAAAGACAAAGCCATAGTTGATGGTCAAAGTTGATGAAAGTGAAAGTTGATGAAAGTGACAAAATATCAAAGTCACAATCCAAGACAATCAAGACTAAAGAATCATGTCTCAAGACATAAGGGTAGTCCTTAGGGTTTGGGGATTGTCTTAGGAAAAAGTGTAAACTCTTCCGAGGGTCAGCTCGTCTCTCAAAGTCTCACATCTTCACTAGCTTTTCAAAATGCATGCATGTACACGTAAACATAAAAAGCATTTTTAGAAAACCATAAAATCGATTCACATCATTTTTATCTAAACATCAAAATCAATTTCCTACTTCAATTTAAAGTGCATAATCGATTTTCCCTATAGTATAATAAAGCATAAAATCGATTTGCATCTTATTCTCAAACAAGATATAATCGATTTCACTCCTACACTTTAATCAGGCAAAGAATCGATTCTTCCTTTAATATACTCAAGAATAAAATCGATTTCCTTCCTGCTCTTAAGCAATAAATCGATTGACATCTTATTTCAAACAAACACATAATCGATTTCTCATCCTAGATCTACTTATGCATGAAATCGATTCTCACTTTTAGTTTATTCAGGCAAACAATCGATTGTGTCATTTCCAAAATTATTTCAACGGCTATATTTTTCTCATAGCCTATAAATAGAGGCTTCATACTTTTCAATTTTACACAACCCATTTTCACGATTCAAAGCATAATTTAGAAAAACTCTTCACACTTTCATTTCTGCTCTTCTCGCACCGTTGGTCCGTCAGAGCTGATCTCTCGCAAGAGTTAGTCGGGGTTGGAATCTTCAAGTTGTAATATCTGCCTACATTAGAGGTATTTTGGTCTTTACTTTTGTAATTGTTTATTGTTGTATTTGGTACTAGGGAGTGGGGTATCTCTCTAGGGTAGCTGTTTGTACTAGGAAGTGGGGTATCTTTCTGGGGCAGCTGGTTGTAACAGGGGTGGGGTATCTATTGTTATTATTGTAATAGATTTGAGGGCTCTTCAATAGGTGGGGTATCCTAGGTGAAGAGTGCCTAAGTCTTGTAAAGGTTTTCCAAGGCACCTGTAAGTCTTGTTGTGTTAGTGGAAAATCTCACAAGGGTGTGAGGACTGGACGTAGGTCACTGGGAGGTGACCGAACCAGTATAAATCTGCTGTGTTCTTTATTGCTTTATTTTCTAATTCATTCGCTTCCACTTAACCTGCGCGAAAATTAATCTAAGTCATTGAAAATGGGAAAAAGTTTTCAAAAGTTTTTAAATCTCAATTAACCCCCCTCTTGAGACTGAAGCCACTTGGCAACGGTTAATACATTAACACGTCAATATCCTAATAAAATTAAACATGTGTATGTGTAAGATGAAGAATTAATTTTTACATGCAAAATGCCAGCACATCCAATATATCCATTATTATTGTTTTAATATCACTAACTTTAATTGGACCCATAATATAGACTATATTTTTTAATACATTTCAAATTTTTTATTTTTTGCTTCTCTTAAATCAAAAAAATGTATTAACATTGCTGGGCGATGAGATAGTATATTTTATAACAATTTAGTTACGTGTCATGGTGTGGAAGGTTCTTCTCCAGATGATCACTATGTGGCGTTAGTAGAAGCAGGGGGAGAGAAGGGATGAAGACGCGAGTAGGAAGGGGGCGAATAACACAGGTGTGCCCTGAATATTCTATCTCTTAATATGCGTGGGTGGGCGACAGAGCAAAGCGTCGCCAATTGACTTCGTTAATTAAAACAGGTACTTTTAATTTTATTTGTATTCAAGAAATCAAAAGGGAGGTGCTAGAGAAGAATCAGATAGGTGTCTTATGGGGTGGTCAACCATTTGATTATGTGTTCAAAGCTTCTCAAGGGTTGTCGGGAGGTATTCTTTCATCGTGGCTTGTAGGTTCTTGTTCCCTTAACTTTTCTTTTATGGGTACTGGCTTTATAGGGGTGGCACTTAATGTTGAAGATTATATCTCGTATGTTGTTAATATTTATGCCCCATGTTCCCTTATTGATAAAAGAAGAGGCTGGGAGGAATTAAAAGGTTTGAAGGAGAATTATGCTGTTGGTGAATGGTGTTTAGTAGGGGATTTTAATGCTGTTACAACGGTGGAGGAAAGAAAAGGTAGAAATGTAGGGGGGTTGTCTCAGGAGATCTTAGATTTTAATAGTTTCATTGTTGATATGGAGTTATTTGATGTGGCGGTTTCAGGCAAAAAATTCTCTTACTTTTGTTCAGATGGTTTGTCTATGAGCAGGTTGGATAGATTCTTATTATCAGCAGGTTTGATTGACAGATGGCATATTATAGGTCAATGGGTAGGGAACAGGGATATATCTGATCACTGTCCTATCTGGTTGATTCGGTCTTCTATTAACTGGGGGCCCAAACCCTTTCGGTGTATTAATGGCTGGTTTGATTTCGCAATGTAGAGGTTAATTTTTGGGCTAATTCAGCAGTTACAGGTAACAAGGCTTTCATTATTAAAGAAAAACTTAAATTGTTGAAGGCTAATTTGCGGGTTTGGAACAAAGAAGCGTATGGGTTGTTGGATTTAAATATTGAAGAGGAGGTCAGGGAGTTGAATGGTCTGGATAATCTGATCTCAGAGAAATGGGATGCTGCTGCAGTTATCAAAAGGAAAGAGGTCTCAGTCCAATTTTGGAAGAACATCCGGTTGAAGGAAAGCCTTTTATTTCAGAAGAGTAGGGCTCATTGGATCAAAGAAGGTGATGTAAATTCAAAGTTTTCTCATTCGTTTCTAAGATATAGGAGGAGGAGAAACACCTTAATGCTAACTGATGAACATGGGAATTTGTTGGTAGATGCAGTGGCAGTAAAAAATAAGGTAAAAAATCACTTTCAAGCTTGTTGTGTTGAACCTCATGTAGATAGGCCTAATCTCAATGGCTTATCATTTAAGCAAATTGATGGTGATGATAATTTGATGTTATTGGAGCCTTTTGAGGAGGAGGAGATTAAGGAAGGGGTTTGGAGTTGTGATGGTGACAAAAGTCTTGGCCCGGATGGTTTTAATTTGCGGTTCTTTAAGGAATTTTGGGATGTGCTTAAAGATGACATAGTCGCTTTTTTTAATGAGTTTCATTCTAAAGCTTCTTTACCTAAGGCATTCTTAGCTTCATTTATAACACTTGTTCCCAAGAAACACAATCCTCAAGGCTTGGGTGAGTATAGACCCATTTGTTTAATTGGGAGTATTTATAAAATTCTATCAAAGATGTTGGCGAATAGGATCAAAAATGTGCTTCCTAGTGTCATATCTGGATGTCAATCAGCTTTCTTGGGTGGTAGAAATATTCTAGATGGAGTTGTGGTTGTGAATGAGTTGGTTGATTTAGCAAAGAGAAAGAAGGACAAATGCATGCTATTTAAGGTTGATTTTGAGAAGGCCTATGACACTATATCTTGGTCTTTCTTATTTTATATGATGGAGAAACTTGGATTTAATTCTAGGTGGATTCAGTGGACGAAAGCTTGTGTTTGCTCTACTTCTTTATTGGTATTGGTGAATGGAAGTCCAACCCAAGATTTCATGGTGCAGAGAGGCCTCCGTCAAGGGGATCCGTTGTCACCATTCTTGTTCTTGATCGTAGCAGAGGGGCTGTCTGCTCTAGTGAAAAGAGCCGTATCTATGGATTTGTTTGCTGGTTATAAGGTGGGGGTGAATCTTCAATTTTCAATAGTGCAATTTGCGGATGACACGGTTTTTATTGGTGATGCTTTGTGGGGAAATCTTTGGTGTATCAAATCTATTCTAAGAAGTTTCGAGTTAGTATCCGGGTTGAAAGTTAATTTCCACAAAAGCAAATTAATTGGTGTGAATGTAGCGGAAGATTTTAGTGCTCATGGTTCGGTTTTCCTTCATTGCCGGACGGAGACTATTCCCTTCAAATTTTTAGGTATTTCGGTTGGAGCCAATCCTAGACGTAGTGCCACTTGAAAACTGGTGATTGATATGTTCCGTTCTAGGCTTACATCTTGGAAAGGTCGTAGTTTATCAATTGGAGGACGGGCAACTCTTATAAATTTCGTTTTGAATAGTATTCCGCTATATTTCTTCTCCTTTTATAAGGCCCTGGAAGTGGTGATTAAATCCTTAATTAAGATCCAAAGGGATTTTTTGTGGGGGGTTAAGGAGGATAGAAGGGGTATGTATTGGGTGGCGTGGGAAAAGGTTTGTTGGCCTAAAAAGGAAGGAGGTCTTGGGATCAAAAATCTTGAGGTATTCAATGTAGCTCTTCTAGCTAAGTGGAAATGGCGTTTCTTGGTGGATAAAAATACTTGTTGGAAGGGTCTTCTAAGGCATAGATATGGTGATTTAACAAATTTCTTGCTCAATGATACTCGAAGGGGGTGGAGGGATATTATAAATGTTAGTGATAATGTTGTTCAAAGTAGTTGGTTTAATTCTAATGTGAGGCGTGTGTTGGGGAGTGGAGAAGGGGTGAATTTATGGAAACATCATTGGCTTGGTCATCAACCATTGCATCTTGTTTTCCCTAATTTATTTGCAGGTTGTTCGAATAAAAATCTTTCGGTGGCAGCAGCTGGTCAATGGTTATCGGGACGATGGCAATGGCTTTTCCCTGCTGGTTTTTTTTCGGACACAATTTTATCTGACGATGCAGCAGAGTTGTTGCTGATTCTGCAGGACGTCATACCGAGGGAGGGGGTTCGGGATGGCTGGTTGTGGCTGTTAGAGGCGCGTAATTCTTTCACGGTGAATTCGTGTTATCAACATCTGATTATGTCAGGTTCAGTTCTGGTTCAAGCCGAAGACATCAACTCAGGGACAGCAGCTCGATTCTGGTCTGATTTTTGGAAATCTCAGGTACCAACGAAAATTAATATCTTCGGTTGGAGAGTTTTTTCTAATGCAATCCCTACTCGAGAATTGTTGGTCAAACGCCATGTTATTGAATCCGGTGAAGTTTCGTTGTGCCCTTTTTGCAAGCAAACTAGTGAAGACTTATTTCATTTGTTGGTTGATTGTGTTGTGGCTAAAGAATTTTGGAAAGCAATTGGAGATTGGCTTCAGATTGACTTAGTCCCGCACTCTTGCATTATGGATCACTTTCTTGGTTTTAGTTCAGAATTCACAGGCTCTAAGGCTTCTAAGACAAAACACATCATTTGGCTAGCAGTGTGTTGGTGTATTTGGATGACGCGAAACAATTTAGTTTTCAAAGGGGAATAACCTTTGATAGATTCCATTGTTAACCATATAAGATGTACTTCTTGGAGTTGGTTCATTTATGAGCTGGGTAGTTATTCAGGTTACTCTGCCTCGGCTTGGTGTACTAATGCCTTGCTTTGTATAAACAATTTGTAATTGTGGTTTTTTAGCACACCTAGTGCTTTTTAATGGAATCATTGCTTATAAAAAAACATGTGGTGTAACGCCCAAATATTTAATTAAAATCATTTAATTAAATATTTAAGTATTCAATTATTTATTTATTTACTTTAGTCGGTGTAATTTTATTAGCGTTGGATTAAGAGGTGTGTAATTGAATATTAGGGGATGGCGTTAGTGATCGGGCTTAAGCTGGAGGAAAGCCCGTGATCCAAGTCCACTAGCTAGGCGCATAGGTGAAGCACCTAGGCTAGGGTTTGGCTCATTTTGCGATTTTGCTTGAGAAAAGAAAGAAAAGTGCGAATAGAGGAGAGAAAGAGAGAGGAGGGTTTCGCGCATCCAAGAGAGGAGAAGAGGGAGGGTTTTGCGAATTCAAGGAGAGGAAGGAAGCTGTGTTGCTGAGGTTCTGTTGGTGACGGGATCTAGAGAATTGGTGCTCTCCTACTATAAGGTAAGGGTGGGGTTCTTCCTTATAATGGGGTTTCATGATGGGGTTATATGGGGATAGGTTCTATAATACCCTTGATTGATTTTTGATGTTGATTTGGTGTTAGTTGAATTATAATTATGGTTGGATTGAAATTGGCTTGTTGGTGATGGTTGTGACTCAAAGAAATTGGTGATTCATTGTTGTTAGCCCTAATTGCATGTTAGGTGTTCGATAAAATGTTTGTTTGGTGTTGTGATTTACAAATTATGGTGATTAACATTGGTGGTTAAGAATTGGTGATTTGAATTGGTGAATTAACAAAAATATTGAACCCTAGGGCGCCATGGGCGCCATTGTCCTAGTTGCTGTTTTTGGGGCCCTAGTGCTGGGCGCCATCCTTGAAATGTTGCAGTGCTGTTTTTGGCGCCCTGTGCCTGGGCGTCGTGCCTAGTCATGTTGCCGTGGTGTTCTGTTGCTGTTTTTGGCGCCCTGTGCATGGGCGCCGTGTCTGGTGTCTGTCTCATGTGCCAGTGTGTGTGTTGGCTGTGTCTTGGTGCAGGGGCGCCATGGGCGCCTGTTCCTGAGTTGTGTTGCGTGCTGTCTTGGCGCGGGGGCGCCATGGGCGCCGTTCCCGTGTCTGGCGCATGTCTTGGTTCTGTGTTGCATTGGTGCTGTAGGCTGTCTGGGCGCCAAGGGCGCCAATTCCTGTGCCATGTTGCGTTTTTGCTGTGTTTCAGGTGGTCTGGGCGCCAAGGGCGCCATCTCCTGTAGTGCTGCTAGGCGCCCTGCTCCTGGGCGCCAGATTCAGTGTGTTGCCTGTTGCTGGGTGCCCTGCTCCCGGGCGCCAGTTTTCCTGTGTGGCTGTTTCCTGCTAGGCGCCCTGTGCATGGGCGCCGTATCCGGTGTGTGTTTCGTGTTGCGTTGCGTTGCTGAACCATTGTCCTGTGTTGCCTGGGCGCCAAGGGCGCCAATTTTCTGTTTGTTGGCCAGTTCCTGCGTGTTGCCCCTGGGCGCCATGTTCAGGATGTTCCTCAATTTTTCTCCGGTTTTGTTTTTGACATATCTTTTGACTCGGGAGTCCGATTTAGACGTTTCAAAATGTTTTGGAAAGCTTATTCAGAGGCCTAACTGAATATTCTAATTTGAGGCAAAGTAGTCCGTTTTTCTGGAAAAATTGTTAACCGTTGGTGTAGTCGTTAAATGGTGATGTTTTAAAAAGGAAAGTTGTCATGTCTCAAATACTTTGGAAAAATTGTCGTTGCCCCAAATGTTTTGGAAAATTGTCGCTTGTCTCCGGTGTCGGGAAAAATCACCGCGTCTCAAATATTTTAGAAACTTGTTGTCATCTTGGTGTCTTGGTGCGGTTTGAGCTAGGTGTGAAGGCTCAAACTTTGGTGTTGTAAATGTTTTGGAAATTGTTGTCCTCTTGGTGTATTGGTGCGGTTTGAGCTAGGTGTGCGGGCTCAAACCTTGGTGTTGTCGGAGCTAGGTGTGAAGGCTCCAAATTTTGGTGTTCCGTTGTTTTGGGTGGTTTGGTATCTCGGTGTCGTTGGGTTGGGTGTGAAAGCTCAACTTTGGTGATATTGGTGATTAATATTGGTGTGTCACATTGTGACTATTTTGGATGATTGTCTGTGTGCATTCATGGTGTCGCATACAGCATGTGCATTTATTTTGGTGAAGGCCTTTGGTCTTGGAGCTAGGTGTGAAAGCTCAAATTTTCTAAAACTAGTGAGCCTGGTGTGAAAGCTCAATTTTTGGTGAATTGGTGAGTCGGGTGTGAAAGCTCTCAATTTTGGTGACGCCTCTATTTACAGGCAAAATTTTGGTGATTTGGTACCACATGCATATGCCCGTTGGTGTGGGTTGCATTCATGCATTATCATGACATTGGTGACTGGTTGTAATGTTTATAAATTGGACGTGTGTTTTATGATTTGATGTGTGTAGTGGAATGGTAGATATAGTTGTCATATTCTAGCATATTCCTTATCATTTTACGCTATTATATTGAAGATATCTCACCCCTTCTGTTTGAATGTTACCCCTATGTGGTAACGTGCAGGTGATTGCGAGTGAAGGCTTAGGTACCTTCGTTATTCTGAGTCGGTGTCGTCGGTGTCATTTGCTTTGATGTGTAACACTCAAGGGGGGGATAAACGCTAAACTTTGGTTGTTATATTTTATTTGTTTGGAGTCCATTCAGGACGTTATGTTTTTATATTTCAAAGACTTATTTCTATTCCGCAGCGTGGTGATGTATTTTTGACAAAGTTATTTATATCGTATGAGACGTTTTATTTAACGATGAATGTGTGACATCTCCTTTCGAAGTATGAAATAAATTTTTGAAACTCTGATTTAATTAAATAATTACCGGATAGAAAAGGGGTGTTACATGTGGCAGTTTATCCGGTGTGTTTTTGTTCATTTCGTTCAAAGCTTTTCATAACAAACAATATTATCCATACTAAAAACGTTGGTTTAATCACGTGTTTTCGCAAGCCAACCCGTTCACAGTGTTATGCAGGTTAAACCACAAAACCACAACCCGTTCGTATCAGTTACAATTACTCACTTTAAGTTAGTTTGAATTTGACTCACAGGTCATGCAACAAAATATTATTATTTTTATTAAATTTTTAAAATATAATATATATATATATATATATATATATATATATATATATATATATATATATATATATATATATATATATATATAAAAAGCAACATTTCTTTTAATATTCTAACACTTTTAAATAACAAAAAAAATTAAAATTAAAACTGCATAAAATCAAATTCAAGCTCATTATATATGCATCGTCGTTTCAAGGTGAGTGCCGAGGGAGATTGCAGTTCGTCGAGCTCCGATGATGATGTTTCGAAATCAGTGGCGGACTCAGGACCCCGGGGTCAGGGGTGTCAAATTTTTTAAGGCCAGTGTCAAATGAGTGCAAAACTTGGTCTACTAGTGCAATTTAAAATTTTCAGGGGGTTCAAAATTAAAATTTCAAAAAATTTAGGCTATTTATATAAGGTGGTAAGTACAAATTGTTGAACTATCTGATAACCTTAGAGGGGGGTGAATAAGGTTATGTGCAAAACTTGAATTCTTTTTCGGTTTAAAAAAACTTTTGCAATGTTTGTTTAAATCAAATGCGGAATCTGAGATTTAAACTTATATGATGTATGTAAGCAGGAAGATCAGGCACAGTAAGATGTTACTATTTAATATTCACTAATTATTTATAGCTAAACAGGCAGATCATGCAAAGAGTACTATTACGCTATTTTCAGAGTTCAGGGTAGACAGAAATTATAAGCAGCGTAACAATAAATAGATTGACGCAGTGATAGTATAATTATAACCAGATTATAACCAGACAGATCTAGATGCGGTGATGTATTATGCTAACTACGCTATGATTGGTTTTAAAAATAAACAGATATTTATGTTTAGCACAGTATAACAATAAACAAACACAAATGACAAATAAAGTAAAAGAGTAGGGATAGAGATACACCAGGAATTTAGCGAGGTTCGGGATAAAAGCCCTACGTCCTCGGCCTCCGGCTTTGCAACCTTTGGACTTTGCTGACAACCACTATATGAAGAATTGTTTACAAACAGGAAACTTTCAAATAGCAAATCTCAATTCCCCCGAACTGAGAACCCGAGCACACAGCTAAGGATTTCAACCCGCTTCAATCTCCTGATTGAACGACCCAAGAGCACCTCCCAGGATTTCAATACCACTTCAATCTTCCCTGATTGAAAGACCCAAGATCACCTCCCAAGATTTCAAACCAACTCAATCTCCTGATTGAGAGACCCAAGGACGCTTCCCAGGATTTCAAAATGACCCCACAAAAGTAGATTACAATATCGAAGCTATGATCTAATCACCTCAGATAATATGACAATATAATAGCTGTGAGAGATGAGTGACTAGATCTATAGAAAATGATATGAAAGTGATAGCTCTATTTTTCTCTTTTTTCAGATCTAGAAATTCGAATGAGAGAGGAAGAGAATTGTTGTGAATTGTGGTAATCTGAAAAGTGACTTGAGGTTGCCTATTTATAGGCTTAGGAAAGCGTAGATCTGAAAAAAATATTTATTGCAAAGATGAATCGATTGTTGATTGAAGTTAAAATATAGATGAATCGATTCTTATCATCTTAGAAGCCTCAAGAATCGATTCTTTGGATAGTTGAAATAGTGAGGAATCGATTCTTTACTCTTTGGAAAACATGGGAATCGATTCTTTGTTCTTTGAAAACAAGTAACAATCGATTTTCAGGACATCTTTCATAGGTGAAAATCGATTCTTCACTTAGTTAAAACAATGAGGAATCGATTCATGGCCTTTAGGAGAGCTTGAAAATCGATTTCAATCTTAGTTTAATGAAGCCTATAATCGATTCTTGCTTAGACTTAAGTATATGTAGAAATCGATTCTTTGTTTTAACATAGGCTAGGGAAATCGATTTCAACCTTTAAAATAGGATTAGGAAATCGATTTCATGATTTAGAAAATGATAGAAATCGATTTCTAGCTTTCCACAAAATTATTTTTAGGTTTAGGTGCCATCTTATGCATGCATGCAATTTTATAAAATATTTTTCAAACCCTAATTGATGCATCATGCATGTTTTCAAAAATCATCTCTCAGCTACTAAAATGTCATAGAACTTAAGTGACAGGACCTTACACTGTGTCATAAGGAAAGCGGATAAACAATTAGGTCCTCATCTTCAAAGGTGGCTTCTTCTCCAAGCTGCTCCGGCTTCTTGCTTTTGATTCTCGTCCTGTA
Source organism: Astragalus membranaceus (assembly GCA_039519185.1). NCBI lineage: Eukaryota > Viridiplantae > Streptophyta > Magnoliopsida > Fabales > Fabaceae > Astragalus > Astragalus membranaceus. The sequence goes on from CM076848.1 coordinate 52,802,340, forward strand.
CTTTATTCAACTTGAACCTGTACTTTCATACAGCTGCAACCATTAGTAGACAAGATGTAATTTGTTATCATTCAAAACAAAGAGTGTTTGTCCTTGGTTCAACAAACTCCCCCTTTTTGATGATAACAAATTACATTATGCATAGGGAGGCCTTAATCAAGACACAATGGCAGAAGCTCCCCCTAAGCATAAGCATAACATAACAACACAACAGCAGGATAGCAGCAATTATTTATTTCTTCCTTTTATTTTATAACATGCATATTCTCTCCCCCTTTGTTTTCATCAAAAAGGAGGGGGGGTGAGCACAGTCAAGCATAAGCACACAGTTAAGCATAAGCAATTTATAAACTAGCAAAGTCAAGCATCCCTAGCTTTCTACGGATTTTACAAAATTGAGCTTCGGCTAGGGGTTTAGTGAAGATGTCCGCTAGTTGGTCATCAGTGCCTACAAACTTCAATACTATGCTCCCCCTAGAAACATGATCTCTAATGAAATGATGTCTAATGTCTATATGCTTTGTTATAGAATGTTGAATGGGGTTCTTAGCAATATTTATAGCACTAGTGTTATCACACAACACAGGCACATTTTCAAATAATAAACTGAAATCTTCCAAAGTTTGTTTCATCCACAGAACTTGTGCAACGCAGTTTCCAACCGCCACATATTCGTCTTCAGTGGTGGACAAAGCAACACTGTTCTGTTTCTTACTAGACCAGGAAGTCAAACAATGACCTAAGAAATGACAAGTTCCACTAGTACTCTTTCTATCTAATGTACAGCCAGCAAAATCAGCATCACAGAAACCAATTAAATCAAACATACTCGATTTCGGGTACCACAAACCAAAGTCTATGGTTCCCTTAACATATCTAAGAATCCATTTTACAGCTTTTAAATGTGATTCTTTTGGACATGCTTGAAATCGAGCGCACAGACACACAGCAAACATAATATCAGGTCGAGAAGCAGTTAAGTATAATAGACTACCAATCATACCTCGATACATGGTTTCATTCACATGTTTACCTTGCTCATCCTTGTCCAATTTTGTTGCGGTCGCCATAGGAGTGCTAATTTCCTTTGCATCACTCATGTCATATTTCTTTAGTAGCTCTTTTGAGAACTTGTTTTGAGATATGAAGATTCCTCATGCATTTGTTTTACTTGAAGTCCCAAAAAGAAGTTTAGCTCCCCCATCATGCTCATTTCAAATTCACTAGTCATCATCTCAGAAAATTCCTTGCACAGATCATCATTAGTAGACCCAAAAATAATATCATCTACATAGATTTGAACTACAATGATATGTTTGCCCTTGGTTTTAAGGAATAAGGTAGAATCAATCTTTCCCTTTTTGAAACCATTGGCAGTTAAATGTTTGCTTAGTCTCTCATACCAAGCTCTAGGGGCTTGTTTTAATCCATAAAGAGCTTTGTCAAGTTTGAAAACATGGTTTGGGTTTTTAAAATCTTCAAAACCAGGGGGTTGTTTTACATATACTTCTTCTTCTAAAAAACCATTTAGGAAGGCACTCTTGACATCCATTTGGTGTAGTTTGAAGTCCATGTAACTTGCAAATGCCAATATTATACGAATGGACTCCAACCTAGCCACTGGAGCAAAAGTTTCTTCAAAATCCACCCCTTCGATTTGGTTAAAACCTTGAACAACCAAACGGCTTTTGTTTAATAAAATAGTACCATTTTCATCAAGTTTGTTGCGAAAAACCCATTTGGTACCTATGATGGTTCTGTCAACAGGTTTTTCGACTAAATGCCAAACTTTGTTCCGTTCAAATTGTTCAAGTTCTTTTTGCATTGACAAAACCCATTCTGGATCATTTAAAGCTTCCTTGATATTCTTAGGAATTATTTGAGAGACAAAAGCACTATGAAAGCATAAGAGATTAAGAGAAGAGCGAGTTGTTACCCCCTTTGAATGACTACCAATAATTTGCTCCATGGGATGATCTCGAACTGATTTCCAAGATTTGGGTAAATCATCACGTGTTCTTCCATGGAGATGATCATCTATGTCTTGGGGCTCTCGTTCCACTTCAGATTCTTCTTGAGGTTCCACTTGCACCTCGGCTTCTTCTACACTTTCACTGTTTGATTCAGGTGATCTATCTTTGATCACTTCAACTACTTCATCCTCATCATAAACTTTCTTGTCAAAGGGGTTAGTTTCATCAAAAGAGACATGTATAGATTCTTGCATAGTTTTATCAATCTTATTATAAACGATATAAGCTCTACTATGACTTGAATAACCCATAATGATACCTTCAGTTGATTTTGCATCAAACTTACCCAACGTGTCCTTTGTGTTGAGAATGAAGCACTTACTTCCAAACACCTTGAAATATGAAATATTAGGAGCTCTACCATTCCACAGCTCGTATGGCGTCTTGTTGAGAGATGGCCTTAAGTATACTCGATTTAGCACGTGACAAGCTGTATCCACGCATGACCCCAAAAGTATTTGGGAAGGTTGTGCTCGTTCAACATTGTCCTGCTCATCTCTTGTATGGTTCTGTTCTTCCTTTCTACCACACCATTTTGTTGAGGAGTTCTTGGAGCTGAAAAGTTATGATGAACACCGTATTTTTCACACCAAGTCCTGAATGATGAATTTTCGTACTCTCCTCCATGATCACTTCTAATTTCTTTCATGGCTAAGTTTTTCTCATTTTGTAACTTTCTGCACAACTTAGCAAACTCGTTAAAAGCATCACTTTTATTTGCAAGTAGAATAACCCAAGTATATCTAGAATAATCATCAACAATTACAAAGACATACTTAGATCCTCCTAGACTTACAACATCAATTTCACCAAACAAATCAAGATGGAGCAATTCAAGCACATTTTTGGTGGAAATAACAGGTTTTGATTTAAAAGAGGTTTTATGCATCTTACCTAGCTGACATGCATCACATAATTGGCCTTTTTCATATTTCAATTTAGGTAGACCTCTAACATGCTCATTCTTACTTAACTTAGATAGATGTTCTATACTAGCATGTCCTAAACGTCTATGCCACAGATCCACATCATCAATCAAGGTAGGCATGCATACAATATCATCACTTACATTGTCAAAGTCAACATAGTATACATTGTTTTCTCGAAAGCCAGTAATGTAGAGGTTAGAAGTCATATGGGTAATAACACATTTATCAACAGAAAAGTGCACATCAAAATCATTATCACATAATTGGCTAACACTTAGTAAGTTAAACTTAACACCATCAACTAATAAGGCATTTTTAATTTTAATTGTGTTTTCCTTACCCACACAACCTTTACCTATTACTTGAGCAGATTCATTGTTGGCAAACTTTATAGATCCACTAGCTTTGTTGCTCAATTTCAGGAATAGTGAAGCATCACCAGTCATATGCCTTGAGCATCCACTATCAACCATCCACACATTTTTCTTTTTAGATGAAGGACCAACCTGCAAAAGGATCATTTAACAACTAGAACGAGGTACCCAAATTTTGTTGGGTCCTTGGGGGTTAGTCGTCAAGGGGTTTGCTTTCACAATCCACCTTGGTTTCTCACAGGAAGGTATAAGGGTACCAAGCTCACATAATTTACGGATAGGACATCTAAGAGAGCTATGGTTCCCTTTTTTACAGTAGGTGCATGAGAAAACAGTAGGTGTATAACTTGAAGTAGCAGCTACAAAAGTTATTTTCTTGTTCAAAACAGAGGAGGTGGAATTACCTTTGTACCCAATTCCTCTCCTATCAACATATTCATGTTGGGAGTGAAATAGCTTGGTCAAGGTCTTTTCACCAACCTCAAACTTTTTCAAAGATTCTTTCAAAAATTCATTTTCAACCTTGACTTTTTCAAAATTTTGTTTAAGCTCTAGAAACTCAAGGTTGAAAGTTTTATGTAGCTGATTCTTCAGTTTTGCTACCTCATTTTCAAGTGTCTCGATTTGAATGAGCATGCTTTTGTTACTCTTTGTTAATTTCTTGGATTTTAACAAAAGAGTTTCATGTTCAAAATAAAGAGCTTCAAAAGCCTCACTCAAATCGTGACTACTATACGCACCATCAGATAAATCATCATGTATAGAAGAATCAGAAAGACTAGGGTTATTAAGGCTTACCTCGGAAGTGTCATTTGCCATTTTACATACCACATTGGTAGTGTCTTCATCTGATTCACTATCAGTGCCAAGATTGTCCCATGTAGCTTCAGATGTGTCATTTGCCATAAGACAAACAGCATTTGCAACTTCTTCTTCTTCCTCTGTATCACCTTCAGTATCTGTGTTGTCCCATGTAGCCTTCATGGCTTTCTTATATTTGGATTTCAGCTTTGGACAGTTTGTTTTTAGGTGACCCGGCTTGTTGCATTCGTAACACTTTGGTTGATCATCTTTTTTCTCATACCTGTCTTCTTTGTTGTACCCGGACTTCTTTGAAAAATCACCCTTTCTAAACTTATTGAATTTCATAAATTTTTTGAAATTTTTGGCAAGCATAGCCATGTCTTCATCATCGGTTTCTTCATCAGACTCAACCTCTTTTCTTGCTACCTTAGGAGTTTTAGCAGCAAGAGCAGGAGACTTTCTTTCTTTTATTACTTCTTTTTCCTGAACCTTCTTAGCAGCCAATACCACCTCAAATGCAAGAAGTGACCCAATCAAGTCTTCTTGGGGCAAAGTGCCAATATCTTTGGCTTCAGTGATTGCACAAGTTTTTGGAAAGAACTCACCAGTCAGAGATGCAAGAATCTTCCCATTTATATCTTTTGTAGAATACCTTTTTCTCACCTTCCTTCATTTTGAATGATTCATACTCAGAAGTGAGGATTCTGATTTTTGTATATTTTACTTGGCTTGTACCGACATGTGTAGCTTCCAAGCAATCCCAGATCTCTTTAGCTGTCTGACACCCTTTTACCCTTCCATATTCTTCTTCACATAGAAATAGGTGAAGAATGTTCATAGCTTTGGCATTCTGAGAGATTTTGTCTAACTCGGATTTTCTCAGCTCGCTCAGATCAATGGTGTAGATGTCTTCAACTGGAATTTCTTCTGCTTTGCCGGTAGCTTGAGTTTTTGTAGTGTCTCCGTCAGCACCACCGGGTTTTGTAATTTTGATCTTCATAGGAATCAGTGGTCCATCAACAATAATTCTCCACAGAGTGAAATCTATAGCCTGCACAACTCCAATAGTCATAGTTAGTCCCATCAAATAGGGGTGGCCTATTGAAGGACATCCCCTCTTTCATAAAAGAACCCATGATCACAGATAGATAAATAAAATTTAAATTGCGAGATGTAAGGCTCTATATGCAATATCTAGGTCTTGATACCACTTGTTGAACTATCTGATAACCTTAGAGGGGGGGTGAATAAGGTTATGTGCAAAACTTGAATTCTTTTTCGGTTTAAAAAAACTTTTGCAATGTTTGTTTAAATCAAATGCGGAATCTGAGATTTAAACTTATATGATGTATGTAAGCAGGCAGATCAGGCACAGTAAGATGTTACTATTTAATATTCACTAATTATTTATAGCTAAACAGGCAGATCATGCAAAGAGTACTATTACGCTATTTTCAGAGTTCAGGGTAGACAGAAATTATAAGCAGCGTAACAATAAATAGATTGACGCAGTGATAGTATAATTATAACCAGATTATAACCAGACAGATCTAGATGCGGTGATGTATTATGCTAACTACGCTATGATTGGTTTTAAAAATAAACAGATATTTATGTTTAGCGCAGTATAACAATAAACAAACACAAATGACAAATAAAGTAAAAGAGTAGGGATAGAGATACACCAGGAATTTAGCGAGGTTCGGGATAAAAGCCCTACGTCCTCGGCCTCCGGCTTTGCAACCTTTGGACTTTGCTGACAACCACTATATGAAGAATTGTTTACAAACAGGCAACTTTCAAATAGCAAATCTCAATTCCCCCGAACTGAGAACCCGAGCACACAGCTAAGGATTTCGACCCGCTTCAATCTCATGATCGAACGACCCAAGAGCACCTCCCAGGATTTCAATACCACTTCAATCTTCCCTGATTGAAAGACCCAAGATCACCTCCCAGGATTTCAAACCAACTCAATCTCCTGATTGAGAGACCCAAGAACGCTTCCCAGGATTTCAAAATGACCCCACAAAAGTAGATTACAATATCGAAGCTATGATCTAATCACCTCAGATAATATGACAATATAATAGCTGTGAGAGATGAGTGACTAGATCTATAGAAAATGATATGAAAGTGATAGCTCTATTTTTCTCTTTTTTCAGATCTAGAAATTCGAATGAGAGAAGAAGAGAATTGTTGTGAATTGTGGTAATCTGAAAAGTGACTTGAGGTTGCCTATTTATAGGCTTAGGAAAGCGTAGATCTGAAAAAAAATATTTATTGCAAAGATGAATCGATTGTTGATTGAAGTTAAAATATAGATGAATCGATTCTTATCATCTTAGAAGCCTCAAGAATCGATTATTTGGATAGTTGAAATAGTGAGGAATCGATTCTTTACTCTTTGGAAAACATGGGAATCGATTCTTTGTTCTTTGAAAACAAGTAACAATCGATTTTCAGGACATCTTTCATAGGTGAAAATCGATTCTTCACTTAGTTAAAACAATGAGGAATCGATTCATGGCCTTTAGGAGAGCTTGAAAATCGATTTCAATCTTAGTTTAATGAAGCCTATAATCGATTCTTGCTTAGACTTAAGTATATGTAGAAATCGATTCTTTGTTTTAACATAGGCTAGGGAAATCGATTTCAACCTTTAAAATAGGATTAGGAAATCGATTTCATGATTTAGAAAATGATAGAAATCGATTTCTAGCTTTCCACAAAATTATTTTTAGGTTTAGGTGCCATCTTATGCATGCATGCAATTTTATAAAATATTTTTCAAACCCTAATTGATGCATCATGCATGTTTTCAAAAATCATCTCTCAGCTACTAAAATGTCATAGACCTTAAGTGATAGGACCTTACACTGTGTCCTAAGGAAAGCGGATAAACAATTAGGTCTTCATCTTCAAAGGTGGCTTCTTCTCCAAGCTGCTCGGGCTTCTTGCTTTTGATTCCCGTCCTGTACTTTATTCAACTTGAACCGGTACTTTCATACAACTGCAACCATTAGTAGACAAGATGTAATTTGTTATCATTCAAAACAAAGAGTGTTTGTCCTTGGTTCAACACAAATATTTTTTTTCAGGGGGTTCAACTGAACCCCCTCACTATGAGGCAGGTCCGCCACTGTTCTGAATCATTATATTCCGATAATGATGAGGTGAATGATGATGAAGAGGTGGAAGAAGATACATTAAATGCTATCCTCAAATCCGTGAGCACTTCAGCGAACAAAGCGAGAAATTCAGGCACTAATTGTTCGGATATCAACAGCTCAAATCAAGTTGGAAATAATGGTGTAATGATGGTGGATAAAGAGGTGACTCAAAGCCCACTCATTCGTGGACCCTTTTCTAATTATGATGCCAGCTTTGTGGAGGAATCGGCACTAGCAATTGATAATGTTGTTAATGATTTGGGTCGTATTTCTTTTATCACAAGCCCAAGCAATAATTCATTAGATCTCCCTTCAAGTCCAAATTAGCCCACTGTTGGAAAAGAGGTCATTAATTCAAAACCCAAAAAACAACGGAAACATATGCGGGTCAGGTTGGAAAGAAATCCGAAAGCTCCAAAGTATTCAAAGGCAACTCGGGAATTGAAGGAGGTGTCTTATGTTTCGACCTCAGGTGCGTTAGTGGAGCCTCGACTAGTCACAGTTAGTGCAAACTCTTCTTCTTTATTTTCTGCAGGTACTGTTCTTTGTGGGGGCTCAATTTCTAGCAGTGATATAGCTATGTGCAATAACAAATTCTGGGTTTTGCAAGGAAAATCAGTGGCCAGTAAGGTTTGGGAAAACGCAAAGAGATTGGGGGTGGAAGGAAATTTGTTGGATGATAGATATATTGAAATGATAGAAGACGGAGAGCGTAGAGATGAAGCTGAATGTAGTAGGAGGGAGAACAACAATAATATTCCATGAATTTGCTATCTTTGAATATTAGAGGGTGGGGCGATCGAGGTAAGCGTTGCCGTTTAGGTTCTCTTATTAATTCTAGCAAATTTGATTTTATTTGCATACAAGAGACTAAAAGGGAGGTGATTCTAGAGAGGGAGGTTGGAATGTTATGGGGTAATCAACCTTTTAAGTGGCTGTATCAACCATCTCGTGGTCTTTCGGGAGGGATTTTGTGTAGTTGGCTGGATGGGGTTTGTTCAGTGACTTCTCATTTCTCTAGGGTTGGATTTCTCGGGATTTCTATTATTCATCAGAATTTCATTATTCATATAGTAAATATTTATGCTCCGTGTTCTATTTCTGAAAAGAAGAGAGTTTGGGCGGAATTGTTATCTTTTAAGCAAAATTTGGGTGCTGGTGAATGGTGTCTAGTTGGAGATTTTAATGCAGTCACTGTTGCGTCTGAAAGGAAGGGGAGGAGTGGTTCATCCTCAATGGTTGAGATGGAAGATTTTAATAATTTTATTGTTGCAATGGAGTTGTTTGATATTCTGGTGTCCGGAAAAAATTCTCTTGGTTTAGTGCTGATGGCATCTCTATGAGTCGGTTGGACAGGTTTCTCATTTCAGAGGGGTTGACTTCTTTGTGGGGTATATCTGGTCAGTGGATTGGTAACAGAGATATTTCGGATCATTGTCCTATTTGGCTCCTCCGCTTTGTGAAGGATTGGGGTCCTAAACCTTTTCGAGTTTTCAATGCTTGGCTGGAGCACGACCAATTTTTATCTTTTGTTAAAAATTGTTGGGAAAATTTCAATATTACAGGTTGTAGCGCCTATGTCATCAAGGAGAAATTGAAGTTGCTCAAGGGTAGTTTGAGAGTGTGGAACAAAGAGGTCTTTGGCAAAGTGGATTTGAGCATTGATTCCTTAGTCAAGGACTTGAATGCTATGGACTCAGCTTTGTGCGATGGTTGGGATAGTGAAGTGGTGGCTGTAACACCCCAATTTTTGTGTGTTGTGGTTCTCTTAGTATGTGCTTGGTTTATGAATTATTTTGTTATTGATAAGATCAAATTATTTTAATTTATTGTGTCTTTGAGTTATTAAAATTAGTTAAAAATCATATTTAAATGTATTTTTATATGCTATTGGTAATATATGATTGTTATTATATATTTATAATGTTTTTATAAATATTAGTATTTTAGATGTTATGTTTTTTTTTAAAAACATTATTATGGACTATTAGTGTACTAAAATAATTGTTGTTGTTAAAATGACCTTTTAAAAATGATTTAAAGTTGATTTTGGGTATTGCTACTCGTATACACCCCTTCTGTTCGCTAATTGCACCCCTTGTAACTTAAAATCCCTCCAGCACAGTGCAGCCCAGCGCCTAGCCCAGTGAAACGCGCCATTGGGCCTGGCCCGACCCGCCTAGCTCATCATCTTCCTCCATAGACCTGCAACTCGTCGAAACCCTAACCTTTCTCCTTCCTCCATCCCGTTCTCACTCTCCTCATCACGGCCAGCCCCAAAAATCCACACCCTGACTCGGAATTTGCCGTTGGTAATGAATATGACATCAGTTTCTTGAATCGGGGTACGGTTTTGCGAGGACGAGCCACGAACGAACACCCCAGGAGGTTGGTTTTTTCGCCATCTCCGACCATACCTCTCCCTCCCTTACCGCCACTTCGTAAGAAACACCACCGCAAGCCGTCTAGCATAACTCAGACCGCCCAATCGCCGCCCTCCCTAAACCAAACCCCATGGCTGCTGTGACATGTTCGCAACTCTTCTCCACTCGCGAATCCTTCTCCTCCTCCCTGAACCACCATAAACATCCGAACTCAGTACTAAAACCACCCACCATGATTCACCTTGCTGTGCTTCGAAAATACCATGGCCACCATTGTTGGGCTCCCTCAACCGTAACTCCCCTCCCTCAACCTTGCTCTCAACAATGTAACCTCAGCTAATGACCTCGCCAAAAATGACACGCTGCACCACCACCGGTGAGCCGTCTCGTACTCAGCATTTCGTAAACTATAGATTGTTAGGGGTGTGCAAACATTATGGTTAACCACACCATTTCAATAAATTGAACCACACCACACCAAAAAAGACCAAACCTAATTAAATGGTTTATGAACCAATCCAAAATTTTAAAACAGATTGGTTACCCAAACTTGATGAAAAAAACTGGTTTAACTTTTTAATCCAAATTGCAAAAGCATCTTCAAGGAAGAACTAACAATGAGATTAAGAACTTCTGGAGAACTAGGATACAAAAGCATATTAAACAAGCTGAGAATTTTCAATAACAAAGTACTTCTTCATAGATAAATGATCAAACATCAAACAAGCACTAACCAAATGTCCACCATGACAGAACCATTGGAAACTTACTCTCCACCTTCTTACCAAGCAAATTTGGAACCATTTCCAACTCAGTTCCTTACAATCACTGTTCACAACAATAGTACTTGTTGTACAAATGCCAACAACAACTGCAACGTGGAGGAATTCTGGTCTATGCAATTCCATTGGATATTTGGATGTGGATCAATATCGTTGTTTGTGGATAATGGAATTTCGGTGGACCAATGTGCACCAGAGAGAGATGGCATCTGAGGGAATTAATTTTGATGATTACCTTGGTGTAGATTATCACAAAGGAAATGATGAGTCTTTGTTGGAATCTTCAACATGGGAAATCAACTGTGGATTAATAGCTGTTGCCGAAATTTATGGCATTGAATTGGCATTGAATATGATTGTTGGATTTTTAAAAATGGCAGCAAGAAATGGGCTCTCCTTTGACTTGCCTTTTAATAATCCACTAATTTTTTTTACTAATCCACTATTAATCTCTTGAGTGGCTGAATTATCGGTTGTATTGGTAATGATGATTGGACAATTAATTCTTTCATTATTCACTTCCTTGTTTTTAATTGATGAATTATTGGTGAGAGGAACCGTCACGGGAATTTGAAGGAAAGGAGAAAATGGTTTATCCTCTTCCTTGAACCAGCTAGCACCTCCATTGGTAATGGTTTGATTTTAAAACCAGTTTGAGCAAGAAAACCGGTTTTAAAATGGATCGAACAATATAAACGGTTTAAAAATGGGATCCGGTTTTGAACCGGTTCAGAACCGAACCTAAACCAATTTGAGAGGAAAACCGGTTTTTTAGAAAAATGGTTTTGCAAACCGAACCGGATTGTATATATGGTTCAGTTTGGTGCAGTTCTTGCACCATGCACACCCCTATAGATTGTATTCAGATCTAAGCTTTTGGGTTCTTTGATTTGTGTTATCAAATTGTTGTCAGAGTCACCTTACCTTTTCGATAGGTACGCTCTCTCGAACTACCGTTAATTCATTAAGCAAGCAATTAGAAGGCGTATTACTTTTTAGTTAATAATAATTAAGTGAGTTTTAGTTGTTGCATAATGTAAGCGTTCAAGTTAATTGTCATGCCGCCGGATTCGGATTATGCTTGAGAGATCGTAATTTGACTTCCTCGGTTTGCTATTGGTATATGATCCGCTATCAGGTACGGGGGGAAAGGGTTTCTTTTCTATATGGGGAATAGGGGATAGGACTATAATAGTATTGATTATCGTCATTCATATTTGTTTGTATTTATTCATTGGTTAGTTATTATCTATATTCGATTTGGATGACTGTAATTAAATGATTTGGATGACTGTAATTAACTGTTTTGGACGACTGTAATTAAATAATTTGGATGACTGTAACTAAATGAATTGGATGACTGTAGTTAATATGCCGCGTTTAGGGAATGAATCAAAGTTAATTTTATATCAACTGATGTTCTCTGATTTGAATGACTCGTATGTTACTAACATGAAGTTGATATGTGTAAATGCTATGCCTATAGGCTGTTGTTTTTGTGATTGCCGTTGTTGTTATAATTGTTGTTGATGATGATAAGGGACCAATTCAACGTGATCGAGTCTCATCGTTAAGGCCCAAGGCCTAACCTCCCTAGAAGATATATGATTGTTAGTGTTGGTGTAATTGGGACGTTATAATTCATGCACTTTAGGGTAGTAAACCTTATTGGACCTTTGAATAAGTTGATGATGAAATTATATGGTGAAATAGCCCAAAGTTGAAATGGATGATGTACTTAGGGTTTAGACTATCTCTAAGTTAAGTAACAAACTTAAACTTTAGTATAGTATACTGGTTTGATGATATTGAGATTCCTAAGTATTTTAATGGTTAAATTTAGACAACAACGACTTATAATGATTCCTAGACATGAATAACGATGATGATTGATTAAGTTGATGTTGTTAGTTTATTAGAGTTGTGAAATTATCTAATAGACAACTTAGAGCCTCTTAACCGATTAAGACTAAGTCGTTAATGGATTAGAGCTATTCTTGGTGTGTCATATATTAAAATTACCTAAGAGACCAATTGAAGCCTATTAGTTGGATAAGATTAAGTTGTTAATGGATTAGGACTATTGTAGGGGTGTTTCGGATAATGCTTGACCCTTCCTAAGCTAGTTTCAGGTAACCTTGACCATGGATGATGATTGAGACAATAAGAGTCATAGGAGCCTTAGGAAATATCAAATAACGGATGGAGTTGGAATTAGATGCATTGAATTGAAAAGACTACATATGAATATAACGATGACACTATTATATAGAACAAGCGGGGACTTGGGTAATAGTTATGACCAGAGATGATGACTATAGTGACCCCCTAGTTGTTGATGATACCCTCGGACTTAGGAGTTCTTAGGGAAGTTGATGATGATGTTTAAGGAACCTTGTCGCAGTATGGGCAAGGACTCGCCGCAGTATGGGCAAGGACTCGCCGCAGTATGGGCGAGTCGTACCTTAGTAATTTAAGTTGTAGGAGGAACCTTGTCGCAGTATGGGCAAGGACTCGTCGCAGTATGGGCGAGCCGTACCTCAAATGATAGTGATGATGATAGGTATTGTTGTTGTCATCGTCGTTCTCATTGTCGTTGTTGTTGTTGTTGTTGTTGTTGTTGTTGTTGTTAGCAGGGCATTATCGGGCAAGGTATCCCGGTCCTCATAGTCCTCTTGGGTGTTCTTCAGGGCATTATCGGGAAAGGTATCCCGTTCGGGCTATTCCGGTCCTGTTGTTTTCTTGTAGGGCGTTATCGGGCAAGGTATCCTGTTCGGGCAAGGTATCCCGGTCCTATTGTTGTTCGTTGTAGGGCGTTATCGGGCAAGGTATCCCGTTCAGGCAAGGTATCCTGGTCCTATTGTTGTTGTCGTCGTAGGGCATTATCGGGTAAGGTATCCCGTTCGGGCAAGGTATCTCGGTCCTATTGTTGTTGTTGATGATGATTGTAAGGTAGTATCTGGCAAGGTGTCCTGATCCTATTGTTGTTGTTGTTGTTGTTGTTGTCGTCGTCGTTGTTGCTGCTTGTAGTTCTAGGATCGTACGGGAGGTCGCGACATTAGGATTAGATGAATATTAGTTAAGGATTGTTTGTGCATTCGTGTTATGAAGGTTGTATTCACTACTGTTGATTGTTTCCTTGTTTGTGGTAGTCTTGCTGTTTTAGTTTCGGTCTTATATTCCTTATATGGTTTGGACGCTCACCCGTGCACCTTTTTTTAGATTGAGTTCCAGGTGTCGTTGAAGTGACTTTCTACGATCGTGCAGTGGGAGAGATTTGACTCTACACGTTGATGTCACTCTATTTTTAGTTTACTGGATTAAAGGTTAATTGCTCTGATTATGTGACATCGGGATTTGGGTTGTACTCTTATTATTATAATTAAGATCATTATTGTTATTATATTGAAAGAAATGTTTTATAGCTTAGTATTTGGTATTATTATAAATCTTATTTATATGATTTAAGGAGTTGGATGACATCATTTACTTGTGAAAACTATTTCAGAAAAGGAATTGAAACTTTTAGTTTTAAAAACAATTCACTCGTTTTCGTACTCTTTCTTTTATAATTACATTCGGGGTAAAGGGTGTCACAGTGGCCATCCGTAGAGAAGTTACAACCTCCCTATGGAAAGAAATTCATGTTAAAGAGTCTTTGCTAGATCAAAAATCTAGAGCAAGGTGGATCAAGGAGGGGGATATGAATTCTAAATATTTGCATTCTATATTGAATTACAGAAGAAGGCGTTGTAAAGAGGTCATTCTTAGAGATAACGGGGAGTTGGTTGAGAATGTTGAAGAAGTTAAGCTCCTTGTTAAACAACATTTCGAAAAGAGTTTTACGGAGACTTGCTTTAATCACCCCACTTTGGACGGTCTGCATTTTAATCAAATTTCAAATTTCAAATTTGGATGTCGGGTTCTTGGTGGAACCATTTTCTGAAGATGAAATCAAGGAGGAGGTTTGGAGTTGTGAAGGAGATAAAAGCCCGGGTCCGGATGGGTTTAGTCTAAACTTTATTAAACTTTGTTGGGGTTTTTTGAAACAGGAGGTGTTCGATTTCTTTAATGAATTCCATGAGAAAGCTTTTCTCCCAAAAGCTATCTCGGCGTCTTTTATTGCTTTGGTTCCCAAAAATGACAATCCGCAAGGTTTGGGAGAGTTTCGACCGATATGCTTGATAGGATGCTTATATAAAATTTTGGCAAAAGTGTTAGCGAAAAGGGTGAAGAAGGTGCTGCCTAGTGTTATCAATAATTGCCAATCTGCTTTCCTTGGGGGTAGACAGATTTTAGATGGGGTGGTGGTTGTTAATGAGCTAGTGGATTTAGCGAAGAGAAATAAGGAAGATGCTTGATGTTTAAAGTTGATTTCGAGAAGGCTTATGACTCACTCTCGTGGAAATTCTTGATTTATATGATGAATAGACTGGGTTTCCCTCGGAAATGGATTTCTTGGATAAAGACTTGCTTGTGTACTAGTTCTATGTCTGTGCTTGGTAACGGTAGCCCAACTCAAGATTTCAAAGTGCAAAAGGGTTTGAGACAAGAGGATCCATTGTCACCATTTCTTTTTCTTATAGCTGCAGAAGGTTTGTCCTCTTTGGTGTACAGGGCGGTGGAGATTGGGGCGTTTGAGGGTTATTCTATTGATAATAATTTGAGTTTCACTATAATGAAACTCGCGGATGACACGATGTTGATGGGAAGAGCTACTTGGGATAACCTCTAGAGTATAAAATCTATTCTGAGAGCCTTTGAGTTTGTATCAGGGTTGAAAGTGAATTTCCATAAGAGTAAGCTTATCGGTATTAATATAGCTGGTGATTTCATGTATTCAGCGTCTCTTTTCCTCCATTGTAGAACAGAATCAATTCCGTTTAAATTCCTGGGGATTCCTATAGGAGCTAATCCTAGAAGATCATCAACTTGGAGACCGGTGATTGACATGCTTAGGAAAATATTATCATCCTGAAAAGGGTGAACTCTTTCGATAGGAGGCCGGGTAACTCTCATTAATTCTGTTATTTCTTTTCTTTTTACAAAGCTCCAAAGGTGGTGATTAAATCCATGGTTAAAATCCAAAGGGACTTCTTGTGGGGTATTAATGAGGGAGATGGTGGTATGTATTGGGTGGCTTGGGATAGGATTTGTTAGCCGAAGAAGGAAGGTGGTCTTGGTATCAAAAATCTTGAGCTTTTTAACATAGCTCTATTATCTAAATGGAAGTGGAGGGCTTTGGTGGATACTAGTGCAAGTTGGAGGGGTTTGTTGTCTCATAGGTATGGGGAATTGCCTCCAATCTTCACTCATGGTTCTTTGGAAGGGGTTCCTAGAGGAAATACAAGTTCGTTGTGGTGGCGTGACTTACTTTCGTTGGATTCTTATCTCTCTTCAACGGGTCAGTTTCGCATTTGTGTTAGAAAACGCTTGGGAGACGGTTCATTAGTCAATTTTTGGCATGATCATTGGCTTGAGGCTGAACCTCTTTATCTCGTGTTTTCGTCTCTTTTTTCAGGTTGCAATCATAAGTAAGTCTTTGTTGCTGACATTGGAAATTGGTCTAACGGTAAGTGGACTTGGAGGGAACCGTGGATGGATGGTCAAGTAGCTGGCAGCGATTCTGAAGCAACTAGTCTCCACGAAGTCTTGTTGGCAGTAGAGCCGGAGGTGTCTGTCATACCCCAATTTTGTCCAGCTTAGATCAAAACCCTAATTTTCCACAAAAATAAATAAGTTGAGGAGTGAGAAGCATCATGCATTGCATTTTGAGTCCTAAAAGTCATTCCAAAGTTTCTAAAATCATTTTTAGAGTTGAAATGCACTTTTTGGGTAAATCAGGTTTTTTTTTGAGTCCAAAAGGGTATTTTGGTCATTTCACAATAAAAATGATAATTCCTCATGAAGGTCATTGAGCATGCATTCTAAGATTCTAGAGGTCATTTCTAGGGTTATAGATTCATTTTTGAAATGGAAACGCATTTTTCGGGCAAATTAGGGTTTTAGAGTCAAAAGGGTATTTTGGTCAATTGTAACGGTTGTTTTTCAAAAAGGCTCAAAAAATATGTATAATTAAAATAAGAAATCTGAAATCAAAATAAAAAATGAATAATAAAATAATATTAGATGTTTATTGTATTTTTAGAATTAGGGTTAATTCCTTTTAGGTGCTTTTTGCTTTTATCCATTTTTGGCCAAAGTAAGCACCAATTTCACAAGCAAACAACCTCCCTCACTCCACCCTCATGCCCTTCACTTCAGCCCCATCAAGTGCACATCACAAAAAAAGCCTTTCATCATGACAAGCACACCTTTGAGTCCAATAACATTCAATACACAACATATTTTTACCTTCCTTCTCTCTACACCACTAAATACACACTAATTTCTTCACCTCCTTCACTCCACCCTCATGCCCTTCACTTCAGCCCCATCAAGTGCACATCACAAAAAAAGCCTTTCATCATGACAAGCACACCTTTGAATCCAATAACATTCAATACACAACATATTTTTACCTTCTTTCTCTCTACACCACTAAATACACACTAATTTCTTTATTTCCCTCTCACAACCTTAAACCCATTAGATCTTTGACCTCCCAAGGATTTGAATAAGAACAACTCACTTCTCTCCTCTCCAAAAGAGACCAAGAAATTCGTAGCCCCCCTCCTCTTCCTCACTTCCTCTTGTTTTTTCTTTCATCTCAAAGGAACCTTCTCATTCTCTCCTACACCAAAAACCCTAACAAACCACTCACCTCATTTTGCATCCCTCTTTCACATACTCCCTCCATTTCTCATTCAAAGTTCAAGCATCATCATCAAGTAGGTACTTCTTTGAAGGATATTGGAGTTTTGTTGATTGGTGACTAGCTTCATCTTCTCATCTTACTTTCTAGCTCAAAGCTAAGGTAATCTTTAAAACTTTGCATCATCTTTGAGTATTTCCTCAAAATATAAAAAACATTCATCCTATCATCTTCATATTCCCATATTGTTGATTGTCGTTGGTGAGGGGTGTCATAAGCACTTTGACAAGCACTTAGGGAGGCTTGGGTGCTTATGGTGCTTCTCACCCTTTAATAAATGTTGATTTGTGTTGATCTTAATCCTTGCCTTTCATGAAATAAAATGTTGTTTTATGGCATGTTGTATTTCGCATACTCTCATAAAAGTGTGATTTGCTAGTTGTTGTTGTGTTTTCTCACATTTCCTTGCATATTCACTCATGCTTGCATAACTTTCACAAAAATAAGAAACCCATTTCAAGTATGATGACATTCGGCCATGGGCCTAGGTTTAGGGTTCTTGAATGCTTTTGTTTATTTCATGATTTGGGGATGAATAATAGTTGATTTAGGGTATGTATGCTCCTAGGTTTTAACATAAAAATTAGGGTTTGGGTTTGCTTTAATAAACTTGTTTTTGTTGATGATTGGCAAGGTGATTCACACTTGTGCACTTAATCTTAAGTGTGAGGATTGACCAAAGTGATTCAACATTCTTTGATACTTTGGTTGCTAAATAATTTTCTTGCTTATGCTTGCCTATGATCTTGATGGAGGCGACTTTTTTCCTTAAGCTAACAATTTCATTGTCCACTCTCATATAAAAATATCAACACTTAGATAGGTCAACTCCATACATTGCATCTTCCACTAGATATGCATTTAGGTTCAATCTTGCCTATTCTTGTATTTTTGCTCAATGCCCAATTCAAGTTCCTTCTTTGCCTATTTATGTGTTGTGGTCTAATATGTGTAGTCTAGGCTAATATTTTCTCAAGAATTCAAACGAGATTGTTGTTTGCCTAAGGATTCGATTTGCATTCATTACTTTCTTTTCTAAAGGGCCTAGCATGAAAATGGTGACTAGCGACAATCACCCATAACCTTTGTTAGTTTGATTGTCCTAAGAGCCTAAGTTTCAAAAAGATGTTTTCATATGCATGAGCTACTAGTGATAATCACCCATAACCTTTGTTAGTTTGATTATCATGAATGCTTTCAATTTCCAAACATATTTTCTTAAGCATCAAAAGTCATAGCAAGTGTTAATGATGACCACCCATAACCTTTGTTAGTTTGGTCATCATGAAGGCTTTCATTTTTCAAAAGAGATTTTTACATGCACTTAAAGGGGTTTTAGTAATGATCACCCATAACCTTTGTTAGTTTGATCATTATGAACCCCCTTCACTTTTCAAAATCAAAACAAAAAGACTTTCATTTTCAAGGCCCTAGAACTACGTCGCTTTGATTCCCATTTGGGATACGTAGGAGCGAGCCACGTCCTCGTCAAGCAAAACAAACCAAAATTAATTCGATTGCGAAAGCCCTTTTTGATCATCTAAAATAAAAACCGATTATCATTAATGATCACTCGCGCCGTTGCCGTTTGGTTGTTAATGATAATTTCATTTTCAAAAGAGTTAGTAGCGCGGCCACTCTAAACCGTTGTTGTTTGGTCGTCGCGAACGCTCGAATCAAAAGCAAAACCGATTATCGTTAATGATCACTTGCGCCGTTGCCGTTTGGTTGTTAATGATAATTTCATTTTCAAAAGAGTTAGTAGCGCGGCCACTCTAAACCGTTGTTGTTTGGTCATCGCGAATCCTCACTCCTACTGCGAAAACTCATCTAAACAGACTAAAAAACAAAAACCTTTTTAGGACAACCAAGAACTACGTAGCTTTGAATTCTCCATCGCACCAGGAGATACGTAGGAGCGAGAGGCCAACTCTCGTCAAGCGCCAAAAATAAAAATTTTCATTAAGTCTTCTCACTCCCTTTTCAATAAAGAGGCAAAATAAAAGCATTTTCAAATCAACACTTCAAACCACACATTTAATTAAAGGTTCCCTTTCGGTAGAAAGGAGGTACGGGGTGCTAATACCTTCCCCATGCCTAACCGACCCCCGAACCCATATCTCTAGTTTTCGAAAGACCATCCGCCTTGTCTAAAAGACCTTTTTTCAATGTTTTGGTCTTAAAATTAAAATATTGGTGGCGGCTCCATACCTTTTCCACGTTGTACAATGAGAAGTCCGAACCGGATTTTTTGGGGTGCAACAGCTGGCGACTCCACTGGGGAGTTTTCTTTTTTTTAAGTGGGTCAAGCCTAACTAATTAAGATGTGTGGTTTAATGTATTGTTGATTTGACTGATACCTTGTTTGCCTTCATTCTTTTTCCTTTCTTTCTTATCATTAATTGTAGGCATACGCATTTGTCTTCTTCTATGTTTGTTCCCTATCTCCTTTTCTTTTATTGCTTATGCTCATGCATTTCTCCCCAATTCTATCCGGACCCCCCCTTCTTGGCTCCCTTTCTTGAGGTAAGCAATGTACCTGATTGTTGTTGAAACCCCAGGCTAGCTTATTTGATATTGAACCCTAGTGTAGACGACATGTTGTTACCTTGCTTTTTCTGGACTGTTCTGGCGTCTCACTTGCAGGTGGGGTAATATGTGTCGGGTAGTTTTAAGTGGTACGCCCTTACCACACACACTCACACCCTTATGATTATGTGCTTTGAGAGAGGCCTAAAACCCAAGGTCTGACAAGACTTAGGGGAGTGGAAACGAGTAGTGACTGGCAATTGGACTGTTGTCCTTCTGACTCTCACGAAAGTTTCAGCCAGAGTATGCTCTTTCATGATGCCTCACACCAGATGGCGTTCCATCGTTGTGGGTGCTACTGTGAAAGAGAATTAGCTTTGGTAACCTGGTGAGGAAGTGACTAGAACCCACGTGGGAGGAACATTTGAGTTGTCCTAGAACTTAGGTCCCCACCTTCGTAGGACACATGGGGCATACCAAATTGTGTGCTGCATCGTAATATAGACATGTTTTCAAAAAAGAGCAGGAGGTTTTTCAAATAAAAAGTAGAGAAAGAGATGCCGTTGTAGCCTTTCTTCTGCCGGTCCGTACGAAGTGACATATGGCCCACTCTTTTCAAAAAAAAGAGAGAACGAGCTGCCGTTGTAGCCTTTCTCTTACTAGGGCCATATGAAACCACGTATAGCCCGCATTTTTCAAAAAAAAAAAACAAAAAGAAGTATCTTGCATCCTGCATCATTGCATCATTACATCATTGCGTCATTTGCATTAAATAAAGTTCTCATTTTGAAAAGAATCATTCATCTTGCATTCCCTTTCATTACATAAAGATAAAACAAAAAACAATTATCATCTGCATAGCATAAGCATTTCATTTATAATCATGCAAAAAATCTTCGTCAAGTTCATCCAAGACGAGGCATTCATACATAAGCATTATTTCAAAAAAGACACGGTAGAACTACGTACGCTTCGATTCCTCATCACAGTGAGGATACGTAGGAGCGGGTCCGCCCCGTCAAGCATAACAAATGAAAAAAGCCATTTTGAAAAAGCATCATTCTTGCATTCAAAAATGCATTGAAGTTTTGTATTTCATCTTGCACCAAAAAAAAAACAATTTTTTTTTATTTTTTAGAATAAGTACACTTCTCAAGTGGTCATTTTTCCATGCATTTGCATATCATGATCTGTACAATAAAGGTTTTGATGAGAGACGAGACAGTTTTGCAAAATAGTCATTCCCCATAAAAAAAAAAAAAAAAAACTCAAGGTGTTCCAAAGTACCCAGTTCTCGAGTCAGCAGCTCATTCACATAACTTCAAAATTTTTGCATCTCATCCATCCCATGATAAAAGATTAAAATTGTTCATAAATTTTTTCTATCATGTGAAGCATTCTTCTAGGCATGCATGCCATGTGCAGTCGCCCCTGTCCGTGTCCGTCAGTTTCCCTGCTTTATCATCATTCCCCGTCCTAGTCTAGCCCCGCCCGTAAATCCTAAAGTGTCACATGCATTTGTTCAGTCATTCGTTCTTGCGCTTATGTTGTGTGCCCTGTTATCTCTAGAAAGAGGCCAACTGGTTTGCCGATATCCGCTTCAGACTCAAGATTCATGGCGACCAATCAAGGAAACCTAGTGATTGAGAATCCCGGCAATTCAGGTCTAGATAATCCGATTATGGAAGTCCTCAAGCAGCTAGTCCAAGGGAATCAGGCACTAGTCCAAGAGAATCAGGCGTTAAATAATAAAGTCGGGGTGATAGAAATGCAGATGGATGCGATAAGAATGCAGATGACTGAAATGATGGGCACCCTGCAAGCTTTGAAAAACGGGACCACTACCGAAGATACTGCTGTTGTAAACCCAGGTGAGGCCGCAACCATCCTTCCTACCTCGGGACCCGCTGAAGCTGTGACTGCTATTCCCCATCCGGGATCTGGGGTTAATTATCCTGCTCACGCCCTGGGAGGTGCTGATCCACATGAGGTTTCTCTTTTCAATATGGATAGTGATCCTCAAGGTCACCTATTTGAGAACTCTCAACCCAGAGATCAGTTGCATGAGTTGGAAAAGCGTTTAAAAGCCATAGAGGATTCAAAGACCAAAGCTAAAGACGCCCGTGATCTATGTCTTGTTCCAGACTTGGTTATTCCCCCAAAGATGAAGGTGCCAGTTTTTGACCAATATTGTGGTACCAGCTGCCCAAATAGACACGTAACCATGTACGCCCGAAGGATGACCGCATACAATCACGACGACAGACTGCTCATCCACTACTTCCAATACAGCCTAACTGGGGCATCTCTGGATTGGTACATGCAGTTGCAGCCTTCCGACATCCACAGTTGGAAGGACCTTTCTGAAGCTTTCTTAAAGGAGTACGAATACAACAAAGACATGGCTCCAGAT
Organism: Astragalus membranaceus; assembly: GCA_039519185.1. NCBI lineage: Eukaryota > Viridiplantae > Streptophyta > Magnoliopsida > Fabales > Fabaceae > Astragalus > Astragalus membranaceus. Next base: position 52,824,575 of record CM076848.1, read on the forward strand.
CGGATTCAGCTGCAGTATATGAGCAAGAAAGATCATGAGTCCCTTAAGGAATATGCTTAAAGATGGAGGAGCATAGCTGCTCAGGTGAAGCCACCATTGACTGAAAAGGAGATGGTGTACATGTTTATGGAGACTCTCCCAGCTGTTTTCTATGAACGTCTGGTTGGAAGTGGGTCCTCAAGCTTCTCAGATGTGATCAAAGTAGGGACAAGACTTGAAGTCAGGATGAAGAGAGGAAGAATCCCCTGCAATCCTACTGGCGCCGACAATGCTAGTGATTTGCCTGCAAAGAAAAATGGAGAAATCAATGCTATAGTGGGACAAGGAAAGTCACGTCAGTACGACCCCATTCCTGTGTCGTACACTGATTTGTGCAGCTATCTAATCAACCATAGGTTGATCTCTCCTCGTGGGATGAAGCCAGTCCAACCTCCATTCCCAAGAAGGTATAATGCAAAGGCTACCTGTGAATTCCATTCTGGGGCAATTGGTCACTCTACTGAGAATTGTCATCCTTTGAAGCAGTCGGTTCAGGATCTTATTGATACAAAACAATTGACCTTTGATGAGGGAGGTGAAGGACTAAACCCTTTGAGATCAGGGCTGTCAGGCCGGGATGGCAGTAGTTGAAGAGGATCGAGGTGTTGATCGTCAAGCATTTGTGTCTTCGTCATGCATTTTCATGTAGTTTTCAGTTCAAAGCAAATTTTATGTAATGCAATCCTCTGGCTCTGCCCAAGGCCTTAGGATATCTCAATAAGGGCACATGTTTCCTTTTCAGCATCGTCATCTATAAAAGTTACCCTTTTCAGTCACTTTTGTTCAAGATCGTCATTGCCCTGTTTTATCATAAGTCCATCAGTGCATATTTGACTTTTAGTTCAGTCTAACGCTTTAAGTCCTCCATGCTGAGGCAAGACTGTGATCACTAATTTTCCTTGTTAATGTCATATTCCTTCAGTGCAAGTCTTTCAAAAGATAATAATAAACAAGAAAATAAGCTCGCTAGGTGGAAAACCCGCAAAGGGCGGCCTAGGCAGAAAAAAGCGCCCGATGGATCGAAAACCCGCAAAGGGCGGTCCAGGCAAAAGTTAGGGCATAAAAAAAAAAGAGAAAAAATGCAAAGAAAGGAGCAAACACATATAGATAGATGAACCGTTATCTTGTTTTACAAAAATAAATAAGCCATCGGGATTTGAGATGAAGTGTGGCCACCTCCCTATACCCTCAAGAACCCAAAATCCCAGAAAGTCCCTTTCCTACCTACCTTAAGCCAAGAAAAACCAAACTCAAAAATATACCCTCTAATCACCCTAGACAAGGATCACTTCAAATATCAAAAACAAAAATAGTGCATCAGCTCACTCGACTCAAAAGCAAAGAAAGAAGAAAAGTCCGAAAAATGAAACAAATGAGTCAAAAAAAAAATCAAAAGGACAAAAAATAATAAGTTGTGAGCTGATACATGTTGCCACAAAGCACAAGAGACCCTTGTCTCGATAAATCTTCCAACACCTGGTTCCATAAACCTTCAAACACTTCCTTTGGCCCCAACACCAAACCCCTCAGCCATTCTACCATGAGACACAAATTTGCCTTAACAAAGCCCAAATAAGCCCAATAACCATCTCCCTCATAGACCGTTAACCGTCAACTAACGCCGAACAAAACTCATCCTCCCATTAGCCTCAAACACTTCATTAAGCATAACTATCCTTCCTCCACAAAACACCACAATCCTGAAAAGTCCATTCCGATCAATGACCGATTGCTTTTGTTCTCTCAGATTCTAATCTTAGGACGAACAAGCTTATCTATGTACAATGTGTTTGCTCAAAAGAAAAAACAAACGAACAGAAAAAAGAAAGCTGATCAAGAAAGAATAAACCCTCAGAAAAAAAGAGAACTGAGGAAACAAAAACGAACAGTCAGAAAAAAGAAAGCTAACAAAATAAAAAAAAGAGGGACTTGCACTCCAAAACACACTCAAGTTGCATTAAAACAAGGTTTAGTGATCACCAAGTAAGGTTTCTTTCATGCCAAAAGTTGAGACATTCACAGAGAACCAAAGATTTGCACTGAGAACACCACTCAGATCTAAAAGTTGGGGGTATTCTCTTCACAACCTGCCCACCCTAGTCCGGGGAGAGTCTGTTCAATGTCCATCCATGGCCATTCATCCTTTCACCCGGTGTCAGCCATGGCACTAGTTCCTGCGTATTTGCTCTTTCACTCCGCTTCCTTTCACACTCCGGACAGGGGCAAGTCATTCATTCACAGTCGTCGAAGGCCCGAATTGGGGGCAGTCTGGCATTCATCCTAAACACTCACCTGGCGTCTGCATGTTCATGTGTGTTCACTTGGCAATGTTTCATAGAGAAAGCACAATATTGTTATTGAAGGTTCAGTTATCATGGAATGGAGGAAAACATAAATGGGTTTGCTTGTAAATAATAACCTTGAGAACACCGCGGTTTAAATCAAAACTAGTTTTTCCAAAGAAAAAGGATGATCAAATTCACCCCCACTTTTGCATCCAAAGTCTCGCGTCTCATCATTATGAAAGTATTCACAAAAAAAGTATTTGAATACCCCAAAAAAAATTTGTCATATCATGCATCAAAATACTGCATTTGCATCCTCACATAGCAAAAAGACAAATAGGAAAAATTCTTTAACCAGCTATCTCAGCACATGAGGGGGTCGCCTAAAGTTGGCCGCTTGTAGGGCTTTAGTGCTCGCCTTAACCCTTAGGGATTAGGTTGTTGTCTTGTAGTGCTTTAGTGCTCGCCTTAACCCTTAGGGATTAGGTTGTTATCTTGTAGGGCTTCGGTGCTCGCCCGGATCCTTAGGGATTAGGTTGTTGTCTTGTAGGGCTTCAGTGCTCGCCTGGATCCTTAGGGATTAGGTTGTTATCTTGTAGGGCTTCAGTGCTCGCCTGGATCCTTAGGGATTAGGTTGTTATCTTGTAGGGCTTCAGTGCTCGCCTGGATCCTTAGGGATTAGGTTGTTATCTTGTAGGGCTTCAGTGCTCGCCTGGATCCTTAGGGATTAGGTTGTTATCTTGTAGGGCTTCGGTGCTCGCCTGGACCCTTAGGGATTAGGTTGTTATCTTGTAGGGTTTTAGTGCTCGCCTGGATCCTCAGGGATTAGGTTGTTATCTTGTAGGGCTTTGGTGCTCACCTTAATCCTTGGGGATTAGGATGTTTACCTTGTAGGCACTTGAAGTGTTGATCCTTAACCAAAATAAAAAGGAAGAAAATCAAAAATAGCATCTCATAGCATCCATCATTCCATTGAAATCATCACATCACATACACTTTGCATAACATACATTCACACTCCATTTACATGATATCTGCATTCCATAGAAAAAAAGAGCAAATAAGAAAGGAGAGAAGAAAATCACAGAAGACGGAACATAAAAGAACACAACATTTTCACATCATTCATCATTCTCATATCATCCATACCAGTCATCACTCCATGGCATCAAACAGTACATTACGCCTTCAAATTCGCATCTCAGAAGAGCGAAAGAATAACAAAAGGAAAAGAAGAGAAAAATCAAACAGAAAAGGCATCCCACCAAAGTCAATCATTGCATTCATGTGCACCCCAAACATCCAAGTGCACGCATTTCATGCACCATCCAAGAGAAAAGTTACTTCGGACCAGAGAATCCCAAAAATCTCATTTTTAGAAAATCATCAACCCCGAGTTAGTAAACTCCATCAACCCTGAGTTAGTAAACTCCCTCAACACAGAGTTAGTGAACTCCCACAGAGTTAGTGAACTCCCACCGAGTTAGTGAACTCCTTCCACAGATCACAACATTGTGTACGAGCACGCAATGGATCCATCAGACTTCGTCAAGTCCTTCGGATTAGTTGTGTCAGCCTAAGGCATAGCGTAAATCCATTGATCAAATCAGTTCCGGACCTGATGTTGATCGGTCGCTCGAAAAGGCCACCCCCCCCCCCAGAGCTCGGACTCGACAAGAGTCCGTTAAAAGGTTTTAGGCAGCCTCCGAATTCCCAATTTACCGCTTTCTGCACGCCAAGTGCCCGTTTTACTTTTCTGTATGCACGCAAGTGCCCATTTTACCTCTTCTGTCAGCACGTTAGTGTTCATTTACTGTTTTCGCATCGACACGAAAGTGTCTATCTTTCCAAAAAAAGAGGGAGAAAATTCGGGTTTCTCCAAATGGACAAAATTGGTATAATTTCTGAATTCTTTATTTCTATTTTACCTTCGAAATATGTCTCGCGCAATTCATATTTCTTGGTAAAATCCAAATAAAGAGGGGCAGCTGTCATACCCCAATTTTGTCCAGCTTAGATGAAAACCCTAATTTTCCACAAAAATAAATAAGTTGAGGAGTGAGAAGCATCATGCATTGCATTTTGAGTCCTAAAAGTCATTCCAAAGTTTCTAAAATCATTTTTAGAGTTGAAATGCACTTTTTGGGTAAATCAGGTTTTTTTTTAGTCCAAAAGGGTATTTTGGTCATTTCACAATAAAAATGATAATTCCTCATGAAGGTCATTGAGCATGCATTCTAAGATTCTAGAGGTCATTTCTAGGGTTATAGATTCATTTTTGAAATGGAAACGCATTTTTCGGGCAAATTAGGGTTTTAGAGTCAAAAGGGTATTTTGGTCAATTGTAACGGTTGTTTTTCAAAAAGGCTCAAAAAATATGTATAATTAAAATAAGAAATCTGAAATCAAAATAAAAAATGAATAATAAAATAATATTAGATGTTTATTGTATTTTTAGAATTAGGGTTAATTCCTTTTAGGTGCTTTTTGCTTTTATCCATTTTTGGCCAAAGTAAGCACCAATTTCACAAGCAAACAACCTCCCTCACTCCACCCTCATGCCCTTCACTTCAGCCCCATCAAGTGCACATCACAAAAAAAGCCTTTCATCATGACAAGCACACCTTTGAGTCCAATAACATTCAATACACAACATATTTTTACCTTCCTTCTCTCTACACCACTAAATACACACTAATTTCTTCACCTCCTTCACTCCACCCTCATGCCCTTCACTTCAGCCCCATCAAGTGCACATCACAAAAAAAGCCTTTCATCATGACAAGCACACCTTTGAATCCAATAACATTCAATACACAACATATTTTTACCTTCTTTCTCTCTACACCACTAAATACACACTAATTTCTTTATTTCCCTCTCACAACCTTAAACCCATTAGATCTTTGACCTCCCAAGGATTTGAATAAGAACAACTCACTTCTCTCCTCTCCAAAAGAGACCAAGAAATTCGTAGCCCCCCTCCTCTTCCTCACTTCCTCTTGTTTTTTCTTTCATCTCAAAGGAACCTTCTCATTCTCTCCTACACCAAAAACCCTAACAAACCACTCACCTCATTTTGCATCCCTCTTTCACATACTCCCTCCATTTCTCATTCAAAGTTCAAGCATCATCATCAAGTAGGTACTTCTTTGAAGGATATTGGAGTTTTGTTGATTGGTGACTAGCTTCATCTTCTCATCTTACTTTCTAGCTCAAAGCTAAGGTAATCTTTAAAACTTTGCATCATCTTTGAGTATTTCCTCAAAATATAAAAAACATTCATCCTATCATCTTCATATTCCCATATTGTTGATTGTCGTTGGTGAGGGGTGTCATAAGCACTTTGACAAGCACTTAGGGAGGCTTGGGTGCTTATGGTGCTTCTCACCCTTTAATAAATGTTGATTTGTGTTGATCTTAATCCTTGCCTTTCATGAAATAAAATGTTGTTTTATGGCATGTTGTATTTCGCATACTCTCATAAAAGTGTGATTTGCTAGTTGTTGTTGTGTTTTCTCACATTTCCTTGCATATTCACTCATGTTTGCATAACTTTCACAAAAATAAGAAACCCATTTCAAGTATGATGACATTCGGCCATGGGCCTAGGTTTAGGGTTCTTGAATGCTTTTGTTTATTTCATGATTTGGGGATGAATAATAGTTGATTTAGGGTATGTATGCTCCTAGGTTTTAACATAAAAATTAGGGTTTGGGTTTGCTTTAATAAACTTGTTTTTGTTGATGATTGGCAAGGTGATTCACACTTGTGCACTTAATCTTAAGTGTGAGGATTGACCAAAGTGATTCAACATTCTTTGATACTTTGGTTGCTAAATAATTTTCTTGCTTATGCTTGCCTATGATCATGATGGAGGCGACTTTTTTCCTTAAGCTAACAATTTCATTGTCCACTCTCATATAAAAATATCAACACTTAGATAGGTCAACTCCATACATTGCATCTTCCACTAGATATGCATTTAGGTTCAATCTTGCCTATTCTTGTATTTTTGCTCAATGCCCAATTCAAGTTCCTTCTTTGCCTATTTATGTGTTGTGGTCTAATATGTGTAGTCTAGGCTAATATTTGCTCAAGAATTCAAACGAGATTGTTGTTTGCCTAAGGATTCGATTTGCATTCATTACTTTCTTTTCTAAAGGGCCTAGCATGAAAATGGTGACTAGCGACAATCACCCATAACCTTTGTTAGTTTGATTGTCCTAAGAGCCTAAGTTTCAAAAAGATGTTTTCATATGCATGAGCTACTAGTGATAATCACCCATAACCTTTGTTAGTTTGATTATCATGAATGCTTTCAATTTCCAAACATATTTTCTTAAGCATCAAAAGTCATAGCAAGTGTTAATGATGACCACCCATAACCTTTGTTAGTTTGGTCATCATGAAGGCTTTCATTTTTCAAAAGAGATTTTTACATGCACTTAAAGGGGTTTTAGTAATGATCACCCATAACCTTTGTTAGTTTGATCATTATGAACCCCCTTCACTTTTCAAAATCAAAACAAAAAGACTTTCATTTTCAAGGCCCTAGAACTACGTCGCTTTGATTCCCATTTGGGATACGTAGGAGCGAGCCACGTCCTCGTCAAGCACAACAAACCAAAATTAATTCGATTGCGAAAGCCCTTTTTGATCATCTAAAATAAAAACCGATTATCATTAATGATCACTCGCGCCGTTGCCGTTTGGTTGTTAATGATAATTTCATTTTCAAAAGAGTTAGTAGCGCGGCCACTCTAAACCGTTGTTGTTTGGTCGTCGCGAACGCTCGAATCAAAAGCAAAACCGATTATCGTTAATGATCACTTGCGCCGTTGCCATTTGGTTGTTAATGATAATTTCATTTTCAAAAGAGTTAGTAGCGCGGCCACTCTAAACCGTTGTTGTTTGGTCATCGCGAATCCTCACTCCTACTGCGAAAACTCATCTAAACAGACTAAAAAACAAAAACCTTTTTAGGACAACCAAGAACTACGTAGCTTTGAATTCTCCATCGCACCAGGAGATACGTAGGAGCGAGAGGCCAACTCTCGTCAAGCGCCAAAAATAAAAATTTTCATTAAGTCTTCTCACTCACTTTTCAATAAAGAGGCAAAATAAAAGCATTTTCAAATCAACACTTCAAACCACACATTTAATTAAAGGTTCCCTTTCGGTAGAAAGGAGGTACGGGGTGCTAATACCTTCCCCATGCCTAACCGACCCCCGAACCCATATCTCTAGTTTTCGAAAGACCATCCGCCTTGTCTAAAAGACCTTTTTTCAATGTTTTGGTCTTAAAATTAAAATATTGGTGGCGGCTCCATACCTTTTCCACGTTGTACAATGAGAAGTCCGAACCGGATTTTTTGGGGTGCAACAGTGTCTAGGCGTGATTCATGGTCTTGGACGTTGGAATTATCGAAGGTTTTTACAGTTAAATCTTATTATAGGTGGATTGTCACCGCCGGTGTGGTTTCTGGGCAGTCGCGGGATCAATGTGTCTCAAATGAATTTTGGGAAACGATTGTGCCATCTAAAGTCTCAATTTTTGGTTGGCGTTTGTTTCGCGATTCCCTCCCCACTCGAGCACAACTTCTTCATAGGAATGTCTTTCAATCGGAAGCGGAATCACTGTGCCCTTTCTGTAATCAATACAGCGAAGATGTTGATCACTTATTCTTGACCTGTAATTTCGCTTTGGAGGTTTGGAGGAGAGTAGCATCTTGGTTGGGTGTCTATTTTGATGATCCGATGAGCTTGGTTGATCTCTTTCGCAGGTATGGTGCGCTTTGTAAAGGGAAAAAGTCAAAGAAGACAAAGCATTTGTTTTGCTTAACTACTTGTTGGTGCATTTGGACGACCCGGAATCCATCCCGGATGTTCTAGCTCTTCAGGGCGGGACTGTAACTGCCCCGCAAGGAACCGAACCCCCGGAGGGAAAAAGTATTCTGTTGATTGAGTCATTTTCAAGAATGAGGAGGCAGATTTAGATTTCATTCTTTCTCGCATCAAGAGCTTAACGTGGAGTTGGTTTATTTACAGATTAGGCTGTAATTCTAATTTGTCCACTACGTCTTGGGGGTTAAACCCACTCCAGTGCCTAAACAATATGTAATCTCTTTTGTTTGGGTTCGAGCACCCCTAATGCTCCGCTAATGAAGTTTTTGCTTATCTAAAAAAAAAATTCAAGCTCATTAACAATATTCTAATATATAGTAGGCTTAAATACTTGTTACCCCCCTGCAAATATAACCATTATCCATTTACCCCCCTACAAAAAAAACATTCAAAAAATACTTTGCAAAATGTAAAATTATCCAGTTACCCACCTGCTGTTAACTTTTCTGTTAAAAAAATGACTTGGCAAATTGAGATGACATCAGCACTAACGTTAGTGCCACGTGTCATCATATTATTGGACCTTTGTGACACGTGGCACTGGCATGCCACGTCAGCATCCTATGTCACCATGGCCACGTGCACTAGTGCAGAAAAGACATTTAGCGTCGCTTATTTTGGACTTTTAGCGTCGGTTATTGCCCGACACTAAATGTCGCGATGGTAAAAGTGAGACTTTTAGTGCCGGTTTTTTAACCGACGCTAAATGTCACTTTTAGCATCGGATTTTCAAAAAACCGATGCTAAATCTCCCTTTCAACACTTTTTTGTTGTTTGGAAAATGACATTTAGCATCGGTTATATGAAACTACTGATGCTAAAAGTTATTTGTTGAGACATTTAGCATCGATTGTTTCAAATAACCGATGCTAAATGTAACTTTTTGGAAAAAAAATGACATTTAGCATCGGGTATTCTAAATACCCGATGCTAAATGTCATTTTTGATAAAACAAAAAACATTTAGCATCGGTTATTTAGAATAACCGGTGCTAAATGTCTAGTTTCTTTTTATATATTATTGATTTTTATCTAAACCAGAATTTATAAGAACCTGCTATTGTTATGGTTGTCACACAGCCAGAACACAAAACAGAACACAGCCATATTATAACAACCATAACAGAACCCAGCCAGAACACAACCAGAACACAGCCATATAACAACCATAACAGAACCCATAACACAACCAGAATTTACACAAAACAGAATTTATAACAACCAGAATTTACAATTACAAATTGGAACCATAACACAAACCATATAGAAGCAGCACAAAAATTGGAACCATAATAAACCATAGAACCATAACAAAGTATTGGTTTTTTTTGTACCCCCATCACTTCTCATCTACCCTCATCAAATTGCTAAAACCCGAAAATACCCCTACCCAACTTGCAATTCGCCCGGATTTACCTTCATCTAAGGTAAATCCACTTTGTTATTTTTAAAGTCGGATTTACCTCAGATGGGGGTAACCAAAAGGTAAATTCGATTTCAAAAATAGCAAAGCGGATTTACCTTAGCTGAAGGTAAATCCGCTTTGTTATTTTGGAAATCGGATTTACCTAGTGGGTACATAAATCCGATTTCCCTAAAAAAAGAGAAAATCGGATTTATCCCACCTAAGGTAAATCCGATTTCCCTAAAAAAAGAAAATCGGATTTATCCCACCTAAGGTAAATCCGATTTTGTTATTAAAAAAAATTTTTTTTTATTTAATTTTTTAAAAAAGGTTATAAAATGCTACTAAAAATCCGTTAAAAAGCCAAAACTAATCCAAAAATTATAAAAACACCACTAAAAATCTAATAAAACCAAAATAAGGTTATGCAAATTTTTTCAGATTTTTTGGAGATTATGAAAAATTAAAAAAAAATTAATAAAAAATAGTAAACGATGGAATTTGGGATTTTGAGGTCCCCTATTCTGAAAGAAGTCACTTCTTGAGGAGTATTGATCCTTGATATTTTTCGGATTTAAAGAATGTGGTTTTATTACAATTTGAGTAGGTTGCCTGAAAACTGATTTTTTAGCCTAAATTATTCTCCCAACGTACAATATCGTCACGTGTTAACGAACTACACACTAAACAGAACCAAAAGACGGTCGAAATTTGTATCTAAAATTTTAACTGATTTATTTATTTATTAATTAGGTTAACAAAGCGGATTTACCCCCACATAAGGTAAATCCGCTTTGGTTATTTTTAAAAGCGAATTTACCTTATATGGGGGTAGATCCGCTTTTAAAAATAACAAATCGGATTTACCCCCACTTAAGGTAAATCCGATTTGTTATTTTTAAAAGCGGATCTACCCCATCTTAAATAAATCCGATTTAAATTTTTTAAATTTTTTAGTGGAAATCGGATTTACCTAAATCCGATTTCTAAAAAAAAATAGAAATCAGGATGCATTCGGGATTTTTAAATTTTGTGAAGGGCAATTGCGTCTTTTCGCAGGGTCGATGGGGGTAGATAGGGATGTGATGGGGGTACAAAAGAAACCCCAAAGTATTTCTGCCCAACACAAACAATATAGAACTAGTGTATCTAAAACAAAATATTTCTAAAAAGACATTAAACTAGTAAATCTAAAAGAGTGTATCCTGTTGTTCTGTACGAATCTTCATAAAGAATTCTGCCCAAAGCTGGCGAATCTCCAAAAGTTCCTCTTCAGTGTATGCATTTGGGTCATTAAATACCTACAAGTTTAAAATTACTCAAACAAATTATATCCAATCAACAATATAAACACAAACAAATATCCAAACAAAATTATACCTCCTCCCAATTATCAACAACACCGGCACTCAAAATGGTAAGCATAAACTTCATCACATAATAGCCACAATGAAAACCATTCCGTTGTATTGGCATCTACACAATTGAATTAACAAAATTAAAGAGAGTATTATATATATCATATATTAATTCACTCTAAATTAAATCGACCCATATTTTAAATTACTTACTATAGGGTACAACCACTTGGTGGTCGGTGTAGAATTCCCTTTGACAGCTCTAATAACATAATATAAAATTAGTTATAAAATTTCAACCCAAAGTTCAAATACTACAATCTAAACCATGATAAAAAAATTAAAAACTTACCTGCTAAACATGCATTTGATTTCTTTGTTTGGTTTGCGGCATAAGTAACACATCCAGACCACAGTATTTTCATTTGGGAGTAGGACAACCAGTTGCCAATGATTTCTGCAACATTGATAAAATTAAAATTAAGCCGCACACAAACAAAGGAAAATGAATTACCAATTCGTTGAAATATGCAATCATGTACCTATAGCAAAATGGAGCAATACATACGAACTTATTGGTGGTCAATTTCACTTGAATATTTTGAAAAACGGTAACCATGGGTATATCCTTCAAGTTAAGCTTATGTGGACACACAAATCCATATATTTCATCCGTACCTCTTTCAACACATTGATCACAATACAGAGATCTAGTGGCACGTAATAAAAACTATCAAGTTTATTAATATATGTAGAAATGCGAGAAATTGACATAATGAAATAAACTTTACTACTTACGTGCACCATATGCTCAAATGGCTTAACTCAAGCCACTCTTCACCGGAATCCGTGTCCATGATCTCTTTGAAGGAGACAAAGCTGACATGATCTTCATGCTCCAGCCTTATCCTAGCATGTCTCTTATCAGCATACCCCGTCATAAGCATCTCTTTCAGCCAATTGATTTGGACCTCTGCCTCCTCCACATTAGATGGTGTGCAGCTAGCCTTAGATCCAACAGTGGTCATGGGAGAGGGAACCTGAACAGCCGCATTATGACCTCCACATGAAATGGTGTGCTGAATAATTAAAACATACATATAAATTAAACTAGAATTTATGAATTGATTCAAATAATACAACAGATCTAGTATATAAACATATACCTCTGCCAACGCCTTGCGAACTCGGTCTTGCACCATCACTTCCACGCCCTCCATAATTTCTTTCATCAACCCCGCTTTATCAACTTGTGAGCTGCTCGAGGCAGAACGTGCTACACTTCCAAAGTATCTCTTTAGCCCGACACCTTTTCCAGTTCCACGAAACGCCTGGGATGCTCAGGTGTTCCAATGGCAGCAGTCAAAATATCATTCTTTCCTCGCGGAATGAAAGATCCTTGGCTACTCATAACCGTAAGTTCATCCTACAACAAAAACATGTTCACGTGTTACAATTGAATTACTTAAACAAAGCATAATTTTATTCAACTTAGATCCACACAAAATTTTACTTACAATCTTAGATCCAACTAATGCTGACTCCTCTGATACATAAGATACAGATTTGTTTTGCGGCCAGCCTTCCACATCTCATGACACTCTGGAGATGTAGGCTCCACCTCCAAAGAAGGATCACCAGAATCCTCCTGAATTTTTTTCATTTGATCTTCTTTCAAACTCTTCTTCAACTTTTTATAACCGTCTGGCCCCATTGTGTGGTTGTATTTATTATTTTTTTGAATATTCTTGGCAGCTTCTCTTTTAATCTGTTACAACGAACAAACACCACCACATATATAACAGATCATTAATGTTTAAGAAACTAAAATATTTGTAGTGAAAACAATACCACAAATCCTCAGTAATGCGACTGTTATAAAATGCGGCCCATGTCTCGGTAGATATGCTGCTATACTTGTAACATGGCGTTTTTTCACCATTTCTATCCCCATTACCAAAGACATATGTTCTGGTGAGAGTTGCCTTGAACTGTCTCCAACAAAGATTGATATGAGACATCCAAGTCTTCTCGAATTTCTTATCGTCGGGAACATCAAATGTTTGCTTTACATCATCCCAAGCAATCTTTTTGTCTCGTCATCAACCTCACTCCAGCTCATGGGCAATATGCTTATTTTTGTTCGTGCAACCACCCCTAAATAGGTCTTGAATTTGTTAGCATAAGGACCAATAAGATCGCCTTTACTATCAATATCCACTCTATATTTTTGACCAGTTGGGCAACTAGAAGTGAACTTATGTAATGATGTCAGACGTCTAGTATTCTTTTTGGGAGGGTCGGTACTAGAATCATCCATGATATCTGTTTAAACAAAGGAAACAAATATATCAGTCATTCTATGCCATTTAAGTTCAACAGTGAAACATACAAAAGAAAGAAACAGTCATTGTCATTAAGTTCACTAGTACAATTTCATAAATCTGTCACATACAAAAGAAACAAACAGTCATTGTCATTAAGTTCACCAGTACAATTTCATAAATCTGTCACATACAATAGAAACAAACAGTCATTGTCATTAAGTTCACCAGTACAATTTCATAAATCTGTCACATACAAAAGAAACAAACAGTCATTGTCATTAAGTTCATCAGTACAATTTCATAAATCTGTCACATACAATAGAAACAAACAGTCATTGTCATTAAGTTCACCAGTACAAATTCATAAATCTGTCACATACAATAGAAACAAACAGTCATTGTCATTAAGAACAAATCTAAACTCCTTCGTATAAAATTCCTTCATTATGATCATTGCGAGTGGCATGTTCATCGTCAACTTCATTGTCATTAACTGAAGTAGGCACTTGTGTTAACAAACAAGGTGTTTCAGAAATTGCAAGACTTGATTCTTCATTTTCATCACTGCCTATTTTTCCTTGTAGGACCACTGACCACTTTTTGTTAGAAGGATCTTTCACATAGAATACTTGTTTTGCTTGGTCGGCCATGATGAAAGGTTCATCATTATAACTTATCTTGTCAAGGTTCACTAGTGTAAATCCCATTTCGTCGGTAGGTACACCACTGTTGCTGTTAACCCACTTACGTTTAAAAAGGGGCACTTTAAATTTACGGTAATCAAGCACCCAAATCTCTTCAATGACACCAAAGTAAGCAATGGATGCGAGTACGGGATTAGTATCCTTTGAACTAGAGAAGTGAATTGAGGAAGCCATGACCATAACTCCACTATTTTGCATGGGACTTTTGTCATCTTTCGATTTTGTGTAAAAGGAAAACTTATTTCTGTCGTACCCGCTCCAACACACGACGTTAAAGCTAGGGTCATGTGCTAACCATCTCAAAGTATCAGAGGCACTCACATCTTTCTTAATCTCTAATTTAAACCAATCTATGAATGTGTTGTTATGCTCGTTCAATAACAATATTTCTTTCATTCGAGGATTTTTGGCCTTTACTAACTCTTTATGTAGAGACAAGTAAGGTAATACCTCATCTGTGTTATTCAAAACATACAAATGTGCTTGAAGCACTTCAGCTCGACCCATGCTCTTAGTGGTAATACCATGTGTACCTTTACCTTGACATCTCCCTGCATAGCGAGACCTTGGTAGTCCCACAGATTTCACTTCTAACAAGTAGTCTGAACAAAACTCAATAGCTTCTTCTGTGACATACCTTTCGACAATGGATGCTTCAGGACGATATTGGTTCTTCACATACCCTTTCAAGATCTTCATGTATCGCTCGAATGGGTACATCCACCTTAAATAAACAGGGCCGCATAATCTAATCTCCCTAACTAGTTGAACAATTAAATGAACCATGATATCAAAGAACGAGGGAGGAAAAAACATCTCCAACTGACACAAGATAATAGCAGCTTCATTTTCCAACCCGTCCAATTTTGGAGGGTCGATGATTTTAGCACATATACTATTGAAGAATGGGCACAATCTAGTTATGGTATGTCGGACATCTTTCGGCAAGATGCCACGAATCGCCACAGGTAGTAGTTGCTGCATCAAGACGTGGCAGTCATGCGACTTCAAGCCAACTAATTTGAAATCTTTCATTGAAACTAGTCGCTTGACATTTGAAGAGTAACCATGTGGCACTTTGATTCCCCGTAGACACTCGCAAAAGCTCGTTTTCTCTTTTTTTGACAAGGTATAACACGCTGGAGGCAAATATGTCCCTTTACCTGTTTCCACTGGATGTAACTGTTCTCTTATACCCATCTCACACAAATCTAGACGAGAATTTATACTATCATTTGTCCCTTGAATGTTGAGAAGCGTCCCGATGACACTATCACAAACATTTTTATCGACGTGCATGACATCAATACAATGTCTTACATCAAGATTGGACCAATATGGAAGATCAAAGAACACCGACCTCTTATTTCACTTGCTTTTCTCCTTGGACTGCTTCTGCTTTTTGCCGAATACAATTTTGATGTCCTTAACCACTTGATAGACTTCTTCTCCGGTCAAGGCATTTGGAGCAATGTCATTTTCCTGGCACCCATTAAAAGCTTTTTTTAACTTACGATATCTGTGATTAGGTTTGAGAAATTTCCGATGCCCAAGGTAGACCGTCTTCCTTCCATGTTTGAGTTGATGGTGGCACCTGCCTTTTACACAAATAGGACAACCTTTATGCCCCTTGACACTATACCCTGACAAGTTTCCGTATGCTGGAAAGTCATTGATTGTGCAAAATAACATGGCTCGCAGCTCGAAAGTTTCACTATAATACCCGTCAAACACATCCACGCCTTCATCCCACATTTTTCTCAAGTCTTCAATCAATGGACTAAGGTAAACATCTATGTCATTACCTGGTTGTCTCGGACCAGAAATCATCATGGATAACATCACATATTTGCGCTTCATGCACAACCATGGAGATAGGTTGTAAATTACAAGGAGAACAGGCCACGAGCTATGATTCGTACTTAAGTTACCATATGGATTCATCCCATCTGAAGCAAGTGCCAGCCTAAGATTTCTTGACTCAATGCTAAAATCCGGATACAAATTATCAACTTTCTTCCATTGCAAAGAATCGGCCGGATGGCGAAGCTGTCCGTCACATTTCCTCTCATCTGCATGCCACCTAATGCTCTTCACGTCATTTGCACTAGCAAACAAGCGTATGAACCTGGGTATTATTGGAAGATACCATAAAACCTTGGCAGGGGAACCCTTTGTGTTGTTGTCGTCACAACTAGATTCACCCGACTTCACTTTGTAGCGCGACCAATTACACGTAGGGCACTTGTGCAACTTCTCAAAGTCTTTCCAATACAATATGCAATCATTTGGACATGCATGTATTTTCTGATACTCCACACCCATCGGACACAATATCTTCTTCGCATCTTATGTACGTTTTGACAATGTGTTACCTATGGGAAGCATGTCTACCAACAGCTCAAGCAATTCAGTGAATCCCTTATCAGTCCACCCATTTATCGCCTTCAGATTGATCAATTTTAACGTCGCAGACAGCCGTGTGTATTTTGTGCAACCCATATACAGAGGTTCTTCTTTGTCTTTGCACAAAGTATCATATTCATGTGCTCGCTTAAAAGATTCAGGACCAATGTCACGTATCATATCCTCCATTCGATCATCCATATCTTCATCGACTTTCTCTCCTTTGGACACACTTGGGTTGTCGGTTGATTCACCATGCCATATCCATGTGGTATAATTGGGACAGATCCCATAAACAAAGAGATGGTCTCGTATTACATTTGGTGGTTGTGTGGCTCGATTCACACAAAAACAAGGGCAGGAAAAAGTTTTGGGAACATAGGTTTTGGGAACACCAATTTTGGGAACATCAGTTTTGGCAAAATGTGCTTGAGCAAAATTTATAAACTCTTCGACTCCGTTAGCATACTCATCACTCAGACGATTACTTTGCATCCAACTACGATCCATGACTACACTCCAAAATAATAGACCAAGTATTGTCAAAACAAAATCAAACTATCACATCAAACCAACGGCAACAATTATCAGTTAGTTATACAAGCATATCCTAACTAAGTTGAGCACAACAGAACTGGAAAAATGCTCCCTCTCAACACTAGATTCCAGAGAACAACGACCAACAATTTGGCCAATGTTTTTACACCCCAAGTCAAGAAAACAATCATTTTCCTCCAAAAGTCATATACTATTGCTATTGCTAACACACTTCCATCACACAGTAAGTTGCAAATAATGAATCAGGAAACTTGCAAATAATGAGTAAACAATGAATCAATAAAAATAAAGATAGAACACACAGCAACCAAGAGAGAGAGACTCACAAGTTCAGTAGGTGAATAGGTGATGAGGGTGAACTTTTTATCATTGTGATAGACTCTGTTCAACACAAAAATGACAAATCAGAAAAATTAAAATTAGGGTTTCAGAACAAAATAGAAGCAATTAATCAAACCAGAGAAGAATACGAACCAGGTGCGACGACGGAGAGGCTGTCCTTAAGAGGAGGCCGTTTTGAAAACTTAGGGTTTCGAATATCCTTGCACTGAAACGAGGGCGAGGAAGGCGACAGTGAGCAAGGCGACGGTGAGAGTTGAGAACGGTGAGAGCGTCGTGTTCGTCGAGTTCAGAGAGTGAGAGTGTCGTATTGTTGACGGCGAACAAGAGTGAGAGCACCGTCTTTGATTTCAATCCCCAAAATAGGAGTGATGGCGAAGAAGGCGACGACGAGAGCAACGGTGACGACGAGAGCAACAGCGACAACGAGGAAGATGGAGGTTCAGAGAGAGAGAGAGCGAGAGAGACTTGAGAGAGTGAGACAGTTCAGAGATTGAGAGGGAGAATGCGAAGACTAGTGTGTATGCAATGGAAGAAGTGAAAAAAAACAAAACATGACCTGTAGCGTCAGGTGTTTAAACACCCGATGCTAAATGTATTTGCTTTAGACATTTAGCATCGGGTGTTTAAACAACCTATGCTAAATGTCTAAAAGCAAATACATTTAGCGTCGGGTAAATGTCTAAAGCAAATACATTTAGCATCGGGTGTTGAAACACCCGACGCTAAAAGTAGGTGCGAAATATGAAATCTTCCATTTAATTGCAAAAATGCCACCGGTTCAACATTTAGCATCGGCTGTTCAAACAACCGATGCTAAATGATGTTTTTTTCCACTAGTGGTGGCTCTGACATGTGCCACGCCAGCAACCAATGGATGGCTGCCACTTGGCACTGGCTTGGCAATGTGGTGCACACTGTTGTTACTAAAAAAATATTCATTTTGGCAAGTAAGAGGAATTGAACCCATGACCTCATACTGATAAACACAACCAAATACCACTGAACCACAACACTACTTGTGTTAATAAAGCCAACAAGCAATATATATTCCTTGTATTATTGAAAAAGAAATCTTCATCTTCATCAAATCTGTACTTCATCTTTTCTTTTCCAAAAATTTGATGAACCGATTCTGGTTCATCACATTTTGGCAAAAAACATTCTGCACGAAATTTGTTCATCACATTAATACGGTTTTTCGTTTTTGATGGCCAATTCAGAAACTAAACAAAAACACAACAAAATCAATCCATGAAGAACACCAAAATCGAAGGAGAGAAGAATGGACAAGGATAAGGAAAAACGAAATCGAAATCGAATGAGAAGAATGGAGAAGGAAAAACGAAATCGAAACCATGAATAACAGATCTGACCTTAAGCAACGATAATCCACCATTTGGGATTTGTCGATTTAAGATTGAAATCGATTTGGGGTTTGTAGATTTAAGATTTAATCATAAATTATTAAAATAATAAAATTATTTGGAGCCAAAAAATCTAAACAAATAACACATTACGGTTCTAAAATTATAAAACTACTATAAATTAATACGACTTTGTTTGACTTTGCAAATTTGTTTTTCCAAATTCGTTGCCCAAATCAAATTACTTTGCATCATTGATCCAGCTTTGATCCTAATAAAAATAATAGGCTAAATAGCACTTTTGGTCCTTTATCTTTGCTCCAAATTTCACTTTGGTCCTTTATCTTTTTTTTTGGTCCGTTTTGGTCCCTCATGTTTCATTTTCGTTTCATTTTGGTCCCTCACGTATTATTTAATTCAATTAAAACATTAAAAACATTAAAACAATTAAAACAATTACAAAAATAAAACATAAAACCCTCCCCCCACCGTCCACCACCCCCCACCACCACCCCCACCGTCCACCACCACCCACCACCACCCCCCACCGTCAACCACCACCCACCACCAGATCTGTCTCTCTCTCTCTCTCACCGTGAACCCCTCCCCCCTCCCCCACCGTGAACCCCTCCCCCTCCCCCCACCGCTGCGCACCCCCTCTCTCCCCTCTCTCACGGTTATGGAGTTCTCCCACGAGCCTGTAATTGTTCAAATTGACGCCATAATCGAACTCAGGGGGAAATTTCGAGTTGAAAGGTGGAGTTTGGGGTCCAATCGCAGAGAGAGGAGTGAGAACGTGTGAGAGGAAGAAGACGGGTCGGGTCGTGTGAGAGGAAGAAGACGGGTCGTGGGAGAGGGGGGAGGGGGTACGCAGCGGTGGGGGGTGGGGGGAGGGGGGAACGGTGGGGGAGGGGGTGCGCAGCGCTGGGCGTGGGGGGAGGGGGAACGGTGGGGGAGGGGTGCGCAGCGCTGGGGGTGGGGGGAGGGGGAACGGTGGGGGAGGGGGTGCGCAGCGGTGGGGGGAGGGGGGACAGTTGGGGGAGGGGTGGACGGTGGGGGGAGGTGGTGGGTGGTGGTTGACGGTGGTGGGTGGTGGTGGACGGTGGGGGGATGGGTTTATGTTTTATTTTTGTAATTGTTTTAATTATTTTAATTGTTTTAATGTTTTTAATGTTTTAATTGAATTAAATAATACGTGAGGGACCAAAATGAAACGAAAATGAAACATAAAGGACCAAAACGGACCAAAAAAAGATAAAGGACCAAAGTGAAATTTGGAGCAAAGATAAAGGACTAAAAGTGCTATTTAGCCAAAATAATATGTCCAAACCAAACCTATCGATTTAGCGATTTAGATTAGATCAAACTACTACTATGCATCATTGATCCAGCTTTGATCCTAATAAAAATAATATGTCCAAACCATACCTATCAATCTACTATAAATTTATATGTATAAAAAAAAACTTATCAATTTAGATTAGATTCTGGTTGGTTTGTAATTTTCACAAAACCGCTGACCACCCCACCCCAAATTACAATCCATACATCCAACAGAAAAGCGCTCTATGGAATTATCTCATCTCGTCTCCTCAACTCAAGCTAGATTCTATGAAACCATAGGATCCAATCCAAGTCTCATATTTTATTTTCTTCTCAAGATTATACACTGAACCAAACCAAACGCACGATTGCAGTGTTTTCCCACCAACATTTCGTACCCTATTTTCCAGCCATAATAAATAAAAAAGTGTAAATTAAATAATTGGAAGACGAAGATGCTTGGCAGGTTCCTCTTAAAATAATTTGACGAGACCAAGTCGCCAACCCAATCCCATAGTTAGTCACCTACCATACCACATAAATCCTATGCTGATGTGTAAATATTCAAACGATGATGTCATCATGACGGAGCTGGCGTCTCCAGCGCTGCTTCCCTCCGCGTAGTGGGCACTCACGGATGTCGGATAGATAGATACAGATACCTTCCAAACGACACCGTTAGCTTCCAGAAGTATCAACCCGAAACACACTCTAAACCCTCCAGCATTTTTTATACAATGTCACCAAATTAAATACAACTCTCAACTTTCTATGAATTTAAATGATTCAGTATTTTTCATAATAAAAAATTAAAACGATTTGAACCCGCAATCTGTATCTTACCACTCCTTTTCGTATATTGATTAATTAACTTTTTTTATTAAAGAGAATAGGCTAGTCGGGTCTTGGCCTCGAGGTTCTTTGAAAACTTATATAGGTATTTATATATTCCTTATCAACAAGATCTTAACATCCGTGACATGATTCAAATCCACTGAACTCTTATCAATTGGACCAATCTTTGATAGTTGTTTTTGGGAAAAATGTTAGTTTTCGGGGTTTTAATCCAGACCTCTTTTTTGCACACTTTTTGTGCACTCTTTTGGTATCTTTTAACTCGCCAACTGAAATACCTACTTGAGATTAGTGTTTAATTTTAGTCATTTAAGATGATTAAATTTATCTTCTTGCACATGTATTGTCCCCGCAATTTAAAGCTTTCTTTTGCCTTTTTTGTTTGTTTAAATTATCACAATTTACTTTCACGTAATTTTAACTATTATGCACTTATGTTACCCTAAAACCACCCTTTTCGCTTTCATTGTTATATCCCGACCATCCATTTTCCTCCGACAACAGTCACATCCACCAGTTTTGGTGAAAACTTTTGGTTATTGCGCTGATTCAAACTTGCGAGAGATTTAAACCATTGACAGTTCATACGAGATTATCGATTAAGTAATTTTGATTCCAAAATTCGCTTAATATCCTCACACTTTATTTGTTCATAGGGGCGGGAATAGGGCAGGCCAATCGACAGGGGCCTACGGCCCAGGCTACATCAGCCAGGCCAGGCCAAGCCAAGCTTTTTTTAAACAAGTAAGGCTTAGGCTTTACTAAAAGTCTATTTAGCTAAAAAGGTCAACCTACAATCCATTGAAAAGCCTTTTAGGCCTATCAGACCGGCCTACTTAACATTAAATAAATAATATTTTTATTACTAATATTATTATATTAAATTTTATACTTCATGTTAAATCATAAATTTGCTAATATTTTACACTACTAAAAAAACGAAAATTAGAGACGGCCAAAATCCGTCACTAAACAACAAAAATCCGTCACTAATTGGTTTAGCGGCGGAATTAACGACGACTCATAATCCGTAACAAATTTTGGCGTCACTAAATATTTAGCGAGGGATTTTGAAAATCCGTCGCTAATAAAGAGGGAAAAATCCCTCTCTATTAGTGACGGATTTTTCCCTCTCTAATAGAGAGGGAATTTTTTCGTCACTAATGAGGGAAAAATCCATCACTAAACTTAAAAGTACTACAAACACAAAAAATTCATGGAATCGAACCCAGAATCAATCAAAATTCTTAGAAGTACTACATCTTTTTTAATTGGATTAAAAACGACTCCACTGGGGATCAAACCCATAATCTCTGGTTCCGTAGACCAGTGCCCAGTGTTTTAAAAATCGGCTCGGCCCGGCCGGTCGAACCGGGAACCGGGGGGTTAACCGAGCCGGTCAAGGTTTTGGATCGGCCATGCAGCAAACCGGTGGGAACCGGTGTGACTCGACCGATTTTTGGAAAAACCGGTGACCCGGCTCGAACCGGACCGGGTTGTGCATTTTGCTTTTTTTTAATCAAATCTTTGAACTGTAATTGGGAGGGGCCGCGCGAACACAGGCCCCCACTAGTGATTGTCATCTAGGTAAGTATGTTTTCCATTGACATACGTCTTGCTTTTATATCTCATTCTCCTCCATGTTCCGTTCATTCTATGCGATGTGGGACTATTTGTAAACTACTTAAAACAAAAGAGACTCAAAACCCTCAACAAAATGCCATTAGTGGGGTTAGAAACCCTGACCTGTTGAAAGCAAATGCTGAGCGCTACCAATCTTATTGAGGATATTATTTATTTCAAATATATATAATTGGTACCTCTTTTCCTAAAAGTCAAGTACGCTCATCCTCATGACATTAGCTTGTAATATTAATATTATGTTTCAACAAACTTATTTAATATTAAGTATTTTTTTTAAAGATTTATTTAATATTAAGTTGTTAACTTATGAAATTTGTTCTAAATATTTATTGAAGCATGATATGAACTTTTAAAATTTATTTAATATATACCAAGCAAATAAAAATAAAATAGGCATGGTGTGTAAAATAAACATAGTTATTAATTTTACAGGGACGAAATTTATATTATATACTATATAGGTATTGAAAATTCTCGAAATAGAGACCAGGGTCCGAGTCATCCGGTTCCAGTTTTGGTCATGCGGTTCAACTGTCGACCCCTCGGTCCGACCCTTGACCCAGTGACCCTGTACCTTCACCGAGTCGGTCACCGGTCTGTGTTTTAAAACATTGCCAGTGCCTTATCCATTAGGCCATGGAATCAGATTTCAAGTTTTAGGCATTAACCACAAGCTCAAGCAGCATAACCGCTATAGTTATAACTAACATGATGCATGATGTAGTAAGTTGAAATTTTAGTGACATGATGCATACTTTATTACAAATAATGTGTGCCAACATCAGTTCTCACATTTTTTCCAGAAACATCTAATAAGTATTTATGCATGTTTTGAAGCATATATTGTTGGGAGTGTTGGTCAAAATGCTTGAATAATCGTATCAGATAAGTACCTTCCAGGAAGAATCTTTTCAATTTCTGACCATTTACTACCGTATGTTTTTGGCTGTACTTTCCAAAAACTCTCACAAATGCCTCTTTTTTAGAATTATTCTGGAGTTCATTCTGCAGCTGATCCTGCAAATGAAGAGCAAGAATGCTTCAGGACAATTTAGCAGTAATGCATAAAGAATTAATAACTCCACTTGGCATTTTCATAAATTCAACATTTGGTAAGGATGCATGAATGGAAAAATAACCTATCTCAATTAATAACTCCACTTGGCATTTTCATAAATTCAACTACAGATGATAACCATGTCAGAAAGCAGAACAAATAGTCTGTTGCACATAGAGCCTATGTATATAGAAAAACTCATTTAAATTCTGCAAATAGTTTGTAGCACAACCTTCATTCTGCATAACTAATAAAATAAAGTATACATAATTATAGAAAGATACATAGATAACATTATACTTACATCTTTTTGTCTAGCCTCTTCGTTAACAAAAGACCCATCATTCTTTTTGTGAGCAATTGTATACATTTCTCCTATGCTGTATTTTCGCCCATCCCTCAATTCCTAAATCAAGCACATACAATAAGTAGTTACACAATTAAATTTTGAAACAATAATAGATTTAGTGAACCATACCAACATCTGATTTGTGCCCTAACAGTTTGCTGACAAAATCTTATCCCAAGCAGCATCAGTGGAGTAGGGATTGAATGCACGACAGCAGGTCCATCAGCATCCACACACATCATCAAAAGACAACTTATACCACACCTATATCTGAACAGAAATCTCACAGATCCTCCATCAAATAGATCCAACTATCGCAGTTGAGAATGCATTCCTTAGCTAATTCATCAGTAAAAGAGTTGGTTTCTCCGTTTACATAAACAAAAGAAACATTATTTAGCAATAACAGATGGAAATACCAAAGCTAAAGAAAATTGGAATTTAAACTTTGAAGAATGAGAATTATACCAATGTTCTTCGTAACAAAATCAAAGACACATAACCTTAAGCCAAAATTTAATTCTTAAATCCTAAGACACCCTATAAACTTTATATGCCTTTCTTAAATCCGAAGACCTCTAGCATTCTAACCAAAAACCGTATGGAAATCAATTTAGAAACATGAAAAACAGCATCATCTCATTAGTTCTCCTACATGTTCCATTTAAATACATATTCGTTTTTTTAAGGTGGTAATCCGGGATGATCAAAAATTCTTATGGAACCATAACACTAATATTAGTACTTGCTGATAACACCCGAGCACTAGTTCCAAAGTGGGATCATAGAAATTTGAGCAAACTCCACATAACAATATGCATTGCAGAGTACCCAGCCAGTTAGAAGCAAAAAGAAAATCTAGCAATAAAAATAATTTCTTTACATAGACCAACAAACATGAAAGATCAGTTAGATACATAAAGAGGGACATAGTTATACCTCTTTTATTCATTAAGCTCTCAGCAACATATCTTGTTAATCAATATAGGTATCCAAGAGAAAGTTGCACGTGTTTATGACATAGCTGCCAATGAGAACAAAGGGATACATGATGTAACTAATTTTAAGTTGAGTACTCACGTGAGATGGTTAAAACCAGAAAGAGAAAGCATCCAGAAACAATAGACAGGAGCAACTCCAAAACCTCTTCCTCCACCACCTCTTCCACCATCACCTCTTCCCCTAAATCCTCCACCAGAACCACCACGACTTACACAAATTCAAACATAGCAAAAACCTTCAAACACTATAGTTCATCAACAACCAACAGATGACATCCCTTGAAGCAAAATAAATGCAAACACATCAAATTTAAAAACACTTTTGCCAACAAAAAACATAAACAGTAAACACCAAAATTTCTGAGCATTATAAACTACCAATAAAATCAAAACTCTTCAAACACCGTAGTTCATCAACAACCAATAAAAATCATTCCGTTGAACATATGACTGTAAATTCATTTGATTTTAACAAATTAAAGCAATTAAAACAAATAAACATCCGCAAAAAATTATGAAATTTCTACTCAATTGAACAATCACATCGGAAATCCAATATGATAAAACAAAACCAATAACATAGTTTAGTTAACTAAAAATTTATGAGGAATTAAGAACAGGGTATCATAGATTGAAAGGGAAAATGGTAGCGTTACCTCTAGGAGGAGCCATCTTCGAGAGATCGCTTGCAAAGAGAGAATTTTAACGGCGAAAAATGACTTAACCTAAGTGATTAATTCTTGCTTTTACTCTAGCCTTGGACACTGAGGTTGGCTTCGAAGTTGTCCTTTCCACTTCCCTCTCACACCTCTCTCCGTTTCTCTCTCTCTCTCTCTCTCTCTCTCTCTCTCTCTCTCTCTCTCTCTCTCTCTCTCTCTCTCTCTTTCTATCGCTCGCCCCTCACTCCCTTTCTCCCCCTTACAGAAAGAAGAGGGTTCGATTTGGTGTGGTGAGTGGCGGTGGTTACAGAGAGTGAAGAGAGAGTGAAGGGTTTGATTAGGTTTTGAGAGAGTGGTGAGGGAAGGGAACTGAAAAGTGGTGAGCGTGCTCATTGGGTATTGTGTAGGCAAACTATTTTTGGTTAGCGACGGAATAAGTATTCCTCGCTATTGGCGAGGGTCTTTCCTCGCTATTAGTGAGAGATTTATTTCCTTCTCAAAACCCCTCGCTAACAATTTTCATTGAATTTTTGGTTAAAGACGGATTAGTTATTCCTCGCTATTAGTGAGGGATTCCTTTCCTCGCTATTAGTGAGGGATTCATTTCCTTCTCAAAATCCCTCGCTAACAATTTTCATTTTCTTTTGTGAGGGAATTTGTGACGAATCCATTAGCGAGGGACAATTTCATCACTAAATTCGTCGCCAAAAAAGAAAATATTTATTCACCAACTTAATCGGACAATTCGTCTCTAAAGTCGTCACTATTAGCGAGGAAAAAACTTCCATCTCTAAAATTCGTCTCTAAAAAGCATTTTTCTAGTAGTGTTATGTTGATTTAAACATTTTAACCTACATCAATTTTTGACATATTTAAAGTTATTATTATAAAATAAAAACTAAACTGGATGTCTTTTACATAGAACTTAATTTCACTGATCTATTAGCTTCTTAGATTTACAAAAGCATACATCTTACAAATTATAGGCTTTTGAAAAAAATTGAAACATGTTTTTAAACAGACTTTCACAAAGGCCAGACTAGGCCTAAAAGTTGGCCTATGACAGGCTAAAGGCTAGGCTCTGGCCTGTCCCTATCATAGGAGGCCAGACCCAGACCTTACAAAGCCCAGATCGGCCTGGCCCATTCCCACCCTTATAAGGGTTTTTTTGTACCCCCATAGTTCCCCCCTATACCCCCACACAATTTGATATTCCGAGAATACCCCTCAGTAAAACCACTTAACGGATTTATCTAATTAAATATAAATCCGTTTTTGGTTTTTTTCCCAAAACGGATTTATCTTTTAATTCGATAAATCCGTTTTGGGAAAAAGCCAAAAACGAATTTATATTTAATTTGATAAATCCGGTTTTCAAAAATAACAAAACGGATTTACGTAAGAAATACTTAAATCCGTTTTTGTTATTTTTTAATAACGGATTTATCTATTATTAGATAAATCCGTTTTGTAAAATAAATAGATAAATCAGTTTTGTAAAATAACGGATTTATCTAATAAATAGATAAATCCGTTTTGTTAAATAATTAATAAATAAAAGTGATAAATCTGTTAAAAAATTAAAATAATTTTAAAAAAATAGATATGAATATCGGTTGTCTTTTTGTTCCGTTTAGTGTGTAGATATTCGTTAACACGTGACGATGTTGTACGTCGTGTGAATAATTTAGGCTAAAAAATCAGTTTTCGGGCAACCTACTCCGATTGTAATGAAACCACAACCATTAAATCTGAAAAAAATCAGGCATCAAGACTCCTTGGCTCAAAATCCCAAATTCCATCTTTTACTATTTTTTTTAATTTTTTATAATCTCCAAAAAATCTAAATAAATTTGCATAACCTTATTTTGGTTTTATTAAATTTTTAGTGGTTGTTTTATAATTTTTAGATTAGTTTTGACTCTTTAACGGATTTTTAGTAGTGTTTTTATAACATTTTTTAAAAAATTTAAATAAAAAACAGTTATTTTTTAATACACAACGGATTTACCTATTTATTTGATAAATCCGTTTTGAGTATTTTCAAAACGGATTTATCTAATAAATAGGTAAATCCGTTATTATAAATTTACCAAAACGAAGTTATGTGTTGCTTAGGTAAATCCGGTTTGCAAAAATATTAAAAACGGAATTAGGTAATTTTTATTCTTAAAAACGAATTTATCTAATTTAAAAATAAATCCGTTCTGAAAAAAAAAATGAAAAACAAATTTATTTTTAAAATAGATAAATTCGTGCGAAGAAATTTATTGGAATATTCTCGAAATATGAAATCCCCGGGGTAATTGTTTATAGATTATTTGAAAAGTATCAAACCAAATTTCCCCACGTGTCATGGAAATAGAAATGTTTATAGTCCATTCTATTCTCACGTGTCATATCAGGTGGTGCCGCCTTCGGAATGTTCACTGTTTGCTCCAAGGATTTTCCATTACGTTCACACTTTTGACTACTACATAAAAAGAATTAGAAAAGTACTTTGCAATTAGAAAAGAAAACCAGCATAAATACTCAGCAAGACACACATGTTTCCTTCCTTCTTACCAATCCCAAAAAACACACACCTAAAAGCCCTTTCTCATAGTCATACTATTCTAGCTCCTTTCCTCGTACGGCCACTACTGGCTGGCCATGATCCAAACCATGTCTGGCTCCCCAAATGATCACTGGCTCCAATTCTATCAACAAGATTTCCCCAACCAAACCCTCTCAGCTGATCAATATATTACTAACACCACCAGCGCCACCACCGTCACCACCGCTGTATTGCCACCGGAGACAATGAATCCAACCTCACCAACATCTTCCACTCATATGGGCCCAGAAGGTCGTGTCTCAAAGCCCACACGGAGAAGATCCCGGGCTTCACGGCGAACTCCAACCACTTTACTCAACACAGACACTACTAACTTCCGTGCCATGGTTCAGCAATTCACTGGAGGCCCAGTTGCACCTTTTGCATCACCATCATTATCATTGGCTTCAACTACACCAAGTTTTTCAGCTTTGGCAGGCTTTGGGCTCGGCCCACGGGCTTCTACTTCTCTGAATAATCAAGCCATGGTGTCAGCTCCTTTCTACCACCATCTCCAACAACAACAACAAAATCTATATCAAGCACAGAACCGCCAGCACTACAACAACAGCATGTATAATAACAACACACAAGGAGGTGGAGGAGGAGAAGAGAGGTTTTTTCAGAGACTAATTAGTCCCCCAAACAATGATGCTGTTACTGATCATATTCATGGACAAGAAGAAGGAGGTTTCTTCCCAAACACTTCTTCTTGAATTGATATATCCTATAATTAACAAAGAAATTAAGCACATAGCTCATCATGATCAAGAACAAGTCCTTAATTGATCTGCCTCCGGTGGGAACATGATAAGCGGTTTTCTATTATTTTTGGTCCGCATGCGGCGGCCTGAAAGTGACGTAAAGCAGACAATTAGGTGATGAATTGTTGACCAACCAATGTACTATTGTAGTAGAATATACAATATTATTAGTTATTATTACTATTAGTGCTTTTTTTATTATTTCATTTTTAACTTTATTACTTTTGGGCTATAGTTGCTTCTAGATCCCTTGCTTGGCGTTGCCAACACGTTTATTTGTTTTTTTTTTGTCAAGCACTTGATTTTTCAACTTGTGTTTTTTTTATTTAATTTGTAAAAGAGTTTATTTAGGGTGTGTACTCTTCCTAGTCCACGAATAGTGATCCCCACTCTGAAAGAAATTAGCGCGCCCAATGAAAAGTCATATATTACTACTCTACTATATAGAGTGGAGAAAAGTTACTTGAAGTTGAAGGTGGAAAAGTGGGTTGGCATTTGCAAACTACCCCAATACCAAATACCATTAGCGTGGGTAGTAATTGACTTACTAGCTTGCAAGTTGCAAGGACTGTTCAACTTTTACAAAATCTTTTAATTTACTCATTTGACTAGTTCCTTATAGCTAACTAGCTAGCTAGGTAAGTGGTACCCGCATTCCTCACTCTTTTCCTTATCTTCTTGTAAGCTTTAATTTATGATTATCTTATTCCATTAATTTACTTCACATTAGTTGGTTCTCACTTACACATTAACTTATATATATATATATATATATATATATATATATATATATATATATATATAGTGTGGGTTTTACTTAACATGTTTACATTGGCTATGGTAATTAATTATTCACCTTATCTACTACTTGACCATTTGTATCTAGGCTTAAATACAGTTTTGGTCCCTCTATTTTGACCAATTCACGATTTTGGTCCCTAAAGTTTTAATTTAACGATTTTGGTCCCCCTATTTTCCCAATTTGAAAAATCAAGGTCCCCCACCCCAATTTTGACTCAGTTTGACTGACTTATCCTACGTGGCAGCCCACGTGGACTGCCACGTAGGCACACCCCCCCACCCCACCCCCCACCCCCACCCCCACCCCTTCTTCTTCCTCGTGAACCCCCTCCCCCTTCACTGTTCCCCCTCCCACCGTGAACCCCCCTCCCCCTTCACTGTCCCCCTCCCACCGTGAACCCCCTCCCCCTTCACTGTTCCCCCTTCCACCGTGAACCCCCTCCCTCCCCTCCCCGTCGCCCTCGCTCTCCCTCCCCTCCCCGTCGCTCTCCCTCCCCCTCCCCGTCGCTCTCCCTCCCCTCCCCGTCGCTCTCGCTCTCCCTCCCCTCCCCTTCGCTCTCGCTCTCCCTCCCCTCCCCATCAGTCTCCCCCCTCCTTCGTCGCCTCCCTTCGCAGATCTTTCCCTCCCCTCATGCGTCGCTCTCCCTCCCCTCCTCTCTCTCTCTCTCTCTCCCTCTCTCTGCGCGAAGATCTCTCTCTCTCTCTCTCACTCTCGCAGATCGCAGATTTGCGATCCTCTCCTTTCCCCGTCGCGGGTGGTGGGTTGGGTTGGGGTGTGGTGGGGTTGGTGGTGGGTTGGGGTGGGGTGGGGTGGGTGGTGGGTTGGGGTGGGGGGTGGGGGGTGGGGTGGGGGGGGTGTGCCTACGTGGCAGTCCACGTGGGCTGCCACGTAGGATAAGTCAGTTAAACTGAGTCAAAATTGGGGTGGGGGACCTTGATTTTTCAAATTGGGAAAATAGGGGGACCAAAATCGTCAAATTAAAACTTTAGGGACCAAAATCGTGAATTGGTCAAAATAGGGGGACCAAAACTGTATTTAAGTCTTGTATCTATCTAGAGATAAACTTGTTTCCACTTTCCATCATGGGTTGGCTAAATTTGCTATTGTTGAGTGGCGGATACTTACATGTAATACATGGGATGGGATTTTGGTAAATAGGTAATTATACATGGGACTACATATATATTAATAATTAATAACTACATTGTATTTCACCTCCCTCGATAAGTTTGTACTCGAGTTTCTAAATTTAATTTATCATGAGACTATTGCAATGTGCACTCAATTTATATATATATATATATATATATATATATATATATATATATATATATATATATATATATATATATGAACTATTAGTGATTAGTGAAGTGAGATATGTATTCAATAATATTGACAATAAACTCGTTATTCAACGATTTCGAAATATAAAATCATGTAAAAGAGACTTTGGAGATGTAAAGATTATCTAATTAAAATATTTAAATTTTATTTTTATGATATTCCTAACAACGCGATTCTTTAAAATTTTGTACCCATAATCTACTGATCTAGGGTCATAGGTCCACAACTGGCCCCTCTCCCATAACACTCAAAACTTCCAATCTTTCTTTTCTACACTCCAATTCAAATAAAAATAAAATAAGTCGAAATATATAGGCATATAGCAACAAAATCCTTCTTATTCACTTTAATTATGAAACCATGGGATCCCAAGTCTAATGTTTCAGTACCCATTTTTAGAAGTCAACAAAGCCCTTGAGTCAATAAAGTGTGGAACTATGAAGTCTCTAAGATGCATAGACTCATTGGAACCACAATTGTCTAGGTATAAGATGTCGCCACAATTGTCAAGGTATGTGAACATATGGGAAGCACACTACAGTACAAATGTATTTTTGTGTGTCTAAACAGTACAAATGTACGTATAAACCAAAATAAATATTACGGGCTTTGCTTAAGATCAACAAGCCCAACCACCCCCAACAAGTTCATCCACCCTCCGTCGCAGCCCACACATGTGTGGTTTTGTGTTCAAATCTCATCTAAAAACTTTTTTGCAATTTATAAACTCTAGGGTTTTTTTTACCCTCATCATATCACCATATACCCCATCATAATTTGATAAACCGAAAATACCCCTGCCAAACTAAAACTCGCTCGGATTTACCCCCACTCAAGGTAAATCCGCGCGCTTTGTTATTTTCCAAAGCGGATTTATCTACCCAATAGGTAAATCCGACTTTTAATTAACAAAGCGGATTTAATTACCTTATGTGGGGTACATCCGCTTTTAAAATTAACAAAAGCAGATTTACCTAATGTGGGGGTAAATCCGATTTTCTTTTTTTTTTAGGGAAATCAGATTTATCTTTTTTTTAGGTAAATCCGCTTTGTTATTTTCCAAAGCGGATTTATCTACCCAATAGGTAAATCCGACTTTTAAATAACAAAGCGGATTTACCTTATGTGGGGGTAAATCTGATTTTGAAATTAAAATTAAAATTAATTTTTTTAGAAATATAAAATATATATGGTCGTCTTTTGGTTCTGTTTAGTGTATTGTTCGTTAACACGTGACGATGTTGTATGTCGGGTGAATAATTTAGGCCAAAAAATCGGTTTTCGAGCAACCTACTCAGATTGTGATGAAACTACAGCCATTAAATCCGAAAAAATTTAGGGATCTTAGGATAAGGGAGCTCAAAATCCAAAATTTCATCGTTTACTATTTTTTATTAATTTTTTTAATTTTTCATAATCTCCAAAAAATTTGAAAAAATGTGCATAACCTTATTTTGGTTTCATTAGATTTATAGTGGTGTTTTTATAATTTTTAGATTAGTTTTAACTCTTTAACGGATTTTTAGTATTTTTATAACATTTTTTAAAAAAATTAAATAAAAAATAGGTATTTTTAATACACAACGCGGATTTAACCCCCACGGATAAGGTAAATCTGCTTTTAAAATTAACAAAAGAGGATTTACCTTAGGTGGGGGTAAATCCGATTTTCTTTTTTTAAGGAAAATCAAATTTACCTACTAAAAGATAAATCCGATTTTGGGAAAAAACCAAAATCAGATTTATCTTTTAGTAGGTAAATCCGAGCGAATTTTTTAAGTAAAATATAGGCTTAATTGCACTTTTGGTCCCCCTATTATATCCCACTCACGATTTTGGTCCCCCAAAATTTTTTTTCGCGAATTTGATCCCCCAATTTTATCAATTTGTAAAATTGATAGTCCCCACCAATTTGGTCAAACGAATTAATGAGTTGGCACTCATTAATCCACGTGGCAGTCCACGTGGTCATGCCATGTTGTATTGTTGATTGTTAAAATAATAGTATTTAATAAAGAATAAAAAGGGAGAAGCCCACATCGTCTTCTTCCTTCGACATAGCCCACATCGTCTTCTTCCTTCGACAGCTGAACCTTGAAATCGCAGCAGAGAAGCAAATCGCATCAGAACCCAAGCTTCAAATCGCATGAAACTCGCGTAAGCTCTAATGTCTCAGTTTACATCTGTTTCGTCTCATGGGTCTTCGCAGAGAAGAAGAGCAGTTCGTTGCCGTTGTGGATTTGAAGCTCCATTGAAGACTTCTTGGACAAACGAGAATCCCGGGCGTAGGTTTTATGGATGTGCATTATTTGAGGTATTGTTCTTCTTTATCATTGGTTTTATGGATAAGTCTTCTTTGAGGTATTGTTGTTGTTTATCCTGAAATTATACTGTTGCTTTTCAGCAATATGGTGAAAAACAATGTGAGTTCTATCAATGGTATGATGAACAAATGAGTCCTAGAGCCAAAGAGGTTATTCTGTATTTGATGAAAAAGGTTAGTGACTTGAAGGACAGTGTTGCTAAATTGAAGACAAATGCTAGTCAATTGAAGACAAATGAATTTGATTTGAAGGAAGCAAAGAGGGTTCAAGAGGAAATGAAGATAAAGATGAAAATGATGTGGGGAATTTTAGCAATTTCTTGGGTGATGATTATTGTACTTGTGTTTGCATTGGGGGCAACACACATGATAAAGTATTAGTTATGCAGATTAGTTATGTTGTAGTTATGCAGATTAGTTATGTTGTAGTTGCAGATTAGTTATGTTGTAGTTGAGTTGTATTTTGACTGCTATTAGTTATATGCAGATTAGTTATGTATTTTGACTGCTATTAGTTATGAAAAAAACCAGTTATGCAGATTTATAAACCAGCAATTACACTGTCTTATAATTTTATGCAGATTATGCAGATTAATTATCCAGAATTATCCAGTTTCCAAAATAATATAACCAGATTAATTACATAACTGACATTGTTATGTTGTAATGCTGCACAGCTTCCAACATAGTTATGTTGTAACCAGATTAATATAACCAGATTAATTATCCAGAATTATCCAGTTTCCAAAATAATATACTTATGTTGTAATGCTGCACAGCTTCTACACAGAATTATCCAGTTTCCAAAATAATATAACCAGATTAATTACATAACTGACATTGTTCCAAAATAACCAGATTTACATACAAAAGGCCACTCTTAAGCAGCATTACATAACTGATATTAATTCGTGGTACTACATACAAAAAGCCACTCTTAAGCAGCATTACATAACTGAAAGTAATTAGTGGCACTACATACAAAAAGCCACTCTTAAGCAACAGTACGTAACTGAAAGTAATTCATCTAATACATAAAAAAGTCACTGTGATGCAGCATTACATAATAGCATCTAAACAACTTGGGATCCTTGTGGTGCTTGTGAGCCTTGTGGTTGTGACTCCTGTGGAGCTTGTGAAGCTTGTGGTGCTTCTGAGCCATTTACAGTCTTGGCCTTCTTCTTTCCTTTGTTGTTGCCACCTTTGGGGATCTCTCTATCTGCAGCTGTCTTACCCTTGCAAGTCCTAACATTATGGCCAAGTTTACCACATTTCTTACACCTCACAGTTTGTAAAAGCCTAGGGAGCTTATTGGGATGCTTTGGCTCATCATTAGCTTTGTTCCTTTTCTTCTTTGGCCTCCCTGGTGCTCTCCTCATAACAGGTGGATAGATAGGATCCGTAGCTATCTCTGGCCATAATTTTGGGCCATTTGATGGCTTCACAATGTAGGAGTAGGTGCTCATAAATGTTGATTTCCTATGAAACAGTTAATGCAAAACAGAATTAGGAACAAATTGGTATTAAAACATAATTGATGAAAATTAAGAACAGAATTAAGAACATTTTTACCTATAGTAATGCGATACAAAATCCTCTGGATTCACCTTGTTGTGCCATATACAAGAAATTGCATGGGGACAAGGAATACCAGACATGTCCCACTTACGACATGAACATGTTTTGTCTTTTAGGTTGACAGTGTACTGGTCAACTTCATTTGAGACACTAAACAATGCAAAATCATCATCAGCATGCCATAGAGGAAACCACCCATCAGCTTCTCCCTTCAGTCTTTCCAGAATTAGTTGGATTTTAGGACAAATATCTCCTTTGTACCTCTCCATCAGAGTCTTTTGTGTTACTATCCTTTCAGTGATGTAGTTCTTTAATCCTTCAAGTAAACTAATAATTGGTTTGTCTCTATGGTCCAAAACTGCCTTGTTAAAAGCCTCACACATGTTGTTGACTTGTAGGTCACATTGTGTGTGTGTTTTGTAGTGAGACCTAGTCCAAGTTGATGGTGGAAGTTGCATCATATCCTTCCAAGCATCTTCATTCAATTCCTTCATTTTCTTCATTGCCCTCTCCCACTCAGGGACTGTTGTAGCCCTAGCAGCCCACCATAAAACCCCTTTCATGATGTCTCCAGGATATTTCTTCCTCCAATTGCCATAAAGATGTTTTACACATAATCTTTGCTCCACATTAGCCCATTGGCTAAGAATAGCAGGTACCAATCCCTAAAAATCAACAAATATCAATAAGCTAAGTCTTTTAAACCAAAAATGAAAGGAGTATTCTTAGAAATTACCTTTTGCTGATCTGATATAAAGGAGTATTCTTGCTGATTCAGCTCACATAAATCGTTAACCAAGAGGTCGATAAACCACTGCCATGAATCCTTTGTCTCAGCCTCTACCACTGCATATGCTATTGGAAGCATCATATTATTTCCATCTTTGCCAACAGCTGTCATAAGTTGTCCACCAAATTCACCCTTCAAAAAGCAAGCATCTAGACCAATTAAAGGTCTGCAAGTATAGGCAAATGCAGCCTTACAACCTTCAAGGCAGACATATATCCTTTCAAAAACAATACCCCTTGCATTCTCACTGCACTTAATAATTACTGTGCTGTTAGGATTAGACCTCCTTAACTCTTCTGCATACCTCCTTAAATTGTTATATTGTTCAGCACCAGCCCCTTGGATAATCTCTATTGCTCTTCTCTTAGCTCTGTATGCTTGATGATGAGACAATTTTACACCCCAATTCGTAACACATTCTGCCCTTATCCCCTCAGTCTTCATTGTAGGTGTATGCCTTAACATGGGAAGAAATTTCCTTGCAAGCCACTCAGTCTTGGCCTGTCTATTTGTTGGTGTCCTATGACAATTGTGGTCATCAGTAAAACTAACAAGTTGCCAATAATTCTGACCACTCCTCTTGCTAACCCTCATATGGAATGAACACCCCTTAACACACTTCACTACCATTCTTTTGGTATCATTTTGTCTAAAATGAAGATTCTTCTTACTGGTCATTGCATATTCCTTAACAGCATCTTTAACAACCTGTTTGTTACAAAATTTCAAGCCTAATTTAAACTTAACAGCTTCTCCAGAAATAGGCATCTTGAAATTAGGAAATTTTGGACCTTCGTCATCATCATCTTCACTATTTG
Source organism: Astragalus membranaceus (assembly GCA_039519185.1). NCBI lineage: Eukaryota > Viridiplantae > Streptophyta > Magnoliopsida > Fabales > Fabaceae > Astragalus > Astragalus membranaceus. The sequence continues at coordinate 52,861,175 of CM076848.1, forward strand.
GAGGTGTTTCCAACACTTCAGAATCATAATCTTCTTCACAAACAAATTCAGCAGCTGTACTTGACATTGCTTCAAAGCTTACATTATTCTTGCTTGAAATTCCATCAGATTTTACCTTTTTCCTAACTTCATTAATAGTCTCAAGAGGGAAAACGTTTATCCAATCCCATTCCTCATCATAATCACTATCACTAAAACTATCCTCCTCATTATCTTCCTCACCTTCTGTATCACTAACTTCACTAACATCCAAGTCCTCCTCTTCACTATCATCCAAGTCCTCCCCTTCCTTAACAACATATTCTTCATCATCCTCACTATCTAACTCACTGCCCTCCCCTACATCTTCCTTGTCAACCACTACAGGGGTGTCAATTAGATGATCTACATAAAGTTCCACTACATTATAACCTTTGGCATCTTCAACCATTTGAAGGACATCTTGATCAGTTTGCAGTGGTTTCAAACCACGTGTTAGTGATAACTTAGGGGCTCTGTACCAAAGACATTGAAAGGCTCTATAACCTAAACTTTTTACCAAGCTTGCAATTTCCATATAGGACATGTGGTCCACATCCCAATCCCAATCCATCTCAACCATTTGACTATTGACATACACCTTTGTAGGGTAATAGACAAACATACCCCCATGGTGTATTTGGAATCTCAGGCATGTGACTCCTGCAGGGCTGTAAAGGAATATATATTGTTAATAAAATACACTAAGAGGACAAACTAACAGAAACAGAAGCCCACAAAGGGGACCACATACCAATTTTTTATCACAGACAGAATATCCTACATCAAAAGTAATAAATTTACCCTAACATATAAACACAAACATACAAAAAGGGGACCACATGCATCAACACAACATACTCATAAACAAAGCACAGACTAACAGAACAAAGAAAGTGAAAGAGAACAGGACAGAACAGACAACAACAGAGAGTAAAAAAACCAAGTCAATATACACTTCAAACATACCGTTCGACGTATTTCTCATTCGTCTTCTTAGAGCTCCCAGTTGTCTCCATTACGATTCTTTTAGGGTTCGCGCTTTACTGTTCGTCGTCTCCTTCCCGAGCTTGCGTTTTGCTGTTCCTCGTAAGTTTCCTGAGCTTGGGTTTTGCTGTTCCTCGTCACCTTCGTTGGTTCGCGTTTACTGTTCGTGGGTTAGGGTTTCAGAGTTAACCACCATTTCTTCCTTTTCGTTTCTCCATTGTTCTAGTTTCTGAAAGTGAAGAAATGAAATGAGATGCTGGTTTCTGAAAGTGAACAAATACAACATGGCATGACCACGTGGACTGCCACGTGGATTAATGAGTGCCAACTCATTAATTCGTTTGACCAAATTGGTGGGGACTATCAATTTTACAAATTGATAAAATTGGGGGATCAAATTCGCGAAAAAAATTTTTGGGGGACCAAAATCGTGAGTGGGATATAATAGGGGGACCAAAAGTGCAATTAAGCCTAAAATATATTTTTGGGTTTCACTTTTACCTCGGGAGCTACCCTACTAACCAGCCTACATGTATTGGTTGTTGTCAAAAAAAAATAGGCTACTATTTAGGGGTAACTTGCAATCTCCATTTTTATTAATAGTGGAGAGACACGTGGCAAATAAGAAAATTCATGGCTGAGATTTACTTTTGTAATAACCGATTACAATTTAAAGCAAAATAAAAACAGAGTGATGGGAGCCAAACTGCCGAAACTGCAAATACATTCACTTTGCTGTTATCATCACCGAGTTGTATTACTTTCAATTAATTCTGTTAAATTTTCAATTTTTTCACTGCAGGTTGTAATATCAAAAACACAAGGTGCAGTTATTAAATGGCCCAGCCCAATACTCTGGTGGATGGGTAAAACCCGTGCGGAACCCAGCGGGTTGGCACTGTTGCTGTACGCGGATCTGTGTTGCAGTCACAAACCGGGTCACTATTAAATCTTGGTATCTGAAAACCTAGCTCATAATCTTCAAGAAATTCTCTCTCTTTCTTGAAGCTCTCTGGATCTCTTTCTGAGGCTTCGTCTTCTTCCTCAGTTCTCCTCTGGTTCTAGCTTCTGATCCTGGACAAACTGAAGCACACTTACTTCAGTTCTTTACAAAAAAACTGAGATCCTGCGTAACAAGACCTTGTGTTCTCTGTTTCAGTTCTTTCCTCTTCTTCTCTCACGAACCTAGGGTTTCTGTGTTCTTGCTGCTTTGCCAGTGATGAAGCGCAGTAACTCTTGTCCTTCTCCTCCGATGATGACCCTTGACGACGATGATGATGATTACGAACCCACTTGGTTGATTTCTGAGTCTTCAAGGATCTGAGGTTGTAACTGGTTTGGTGCTTCAGTGATGATGCAATCTTCTTCTTGGATCCTTCACTGTCACAGGTAAAGAAACCCTAACCTGTTCTTGTAATTTTGTTCTGTGATCTTTGTTTGATTTGCTTCTTCAAACCCTAACACAGTGTTGGTGTTTTTCTGCAGATCTTCTCAGATCTGTTGCTTGGATCTTCAACAAGAGGTAAAGAACACGCCTCTGATCTTTTTCTTGTTGCTTTGACTGAGTTATTTCTGTGTTGAATTTCTGATATGCTGAAAAACTGTTAACCTTCTGAACCTTGTGTTTTCTGCATGAACTGAGACTTCAACACCTTGAACACCACCCAGTTTTGTTTCTCTTCACGAGAACAGCAGGTAAACCCTCACCCTCACTCTTTGTTTCTTTCTTTCTGTGTTTATTTCTTAGTCACAAAGAAAATTCTAACACACTTGCTTGTTTTCTTTGTATGTGAGCCCGAGGTTCAGCCACCTGCTGAAGAAACTGACTCACACACACTGAACAGAAGATGATTATGCAGAGAAGAAGAATAGGAGGCACACAGGGTATATGACTGAAAAATGTAAAACTTTTATTTCATAGAATTGTAATATTGAGAGTTTTTCTATATTGAATGATAGACTGTGGTTCTGTATTTATATACACAGAGACTTAACTTATCTGTTAGGCCCTTGGTTGTTATTAAACAACCAACTTTAGTTTGTTATATTTAACAAACTGTTTTAGTTAGTTATTAACCAACTTAACAGTTCATAACAAGCTGTAACAGATTTGTTAACAGTTTTATTTTTTTTGAAATAAAACTGTATAGGTTTTTTAATTAATAGGTGAAATTGATTACCAATTCCAATACCCTACCTTAATCAAAGAACCTATTAGGATTAACAGCCCTACCTTAAACTAAACTAGATCTAAACTAAGAAACCAGACAGTAGGCAACAAAAGGACAACAGGACAACCCCCTGGTAGGTGATCTTAGTTAATTGGTCTAGGACAAGCCCCTAGACAGTGACTTAGGTTATTTCCTTCTTAGAGACTTAGAAGGAAACAACATTGAGTTGCCTTCTTAGTTTAGAGAACACTTCTCCCTTTAGGGCTTTTGTAAAGATGTCAGCAACCTGGTCCTTTGTAGAGCAGAAATCTAGCACCAAGCAGCCTTTAGCAACCTGTTCCCTTAGGTAGTGGAACTTAGTTTCAATGTGTTTAGTCCTGCCATGAGAAATAGGATTTTTAGCAAGACATATAGCTGATTTGTTATCCATAAACAGTTTAACAGGATTAGTTAAGTTAACACAGATTTCTTTAAGTAGAGTCTCAAGCCAAGCTGCTTGGGTAGCAGCATGGCAAGCAGAAATATATTCTGCTTCACATGAGGACAGTGCCACAGTGGCCTGTTTTTTAGAACTCCAAGAGATAGCAGCCCCTTGGAATAAGAAGACATATCCACTAGTGCTCTTCCTGTCCAGCTTGTCTCCACACCAGTCAGAGTCACAGTAGCCTTCCAAAGTAATCCTTCCTGTAGCCCTGCCATTTGGAAAAAACAATCCATAGTTAGTAGTACCTTTTACATACCTTAGGATACGCTTGGCAGCATTCAAATGAATCTGCATTGGGCAGTTCATGAATCTGCTAGCAATCCCAGTGGCATACAAAATATCAGGTCTGCTGTGACACAGATATCTCAGGGACCCAATAATTTGCCTAAAGTAGGTAGCATCCACTTTAGTGCCCTCTTCTTCCTTTTGAGTCGGGTTTCCTTCAGCTGGATTAATTGCAGAATTGCAATTTTCCAGCTCAAACCTCTTTAGAACTTCCTTTGCATATTTTTGTTGATGCAAAATCAGTCCCTCTTTTACCCTTAGAAATTCTAACCCAAGAAAGTAGGTCAGTTTCCCAAGGTCAGTCATTTCAAATTCATCTTTCATAGATGTTTTGAAAAAGGCTATTTCTTTAGGACAGCTCCCTATCACAAGTAAATCATCCACATATAAGCAAACAATTAGCAAATATGTGTTTATGTCACCTTTGACATAGACCCCATATTCAGTTGTACACCTAGAGAACCCATTCTGAACAAAGAAGGCATCAATCCTTTTGTTCCAGGCCCTAGGTGCCTGTTTAAGACCATATAAGGCCTTATGCAGGTGTAGCACATAGTCTTCCTTTCCTGTTTCAGTGAAACCAGGAGGCTGGTTTATGTAAACTTCCTCTTCTAAGGTTCCATTTAGAAAGGCAGACTTTACATCCATGTGATACATGTTCCAGCCCTTACTACAGGCTAGAGCAGTCACAAGTCTAATAGTCTCATGTCTTGCCACAGGGGCAAAAACTTCAGTATAGTCAATTCCTTGTTTCTGTTGGAAGCCTCTTGCTACCAATCTAGCCTTGTACTTAACTACTTTTCCCATAGGATCAAGCTTTAGTTTAAATACCCATTTAACACTAATAGCTCTCTTTCCTTTAGGTAACTTAGTTAAAGTCCAAGTGCCATTTTTTTCAATAGAGGCAAGTTCTTCCTTCATTGCCTTTTTCCATTCTTTAGACTTTAGAGCTTCCTCATAGTCTAAAGGTTCCATATCTGTCACCATAGCAAAGTGAATCAAGTCACCATCATTGGTGACCTGATTGTCCATTGCTATGTCAAAATCCAGCATCCTCCTAGGTATCCTCCTTTCTCTTTGAGGCCTAAGAGGAGCCTGATTAATCTGTTCAGGTTCCTGTTCACCCTCCTCATTCACCACTTCATGTTGACCTTGGTCCTCATTTGGTGAATTAGGATCAGCATTAGGTGAAACAGAACCTTCACTAGTAGTACTTATCTCAGAAATGTCAGTTTCAGTGTCAAGGATATCATTAGTGGTTATAGGATCTGCTGAGTCCACTTGATCAGCCTTGTCCCAGTCCCATTGTTTGTCCTCCAACACAATTACATCCCTAGATATCTCAGTTTTCTTAGTCTGAGGGTCTAGAAGCCTATAGCCCCCTGTAGGGTGATATCCTACAAGGATTAAGGGCTTACTCTTGTCCTCAAGTTTGGTTCTCTTGCTATTAGGTATGTGACCATAAGCAATAGAGCCAAATACCCTTAAGTGAGAAACAGAGGGTATTTCTCCACTCCATACGGTTTCAGGCACCTTTGCCTCTAAACCTTTAGTAGGACACCTATTCAAAGTATAGACTGCAGTTACAACTGCTTCAGCCCATAATTCTTTAGGTAGCCCTTTAGTTTTAGTCATACTCCTGGCCATTTCTAAAATGGTCCTATTCCTTCTTTCAGCTACCCCATTATGCTGTGGGGTATAGGGTGGAGTTACCTCATGAACAACACCACTGGTGGTGCAGTATTCTTCAAATTCTTTTGAAGTATACTCACCACCACCATCAGTCCTTAGTACTTTCAGCCTTTTACCACTTTGAGTCTCAACCATGGCCTTAAATTTCTTAAACACACTGAAAGTATCACTTTTGGCCTTAAGTAGATATACCCAAATCTTCTTTGAGTATTCATCTACAAAAGTAGCAAAATATTTGTTTCCTCCCATAGACATAGTGTCCATAGGGCCACACAGATCAGAGTATACTACCTCTAGTAGATCCTTAGACCTGTGTTCAGTGTGTTTACTAAATTTCTTCCTTGGTTGTTTGCTTACTAGGCATGTTGTACACTTGTCTTTAGTGTCAACAACCTTAGGTAACCCTTTAACCAGTTGGTTCTTACTTAGGTTGTCTAAGGCTTTAAAATGTAGGTGGCCATATCTGTTATGCCATAGCTTAATGTCACTGTCTGCAGTAGCACTTAAACAAAGTGCATCAGTTTTACCTATGCTGGCCTTAAAAGTCCTATTACTTGCTAGTTGGGTAGTTAAAATTAGGTGATCATTCTTATCAAACAATTTCAACTTAGCATTTTTCATAAGGACTGAAAAACCTTTTTCAACAAGCTGTCCTAGGCTTATTAGATTACAACTAATTTCAGGCACATACAGCACATCATAGACTATAACTTTTTTCCCATCAACCCTTGTTAATTCTAAGTTTCCCTTACCTTTAGAAACTATAGTTTTTCCATCAGCACATCTAATAGAAGTTCTAACTGTGGGGTCAAAGTTAATAAGCCAACTTTTATTACTAGTCATATGATTAGAACATGCTGAGTCTAAGTACCAGATTTCAGTGACAGTTTTACCATCATTTCCAGTTACTACTAAAACAACATATTCTTTAGCCTTTTTCAAATTAGTTTTAATCTTCCTATGTTCAGCTAATTTAGTTTTCTTACACAGCATACTATAGGCAACTTTATCTGATTCATCTGAGTCAGATTCAGATTCTTCCTTAGCCACATTGGCTTCAGAAACTGAACCTTTTCTGGTGGGACATTCAGTGGCATAATGCCCCATTTTGTCACACCTGTAACACTGAACCTTAGACTTATCCTTTTTCTTAGGTGCAGAGTTACTTTCAGATGATTCAGATTTAGACTTAGGTTTAGGCTTACCTGCCTTTCCCTTAGATCCCTTGGTCTGTTTGTTGTTACCTCCTTTTTTGCCTTTCTTATGTTTGGACTTAGCTGCATACATGGCTTGATCCTCCTCTTCAGAGTCTTCATTAAGGATCTCCATTCTGATTTCCTTGGCCTCTAGCTTGCCCTGAAGTTCTTCTAACTTCAGGTCTTCACTTTTTGTAGTTTCCTCAATAGTGTTAGTTACCACATACCACTTTTTAGGCATTGACCTTAGTATTTTCTTGCATAGGGCAGTTTCTTCAAGCTTTTCTCCTTGAAGGGCCATTTCATTTTTGATCTTCTTCACTCTGTTGAAGAAATCAGTAACTTTTTCTTCTTTTTTCATCTTAAGGCTTTCATACTGTGCTCTCAAAGCTTGAAGTTTTTCTTCCTTAATTGGAGCATTCCCAGTATAGTAAGCTGCTAGGGCATCCCAGGCAGCCTTAGATGATTCACAGCCCCTTACCCTTTCAAAGTCAGCCTCTCCACAGGCTCTATGAATGAGAGACAGACCCTTGAAGTCTTTTATCTCATTCTCCAGATATTCTTTTCTTTGAGCAGCATTTTCATTACCTGTTAGAGGTGTAAGGCCTTGTCTTACCACATGCAGACACCCTTGAGCACCAAGAACATGTCTCATCTGTATAGACGAAGTCTCATAGTCTTTCCCATTGAGTTTGGGAACATAGCTGTCTTGTCCTCCTGTATTAGCCATCCTGAAATACACTTAGAACACAACCTGAAAGATTAGTAACCACACACTTACACAATTTCTCACTGTGTAAGTGTCTTAGACAGAAAATATTAAAGAACAATGTAAAGAAAACAGTAGTGTAGAGTAGTTTTTGCCCTGGATCGTTTATTGCTCTGATACCATGTTAAATTTTCAATTTTTTCACTGCAGGTTGTAATATCAAAAACACAAGGTGCAGTTATTAAATGGCCCAGCCCAATACTCTGGTGGATGGGTAAAACCCGTGCGGAACCCAGCGGGTTGGCACTGTTGCTGTACGCGGATCTGTGTTGCAGTCACAAACCGGGTCACTATTAAATCTTGGTATCTGAAAACCTAGCTCATAATCTTCAAGAAATTCTCTCTCTTTCTTGAAGCTCTCTGGATCTCTTTCTGAGGCTTCGTCTTCTTCCTCAGTTCTCCTTTGGTTCTAGCTTCTGATCTTGGACAAACTGAAGCACACTTACTTCAGTTCTTTACAAAAAAACTGAGATCCTGCGTAACAAGACCTTGTGTTCTCTGTTTCAGTTCTTTCCTCTTCTTCTCTCACGAACCTAGGGTTTCTGCGTTCTTGCTGCTTTGCCAGTGATGAAGCGCAGTAACTCTTGTCCTTCTCCTCCGATGATGACCCTTGACGACGATGATGATGATTACGAACCCACTTGGTTGATTTCTGAGTCTTCAAGGATCCGAGGTTGTAACTGGTTTGGTGCTTCAGTGATGATGCAATCTTCTTCTTGGATCCTTCACTGTCACAGGTAAAGAAACCCTAACCTGTTCTTGTAATTTTGTTCTGTGATCTTTGTTTGATTTGCTTCTTCAAACCCTAACACAGTGTTGGTGTTTTTCTGCAGATCTTCTCAGATCTGTTGCTTGGATCTTCAACAAGAGGTAAAGAACACGCCTCTGATCTTTTTCTTGTTGCTTTGACTGAGTTATTTCTGTGTTGAATTTCTGATATGCTGAAAAACTGTTAACCTTCTGAACCTTGTGTTTTCTGCATGAACTGAGACTTCAACACCTTGAACACCACCCAGTTTTGTTTCTCTTCACGAGAACAGCAGGTAAACCCTCACCCTCACTCTTTGTTTCTTTCTTTCTGTGTTTATTTCTTAGTCACAAAGAAAATTCTAACACACTTGCTTGTTTTCTTTGTATGTGAGCCTGAGGTTCAGCCACCTGCTGAAGAAACTGACTCACACACACTGAACAGAAGATGATTATGCAGAGAAGAAGAATAGGAGGCACACAGGGTATATGACTGAAAAATGTAAAACTTTTATTTCATAGAATTGTAATACTGAGAGTTTTTCTATATTGAATGATAGACTGTGGTTCTGTATTTATATACACAGAGACTTAACTTATCTGTTAGGCCCTTGGTTGTTATTAAACAACCAACTTTAGTTTGTTATATTTAACAAACTGTTTTAGTTAGTTATTAACCAACTTAACAGTTCATAACAAGCTGTAACAGATTTGTTAACAGTTTTATTTTTTTTGAAATAAAACTGTATAGGTTTTTTAATTAATAGGTGAAATTGATTACCAATTCCAATAAATTCGACGTTGCGCAGAGCCCAGTTGCAGTTTTTCGCCATTGTTGCTTCCAAAACCAGAAACATGTTTTTTCAATCACCAACAAAACACCATCAAGTTTTATTATAGTACTTTTTATATATTAAAATTTAAACACGGTGCCATTCATTTAAGAAGAACAGATTCTTGACATGCATTATTATGTTATTATAATTCTCTCATCCATGAAATAGACACAAAGTGCAATTAGAGGGACGGTCAGAGGTTGAATGCAGAGGTTGAAGGCAATGGCGGATGTTGACGGTGAATCAGTGATAACAGACAGCAAAGATTGAAAGCAACGATGGATGATAGAGATAGAAGTGGATGAAAGTTTTTATTTTAAATTGTAATCAGTTATTCCAAAAATAAATCTCAGCCATTAATTTGCTTTTTATCCACGTGTCTTTCTACTATTAAGAAAAATGGAGATTGCAAATTATCCCCTAAATTGCGAGGATCTGCCGAAGCCATTTTATGCGCGAGTTTGGATCTCACAAATACCTGTGAGACAATTTATGAGAGAGAGTGACACATACAATATAATAATAAATACAATAAATATTATTATCTTTTTATTTGTGTCACTCTTTCACATAAATTGTCCCACAAGTACTTGTGGGAATAGGACCTCTCTCTCTCTCTCTCTCTCTCTCTCTCTCTCTCTCTCTCTCTCTCTCTCTCTCTCTCTCTCTCTCTCTCTCTCTCTCTCTCTCTCTCTCTCTCTCTCTCTCTCTCTCTCTCTCTCTCTCTCTCTCTCTCTCTCTCTCTCTCTCTCTCTCTCTCTCTCTCTCTCTCTCTCTCTCTCTCTCTCTCTCTCTCTCTCTCTCTCTCTCTCTCTCTCTCTCTCTCTCTCTCTCTCTCTCTCTCTCTCTCTCTCTCTCTCTAATACGATTTGTCATTTTGGTGTAGCCATCATGTATGTGTACTCTATCATCATATAAATTGATAGATGTGAAAGACAAAAATATAGATGTGAAAGGGAAAGTAGGGGTGGACAGAACATCCGCACTAGGAATGTCAACGGGGCGGGGCGGGCACGGGTATCTCACTACCCGGACCCACCCCGTTTATTATACATAGGCCCCGGACCCGTCCCGGACCCGTGCGGGTACCCGTTTAACGGGTATTTTTTTAAACGGGTACCCGCGGGTATTTGTAAATTAATAAATAAAAAACTTTTAAAAAAAAATTTGAAATACCATAGAAAATTAATTTTTTTAACACTATTTTTTTGATTCATTTATATAAAAAAAATTACGCATTTTGATATGCATTTATCGTATCAACTATTTATTAATATATAATTGTTAATGAATTGAGATAAAAAAAACTAAATTTATGATAATAGAAACTTGAAAAATAACAACTAAACATTATCCAAAATATTAGGATAAAAGATACAACAAAATGTGAATAAACATCTACTCAAACAACAACAATAATAGATGATAAAAAAAAGGAAGAAAATAGTTGTGTGATGGATTTACTAACGGGTACGGGTATCCGCGGGTCCGGGTACCCCGCTACCCGGACCCGCCCCGTTTATTGACGGGTAGTCAAAATACCCGTTTATTTGGCCCGCGGGCACCCGTTTAACTACCCGCCCCAGACCCGTGACGGGTTTTACCTGCGGGTCCGGGTTTTTTTGACACCCCTAATCCGCACCCGTAAAAAATAATTCATACTCGGGCGAGTTGCTTCGGATAAACGGGTTTCCGGGTGAAACAATCAGTTTTAGTCGGATAAAATTGGTCGGATCTGAATTTCATTAGAAGAAACCGATGGAACATGAAACCGACCGGTACCTAGTTACTAGTTTGAACTTTGAAGCTCTGCAACTGCATAAGCTATACTGGCTACGGCTATAGACTGCAATTCTGTCCAACTCTTGCAGGCTTAGTAATAGCTCTGCAACTCTACATAGTTAGTAATAGTTTATTATTTATCTATTAATTATACAATTGAGAATAATCTTAAATAGGAATCTCACACATGTCAGTTCATTATTTGTCCACCTAACATTCTCAATTGACACATCATTGCCAAGTGTTATTTTGATTTAAAAAAATTAAAAAATCAATAATTAATAATCATTAGTTAATTGACAGTTATCAAATCATTCCCATTAATTGTGGTCAAAATAAAACTTCCCAAAATTAAAACAAATCTGAAACAACATCATATCTCAGCCAATTAATCAGATTCCACCCAACATCACATAGCTAATTTTTTAGTCATTTGAATTTCAAAATTATAAAAATCTGGCCTCACTTTAGCATTTAAAACATGAATGCAAAAAAACAAAAAAAAAACTAAAATTTGTTCTGCAGAAACATAAAATTTGTTATTCTGAAACATAAATCCCAAAACAAAAAATTAAAAAAAATGCATTTATAATATTTTTAAATTCTAATTCTAATTCTAATATAACACATTATTACAGTTTTGTGTACATGATATGTTTTTATTGCAAACACAATAATAATCCATTTTTTTAAACGTAGTGGGGCAGAACCAACAAGGATTGGTCCAAGTGGTAACTGGACTTGGATCCCATCTCAAGGTCTCGGGTTCGAATCTTGGATGTGGCAAAGACTCTGTTGGGAGGGGAGAACCACATGGGCCGGCAAAGCCAGAAACTCGTGGCCGGCCGGGTTTCCCGGCGTAATTTAGTCACCAGCAAAGCGGGTGAAAACTACGCACCAATGAGATGGTAACAAAAAAAACGTAGTGGAACAGCAAATTCAAACTTGCAATTTAAATAATTCAATTTAAATATAATTTTATAGTAAATTAATAAATCGATAAACAAACTTTTTTAAACCAGTGATATACTAATTTTTTATATTTTGAAATTCTAATTCTAATCCGGCATATTCGAATATAGCAAACTTAAAGTGTTTGGTCCAAGTTCAAATACCTCACATTAATTCTAATTCTAATTCTAATTTTTTTCGAAATTATTTCCAAAATTGATTGACCTATTTTGAATTTCATTCACTACTTAGTAATTACAATCGACCATTATATGGTCCAGCTTATTCATATTATACATATCATTAAGCAAATCCCCTTATATGGTCCTCGGCATTGAATGCTTTGTATTTTGGATTGAGACCAAATCATTTCATATTGTGTACTCATATTCACCAGTATCATGTTTCAATTCATTCTACACACACCTACACAATCAGAAAAAGAATATGATCAATGAAACATTCATATGCATTAAAATATACTCATCTTCAATTATAATATTTTCAAATTCTATCATGGAACCGGATTCACATTTGTCACAATAGTCAAGGAATGTGGTGTAAAAGAAATGATAATTGGGTGAGCTGATTTTTAATATGAACTTGATATTTTGTATATCCAAATAAAATTTTTAATTACTAGCTATGTTGAGTTTCAATATGTTACTATTACTTATAATAGTAATATATAGCTTTTGGTTTATGAAATGAGTGTTATTATTGACCACTAATATTAATATATGGCTCACATTTCAAGAAATCGAAAGTTCATTTCTCTCTCATGAGTCATACAATTTTTAGATGAATATTTTGGAAAGATAGGAGACTAATATAAATTTTATATTTTTAATAGAGATAGTGGTGTCTTTGTCAAAAAAATAGAGTTAGTGGTGAATACTATATATAATATTTACGCTAAAATATAGTAATGATAACTCTAATGAAAAATACTAATTTGTAAAATAAACTCATTTAGCATTATCCCTCTATTGACCATTTACGTTGTGTTTTGGCTAAGTTATGTTCAATTAAATTTATTTGTCATATTGTTACTATACACATATGTAGGCTGTAAACAACTCTATATTCAAGCAGAAAAATGGTTTACATAATTCATACATCATAAATTGTCTACACCCTAAACTTTAAAATAAATTAATATTTTTCTAATCTAATACATATTTTAAAATGATAATGATTAAATACTTAGATTGAATTCAATAAAACATACTAATATATATATATATATATATATATATATATATATATGTTAATATACAAAGAAAAAAAATTTAAATATTCTATGTATATCAAATATTTTATTATCAATTAAGCTACTAACAAGATATTGTATACCCGTGCGATGCACGGGTCATACTCACTGGTTATTATCTTATACTAGTATGTTATTGACTAGTGACAACTAGTAGTAACTTTGTAAAAGTAGCAATAGCTAGCTGCTCCTCCACTTTCATTTTTCTTTTATCTTTTTTATTTAACTTCATTTAAGACAAGGCCGGTTGTAAACCACACAAAGTCTTCCATGGCGTCCCTGAAACTAGTTGCAGTATCTACATCTTCGGCCATCCATGGTGAGATCTTAATGTCCATCGACCACAAACTATGACAGTCACCACCGAGCTAACCCACCCGCCGGAAACCGCCACCCGTCAACCCGCTACCCGCCTTATCCGTTAGCTCAAACGGTCGGTGGTGGGCCTTATATCACTGATATTGGTTTTGTTCGGATGGATGGTATTTGGACTGGATCCGACCAGATCCGACCGATGTCCACCCCTAAGGGGAAGGATGAAGAGAATCATGCAATGTCAAGAAAAATAAAGATGCAGAGGTAAATTTTTTGGTGCCGTTTATTGGAGCTAGATACTGCGTTATTATTATTTATTTATTTCTAAAAAAAGAAGATAATATGTGTATATTGTTTTAGATGATAGCAATTTGGTTTTAATCAAGTAGGTAGTTCAGTTGGCGAGTTAAGAGATAAAAAATATAGTAGTAATTTGGTTGGAAAGTCGACTTCCACTTTAATCACTGTTGAACTGAACTGAAGTGGGTAAAGATTGCATCCATCTTTAATTGGGCTCAACCGCTTGTGGTGAGTAGATTAGATCAGATAGCCAAAAAGCTTTTTTATCAACTTTTTTTTTGTGTGAAAAAGGGAGTTAACAAACTCTAATGGTATATTTGGATGGTGAGAGGAAAGAAAATTGAAGGAAAGAATGTTGAAGTATTGAAAGTGAGTAGAAAGTGAGAGGATTATTTAGGTGTTTGGTATAAGAGAAAGTAGAGTTGAAAGTAAGAGGAAAGAAAGATGTTTATTTAATAATTGACAATAATAGCCTTATATAAAAATAGGCTATATATAAATTTTATTATGAAATATAGTGTCTGCAAATATATAAACATAAATATAAAGGTTTCAAAATAGGTGTTAGAAGGTGCTAATCAAGGTTTCAAAACAGTATGTCAAGTACAAGTTTATCCACCCAAATTCCCAAGCTGAATGGGAAAAAGTGGGACAGGTGGAGTTTGCAAATGGAAGCGATCTTTGGCTTCCATGATGTCTTAGAATTTGTTCAAGAAGGGGTTCCAGCACTAGCTCGAAACCCAACCCCTGAACAAAGGGCTGAACATAAGGAAAACACTAAGAAAGATTGGAAAGCAATCTATCTCATACACCAGGGGTGTGATGAGAGTAATTTTGACAGAATTAGAGGCATCAACGTCTCTAAAACTGCCTGGGACCTCCTTGACAAATACTATAATGGTGCTGCACCAGTCAAGGATGAGAAACTGCAAACATTAAGAAAGCAGTATGAAAATCTAAACATGCAGGATGGTGAAAGTATTACTGATTTCTTTGGGAGACTAAAGAAAATCACTAATGCAATGAGTCTCAATGGAGAAACATTAACTGAACAAACTGTTTGTAAGAAAATTCTTAGGTCCTTAACAAGAAAATATGGTTTTATTGTGAACAGCATTGAAGACACCATCAAGCCTGAAGATCTTAAAGTTGAAGATCTCCAAAGTAGGCTTGAAGCCAAAGAGATTAGGATGAATCTCTTGAATGGTGAAAGTGAAGAAGATCAAGCTATGTTTGCTGCCAAACCAAAGGGAAAGAAATGGACTAAGGGCAACAACAACCAATCAAGTAAAGGTAATTGGCCTAAAGGTAAGTCAGGTAAGTCTAGTGGAAAGGGTGACTCTACTAACAGTAATTCTGAAACTACAACTAAGAAGGATAAATCTAAAGTGCAATGCTATAGATGTGATAAATATGGGCATTATGCTACTGAATGCCCTACTAGAAAGGATTCTAAGTCCATAGAAACTGAAACTGAAGCCAATATGGCTAAAGAAGATTCTGATTCAGAATCTGATCATGTAGCTTTTAGTATGATTACTGATGAACCAGTGGAGATAGAAACTAAGGAAGTCTCTGTGATCACTAGTGAATTAGAAGAAACAGAAACTAAGAAAGTTTTTTGTGGCTACAGTTGAACCAGAAACAGAAACTAAGGTAGTTTCTGTGAGTTCTAAAGCTGAAACAGAAACTAATGTAGTTTCTGTGAATTCTGAAACTGTGAATTCACAATCTGTGAGTTTTGTGACTGAACCTAAAACAGAAACTAATGAAGTTTCTGTGGTTACTAAAATTGAATCTAGGATAGATAAAAATTGTGAATTTGTTATCTTTGTTATTACAACTAATGATGGCAGAATTTTTGAAGAAGTATGGTACTTGAACTCAGGTTGTTCAAACCACATGACGGGCCATAAGGAATGGCTAGTTAATTTTGATCCTAGTAGAAAAACTAGCATCAAATGTGCTAGCAACAAACTTATTACAGCAGAAGGTTGTTGCGTTAAAAACACACTTAGAGCAAGTCTACTCTTTCGCAGAAGTAGTATAAAATATTATCGTATCCACAGGGACTAATTAACAAGTACCAAACTAGTCGAGATTATTTATTGTTTAGACGAACCAATAGTTTGATGATTATAGAAGCAAAATAAAAATAACTAAATAACTAGAATTAAAATACTAGATTTAATTGATGGAGAGAGGCCTAGGTTCACGGTTTCACTTGCAAGATTCGATTCCCCTATGTCTAATTCTACCTGAATTCCTTTATTTTATTTAATTACCAATCCCTTTACTAAATCTATTAATCCGTTTGGTCATTCGCGATTAATATTCTTTTTACTAAACTAACCCTTGTTTGGTCATGCAAGAATTTAAGTTGAGGAAAAGCATAAAGAACAGAAAGGTTGAATGATTGGAAGACTAAATTAAAGTTTGGTCATGCATTAATTATAGCCCCAATTATCCTATAGGTCCACCAACTAGTTGCAGTACGGTCGCTGATCAACTAATTGATTATGAACATGAAAAGGGTAGCTAATCTTAATTATGTGATAAAAATAATAGGACAATATTAATTGAAATAAAAACCGGAATTCAGATATGAAATTAGAACATAAAAAGGTCTCTAAACATGCAAGATCCACCTAAGACCCTAGAAGGGGATTTAGCTATCCAAAGTCATAAAGAACAATAAAATAGGAATTAGAGTCATGAATTACAGAGATAAAAATAACCCGGAAGTTAGAGAAATTCTTATTCTGAATCTCCAGTCTCCTTTTCCTGCTCCAAAGCTCTCCCACGGTGTCAAGAACGGTACCCAAAAACTCTTTTTCTCCTCTCCTGTGCGTTGCCGTCACTACCGCTTCTTTGTTAATTCTCGTGTGTGCGGCTCTTCCCTTTTATAATCATCAATCATCCCCTTTTTTTCCTTCACGTCACTTTTCTTTTCCTTCACGGCAACTCATAATGCCCAACAATTGGGCTTTGACAATTGAGTTGGGTTGGATCCTCTTTTCTTTTAAAATCATCACTTGCTTTTACACTCTTTTATTTTTCTATTGGCAGCCCACATGTATATATATATATACCATTCACCTCGTCTTTCCACAACAATAATCTAGCTACTCATTTGAGTAGTAGATGCAAAATTAACTAATAAAAGAATAGTACCTTGTTATGATTCAGAGTATTTGGAATTGAACGGAAGACTTTAATGAGTAGGAATCAAAAATAAAGGGCGTGGAAGAGAGAGACACAGAGAGAATATGAAAAGAAATTTTATTACAAGTGGTAGTGATTGCGTGATTACAACTGAAGGCTCAATTGTCTTATATAGGAAACTTAAGGCTTACTATTTAAGCCAGTAAAAGCTAACTATTACAACCGGTAGCCGGTAAAAGAAAAAGGAAACAGTAAAAGTAGAAAATTACAAAACATCATAATTAATGCCGGGTACACTAGGGGCCCCATCGACACACTAAAAATGACAGCAAAGCTAAAAACAAAATTACATAGTAGAAGCAATTATGCAATATTACTATGCAAGGATTCTTGCCGACAGTGGAAGAATTCCATCTTTTCCAATTGCACTTATGCAAGGATAGCGTGATTGCCGACACAATTAATTAATTAATTAATTAATTTTTGTCTTTCCCTTTGTTCTTTTGTTGAATCATGGCTTCAATTAGGGAGTCCCAATAATCTTCTGGGGAAGGCTCTGGCTGAGATTCTCTAGCTAAAGATTCAAAAATATTTGAATCCATGGATCCATGCGATGAACTTGTCTTCATGGAAACAATTTCTTCATTAACTTCAAAAGTTTTGAAGAATTGATTTTTTATATGGTCCAGAGTTCTAGCCATAATTTTCTCCTCTGATTCATTAGGATGAATCTGTTGGTAATAATTTTTTAAATGGGACATATCAAGTCCTTGGCCAAATTGTCCTTTTGGAACCTTCTGGTCTTCGGCAATAGCCTCTTTGATTTTTACTTCCATTTTATGAAGGTCTTCGTTGTCAATTTTATTCCACCATTTTGAGAAGAAATGTCTTCTAAGGATTGGATCATTGTAATTGTTCCTTGTAACGGTAATTGCCCATCTCCAAATCCAAGGAATTTGAAATTTGATAAAAAAGAAACAAGGACCTTGTCCTGTGATCATTTTTTAGGCATTTTTCAAAAATAAAGGATTATGATCAGACCAAGAATTATATAAATTCAATAAGTTTTCTGGCAGAATTTCTACCGAAGAACCAATTTTTCTCCACCAATTGTAAAACCATTGTGGTATTGGTCTAGCCAGAATTTCTGGATTAGCACTGAAAAACCAAGAGTGCTTATTCTTTGGATTTTGATAATAAAAAGCCAAAGTAAATGCTTGGATATAATCCCAATAATTGAAGTAAACATATTTATCTTCAGCAATTTTAATTGCCTTGTCTCCATTTGGATTTAAACCCCATTCTCTGGGTGTCAATATCTTATTGATATGACATTTACTGTAATTAATGAAATTATCAGGATTATTATTCTGATAATAATGAGTTATAGTTACTGATTCAGTAACTCGAAGTAAAACTTCTAAATGTGGTCTAGACTTACCATCATTAAGTCCAGGATATCCTCTAGATTCGAGGTATCTTGTTTTAATTGACCATCCATCATTAGGAGTCAATTCCATATCATCTTCTTCGACATACATTATGTCTTCAGTGATTGGATTTTCACAATATTCTGTGACTTCATTAACAGGATTATCATTAATCACTGTATCTTTGTAAGAATTTGTCTTACTTGAAGAAGGTATATCTTCTTTCTTTTGTGACCCTGTTAATTGTAGCAGGTTTCTGTTTCTATGAACAGTAGTCCAATCCCCTATTAGAGGAATGTTTGATTCTTGATAGGGCAGCATATTGTTGCTCCTATTTCCACCACCACGGCCACCACGGCCACGGCCTCTACCCTTATTGGGGGATGTCATTTCCCTGCAGAAATTCACGGGTTAAATAATCAGCAAGAGAATTATTTTCTCCTTTAATAAAACATATTTGTTTTTCTTTTTTAGAAAGAATATTTTTCATTTCATTAAGAATCCTAGTATGAGGATCAGTAACAAAATTAAAAGTTATTGCTTCATTTTTAATAATAGAAGTGATACCATTTTGATCAATATTAATAGGCATCAAATTTTGCAAAAAAGGAGTACCTAAAATAATCCTGTGAGTTAAATTTTTAACTAGAATAAATTGAGTTGGTAAACAAATATTTTGATTGCAAATATAAGTACTAGAAAGTTTATAATTAACTTTCAATCTACTTCCACCTGCTTGAGTGAGAGCTTGAGTGGTTTTTTCAAAATATTTTGCAGGAATAATATTTTCCTGGATACAATTAAGATCAGCACCACTATCAACTAGGGCTATCTCATTTTCTAAAATAAAATTTTTATTAATGACCAAAGTTACTTTCACAAACCATTTTTGTGAAGTTACTCTGTCTAATATAGATAAATAACTTTCACCAGTATCATTGATGTTAGTAGGAATAATGGAAGAAATATTAGAAGGAATTTCCTTCATTTTTTCAGGAATTTCTAAAGAAGTAATTCTAAGAGCTAAATTGACATTATCTTTTTTAATCTGAGCAATTTCAGATTTTAAGAAATTTATATCTCTTTTCAAATCATTAGTAGAAACAGGAGTTTCTCTAATGTTTGATTGTCTAAATCTAGACAAAACCTCACTTATCTGGTAAGGTGCCTCTATGATTAGAGGTGTTTCTTTTTTGGAATTTTCCTTGATTAGGAATTCCATCATCTTTTTTCTCAGACCATTGTCTGTAATAGACTCCAAAATTTTTAGAGCTTCTTCTTATTCTTCATTAAGAACATTTAATCCATTTATTTCAATAATGGATTTCCAATAATTTAAATTATTGTTTTGACAGCTATTGTTGTCAATGTCAGAACCTGGTAAAGTATCCCCATTGAACTCCAAAATTTTTAGAGTTTCTTTTTGTTCTCTATTAAGAACATTTAATCCGTTCATCTCAACAATGGATTTCCAATAATTTAAACCATTGCATTGACAGCTATTGTTGCCAATATCAGAATCTGAAGAAGTATCATCATTGATACATTCTATGTCATCATTAGAAGAGTCCTGTTCTGATTCAGAACTGATAAATAAAACTTTTTCTAATTGAGTCCTTAATTGTTCATCCTCCAAGGCGTTCAAGGCCTTTTTAGTCCAGCATTGGTTGGCATAATGTCCAGCCTTGCTACATTTGTGACAAGTAATATTCATTTTCTGGGCTTTCCTCTTTCCTTTATTTTGGAAAGGTTCATCCTGCTTGGGCCTGTTTTTATGAAAATCTTTTGGCTTTTTCTTATTAGAAGAATTATATATATTCCTTTTATAAGTTTTATTATTAAAACTCTTTTTCTGTTTATTTAATCCAGGTGGTTTATCTATGTCAAAAGCAAATTGTTCACAGAATTCACCTAATTGATGTTTTTCAGAAAGCTTTTGTTTCTTTAATTGATTTTTTAATTTTATGTCATTACATAAGGATAATCCTTCATTAACACATGTGCTAATGATTTGACCATAGGTTAAATTAGCATAGTCAATATTTATGCCATCACAATTAACCCTTAAAGATTGTCTTACCTTTTCGGCAAAAAGATGGGGTAAACCGTCTACAAATTTAGACTTCCAATGAATAGAGTCAGGGTTAGATAATTGAAAAACTCTAGACAAGAAAGTATCCTTATACCATCTAAAATGGGTCAAAGAAGGACACCTTAAATTTTGTAAAAGAGTTTGCAGTTTTTCTGCTATGGGAACAGTTGCTCCTACAAAATTTTGTAAGATAGATAAACACAGTGTATAAACTGCATCTTCTTCATTAGTAGCAACAGTATTACCACTACTTGATTCTGTTTTCACAACTACCTTTTTGTGACTTAGAATCTCTTGTTTTTGGGATATGGTGATATAATTATCCCACCAACCTCTTAATTGGCCGACAAACCCTGTGGCTATAAATTGAGCAATAGAACTATCGCTATTACCATGCTGTTTACAAACAGTAGAATACATAATCATTCTATGCACCATATCTATGATTTGTTTATCATTTAAACCATCAATATTCCATTCATAAATGGATTTACCAGAATAAGAATTCTGATAATTATCATTTTCTTCAAAAAGAAGATCTTGAGGAGAAGGCCTTTTATAATAATATTTTTCTACGGCCCTAGTAGTATAAATAGGATTTATACTATTCTCTTTATTGATATCTTGATTAGCAAACATTTATGCTAAATCATTAATATCTTCATCATCTGAAGTATTTTCAAGAGTACCGAAAATATCTTTTTCAGATAGAACACTTAAGTTAAGATTCTTAAGCTTTTGTTCAAGAATATGAACAAATTCATTTGTATTATCCTCCATTTTAAAACCTGATATAGGTAAAGGGGGTTGAACTAAAGGAACCTCTGCAACCACAGATGTTTCACCTTTGTTCATTTTTTCTAAAATTAATTTCTGTTGAGAAATTTGATTTTCAAACATTTCTTTTAAGGATAATAGATTTTTCTCAAGAGAAACAATTTGTTCCCCTAAACAATTCAGAAAGACATTGGTATAATTCTGGGTTCTAACTAAAGAACTTAATTCCTTGATAGTAACATGGTTACCTTCTACACCTTTGAGAAAAGTAAAAGATCTTGCTTCTATCTCTTTTCCTTCTAAGGTTTTACCTATATTTAGGTCTTTATTTGTTGGAGGGAAAAAGGAACTCATTTTTTCTCCTTTTATTGTTTCCCAATCATGTGGTTTGAGGATCAAAACTTCTTTCTGAACCTTCTTAACAAAATAATTTGCAAACCATTTAACAAAAGGAACATAATCCTGGATTATGGTCATTTCTTCATAATAATCATCTTTAAACTTATTTAGTTCATAAGACGAAAATTTTCTAAAATACCATTGCCTGAATTCGGCATACTTTTCTAATTGGAATTCTCCACTGATGAGTTTTCTCATCTCACTCCCTGGGGAGAAGTCTATTTTAGAGTTCATGGTAAATTAAAACTCATTTCTGACTGTGTAGGTGATTCCCTACTTTGAGAATTATTCTTCTGATAGATTCCATGGGGAATTCTATTCTCACTAATTCTAATGTTTTCTACAGTTTCTATCTCGTCTATTTGTTGAGATACAGAGGTTGTAGGTATTTCACTAGGAGTTGTATAAAACCCACTGGCAGAATGTCTTGCTGAAATACTTCTAGGTATTTTAATAGTTCTTTGGGGATTAAATTTTATTTCTATGTCCCCTTCATTGGTTTCAATGATTTGATCTATATCCCTATTCATGATAGGTCTAGGTTCTATGGCTTGAGGTAAAGACCATGTTTCAGGAAAATTTATTTCTTCCCATCTAATCAGTTTATTAGTGACTATATTAGAGGTCAACAAATTTGTTTGGACCAGAGTAGTAGTTCCTGGAAAGGAGGCTTGCTTAACTTTTGGGTTAAGCGTACTCAAAACTTTAAAATAAACTCTATAGCATATTGCTATAAGCTCACTACCTGGGTTAAAATTATAACCACTGGTATGTATAGTAAGCTGTAAAGCATCTAAAATATTTTTATCAGATAAAGATAAGCATAAATTTGGTGCCACATCAAAATAGACAGGACCATGACATAGACTGGTTTCTATTAAAGCAGCTAGAGAGGATTTAAAGTCTCTACTTCTTCCATCTCTAACATATGCCATTATACTAGCATTTAACCCTGATAAGGTTAAAGGTTTGAAAGCAATTTGTATAAGTCCGATATGGACAAATTTGTAATCTTTAAAAGGGAGTAAATCTTTTTTACTCAATATTCTAATAGTCTGAGTATTATCAGAAATTTGTATGGTTTGTTCTATGGTTTTAATCGCATAGCGAGATTAAAGATCAAACATACCCATTTTATATATTTTCTTGCAAGGGACTGAAGGAATAGTCCACTTGTTCAATTGATCCAATTTTTTTGTATATTCCATAAGCTCTTCATTCTTGATAGAGCTATCTTGATGATCATAATCATCGATTTCCATAATGATAAAGTTGTTGTGGATAAACGAGATACAGGACCAGACCCTTTCTGGGTAAAATAATTGAACTTATGAAAATACTCTACTCAAAATATCTTATTTGTCATCTTTGCAAACATTTCTGTTTAAATTTCAACCCGAAGGGAAATAAGGATTTCTCCTAAATCAAAGATGCCACAGAGGTTTTTAGCAAAAAAGTGTTCAACAGAAATCATCTTGTTCAAAACGCCTCTTCTGGGCAAAAAACGATGATTGTACGAACACACACTAAAAACATTTTGTGTATCAATGTTTCATCAAAGTGAAACACCAAAAAATACACAAATAAGATATTTCAGCATTTTCTAATTTCATATGAATAATTACTTTACCCTGTATATATATATATATATATATATATATATATATATATATATATATATATATATATATATATATATATATATATATATATATATAATTTTTATCTTTTATTTCTTTCTGTAAAATAAAGAGCAAACTACGTCAATGATTTATATAATTAGTAATATTTACTCTAAAAAGTAATCCAAAAGTATCTCTAAAAATGCGCTAAATTAGAGTTTATCAACTCCCCCACACTTACCCCTTGCTTGTCCTCAAGCAAATTTTCTGGCTCGATAAATTTTTTCAAAGAAGTAACAGAGACAGCCAAATAAGGAACCCCGAGTTAGAAGCACAATGACAGACAGTAGATAATATAGCACATATGAGGTGTCCAAAGGTTGCCCAATTAGAGGCTCATGTCCCTGAAGAATACATTTTTGTGAACAAGGGCACTCGCTCACAATCTCTCTAAGTGTTTAGGGACTAGGGAAAATATACACTCAAGTTTCCACAAAATGCACATTACCATATGTTTGTAAATTGACCAAATCTCCACTAAATAGTTCACATGCATGCAAAAGATGAGGTGTTAAGGGTTGTAATGGGGCTAGGGTGAATTCATGCAGGGTAGGATATAAGAAGAAAGGGATAATCAAAGGGTTAAAAAAACAAGAAACAAGTAGTAACCTTTGAAACCAAATATGGAGCTCTTATTTATTTTACAAATTTTGTTCAAACTCCAAGTTAATATCACTTCCTTCTTCACCTTTTTCTATTAAGTCAGCTCTTTTTGATTTGTTTTTTGCTCTTGAGAAGACTCTTTTTTTTTTGGAATTTCCCTTTGGCTCTTTCATTCTTTTGATGTGCCTTTTCCTCCTTCTTGCTTTCCTTTGTTCTCTTTTTTTTTTTCAACTTTTCATTTTTCTATATTTTTCTTAGGAGGAAAAGGTATTTGCAACCATATGAGTCATTCTTATTTTGTTTTTATGTCCTCATGAGATAGACAATTAAAATACAGGACAAAATTGTAACTTTCAATAGCTGCTCCAAATTTAATTTCAAATGGTTACCACAAAAAAAGAAAAAATTATATCTGGGTACCAAAGAAAAAATATAACAAATAGGCTCAAAGGGGGCAATTAATGGATAAATTCAAAAAACAACTCTGAGGCCAGAAAAATACCTAAATTCCCGAAATCTTTTTACATGTTGCAAATCAATTTTCGCCTTGAAATGGTCAAAAGACAAATTCTAGAATGTAGCAAATTGGGAAACACACTCATAGAAAAAAAAGGGTAAAAATTTATGATTTAGTATCAATCCCCTTATGAAGGCTCAGATCTCACATTTAGAAGCTAGTTCACAAAAAGTACTCAAGAGGGACAAATGCTAATTATCAGCTTCCTAAGGGAATCCTCACAGTTACAATTAAGCACAAGTCTGTCAAGTAAATTAATTATAGGATCCCCTAAAGGCAAAATCTCTATTTTTTTTTCAACTTTAAGCATAATTCATTCAAAACAAGCCAGAAAAAATGCTATCAACATATACGGTGGGTATGTGCATTAATAGAGGTCAAGTGACATTAATAAACTCTTCTCCCCCACACTAGCATGAAGCATGGTCCTCAATGCAAAATATCAAATTGGCACCAAAAACAGATAAATGAGAGAGAGAGAGAGAGATAGGGAGAGAGAGAGTAAGAGTGACTTCCCTGAGAGAGTTTGTAGTTGGAGCTTATTCCTAAGAAAGAAAACAAAAATGAGAGAAAATAAAACAAAACAAAAAATAACAAAAAATAAAACACAGGTTGCCTCCTGCGAAGCGCTTGTTTAGCGTCGTGAGCCTGACTATAGTTGATGCTTAATCAGGTGGCTCTCCAAGAGCAAATTTAACATCTAACGCAGTACACCTTCTTAACTTTCTAACCATGTGGTTCACATTGTTCTTTCTTTTTCCACGTGGTGGATGAACTTCAAAGGATGGTGAAATTTTTATTTTATCTCCATCCACCATTATGCTAGGATCCTGGAAAATAAGATTTTTTTCCAAAAGGTCCTGCATCTTTAATTCACTAAAAATGTTAGTTTCAACCACATCATCAAAATAAGGAGAAGTTAAAGAAGAGAAAATTTCATTGGAATTTAAAGCTTTAATAACATCATCTTCTTTACCACTCCTCAAAGTTACCTTTCCCCGGTGAACCTCAAGCGCACAGCATCACCAATGGTTAAAACAATTTGCCCAAAATTGGGGGCTTTCTCCTCTTTCTCCAAATCTAGAACCATGGGATCTTTCTCACTGTCCTCACAGATGCTCCCTTTAGTAGGATCTTTTGTTTCAATATGACTCCCTTCAGTAGGAGCTACTATTTTGATTTGACTCCCTTCAATAGGAGTCTCCTCATCTTTCTTGAGAGCTTCTTCCTCCAGATTATATTCCATAGAGACACCTTCATCTCTCGAAGGAATACTTTCTTTTGTATTGCTCAGCTTCTTCATTTTGGGTAGACTTAGTTTGTGAAGGAGTTTCTTGGGCCTCTTGAGATAACAAAGCAATGAGAGTTGAGATTTGATCCTCCAAGCTTTCAAATTTGTTGTTCATGGCACCCTCCAATCTTTCAAATTTTTCATTTGTCTGCTGCATAAATTTGGCCAAGACCTCATTGACATCCGACTTTTCGTCCTCTTGCCTTTGCACTTGTAGTGACTCATAATTATCCCAGTGGGAGGAATAAGGAGGTGGCTCATAGTCATCCCATTAGTTTGAATAAGGTTCATAAGGAGGAGGAGAAATTTGAATCTGGCATTGAGACATATACCAATATGACTTCTCTAAATTTCTTTGTGCCCCTGCCTCTCTAATGTAGTCTCCAAGAGTTTTAACCATGCATGATTTAGACTTTTCTCTGGAAAACAAGGTAAATTGCAGCGGTCTCTTGGGAAAGTATTAGTAACTTCTTTTATATATATATATATATATATATATATATATATATATATATATATATATATTGATAAGATAAAAAAACCAAAATTTAAAATTAAAGCAAAAAAAATGTCTAAAGCAATAAAAATATCTTTCGTTTAATATTGCTAAATTAATCCCCGACAACGGCGCCAAAAACTTGTTGCGTTAAAAACACACTTAGAGCAAGTGTACTATTTCGCAGAAGTAGTATAAAAGATTATCGTATCCACAGGGACTAATTAACAAGTACCAAACTAGTCGAGATTATTTATTGTTTAGACGAACCAATAGTTTGATGATTATAGAAGCAAAATAAAAATAACAAAATAACTAGAATTAAAATACTAGATTTAATCGATGGAGAGAGGCCTAGGTTCACGGTTTCACTTGCAAGATTCGATTCCCCTATGTCTAATTCTACCCGAATTCCTTTATTTTATTTAATTACCAATCTCTTTACTAAATCTATTAATCCGTTTGGTCATTCGCGATTAATATTCTTTTTCCTAAACTAACCCTTGTTTGGTCATGCAAAAATTTAAGTTGAGGAAAAGCATAAAGAACAGAAAGGTTGAATGATTGGAAGACTAAATTAAAGTTTGGTCATGCATTAATTATAGCCCCAATTATCCTATAGGTCCACCAGCTAGTTGCAGTACGGTCGCTGATCAACTAATTGATTATGAACATGAAAAGGGTAGCTAATCCTAATTATGTGATAAAAATAATAGGACAATATTAATTGAAATAAAAACCGGAATTCAGATATGAAATTAGAACATAAAAAGGTCTCTAAACATGCAAGATCCACCCAAGACCCTAGAAGAGGATTTAGCTATCCAAAGTCATAAAGAACAATAAAATAGGAATTAGAGTCATGAATTACAGAGATAAAAATAACCCGGAAGTTAGAGAAATTTTTATTCTGAATCTCCAGTCTCCTTTTCCTGCTCCAAAGCTCTCCCACAGTGTCAAGAACGGTACCCAAAAACTCTTTTTCTCCTCTCCTATGCGTTGCCGTCACTACCGCTTCCTTGTTAATTCTCGTGTGTGCGGCTCTTCCCTTTTATAATCATCAATCATCCCCTTTTTTTCCTTCACGTCACTTTTCTTTTCCTTCACGGCAACTCCTAATGCCCGACAATTGGGCTTTGACAATTGAGTTGGGTTGGATCCTCTTTTCTTTTAAAATCATCACTTGCTTTTACACTCCTTTCTTTTTCTATTGGCAGCCCACATGTGTGTATATATATATATATATATATATATATATATATATATATATATATATATATAATTTTTATCTTTTTATTTCTTTCTGTAAAATAAAGAGCAAACTACGTCAATGATTTATATAATTAGCAATATTTACTCTAAAAAGTAATCCAAAAGTATCTCTAAAAATGCGCTAAATTAGAGTTTATCAAAGGTATGGGGAACATATTGTTCAAAAAGGAAGATGGACAGGTAATATCTATACAAAATGTATTCTATTTTCCAGGTATAAGCTGTAATTTGATTAGCTTAGGGCAATTAGTAGAAGAATGTTTTTCTATTATATTGAAGGACCTAATGCTAAAGTTGTTTGATAATGAGGATAGGTTGATTTTAAGTACACCCCTTCCTGAGAATAGAACTTTCAGAATCAGCATTTTCACTTCCAAGGCAGAATGCCTAAGTGAAAAGGCTGAATCTGAAAGTACACTTCAGCATGGTAAGATAGGGCACTTAAACCTTAAAGGTTTAACTAACCTAAGAACTAAGGAAGTGGTAAAGGGTCTACCTAAAATTGAAAGACCTATTGAAACTAGTACTACTTGTTTACTAGGAAAAGAGTCTTTGAAAAGGCTGAAATATGAATTTAAGGACAGATTTCAGTTTGTATATTCATCTATCTATAGGCCATTTAATGTGTTGTCATTAGGTGGTAACAGTTTTGTTGTGACCTGTGTAGATAAATATTCAAAGCTTTGGATCTATCTAATCAAAACCAAAGGAGGAGCTTTAGTGTGTTTCAAACTGTTTCAGGAAGTGGCTGAAAGACAAGGAAGCTGTCCTAAGGAGAGAAGCAGCCTTAAAGACCCTATGAAGAGGGAATCTGACATTGAAGAATCTGCCACACTAAATTCAGAACCTACTGGTCAAGTTATGACCAGGAGACAGAGGCTGAAACAACCTCTAAGGAGGTTGATAGGTTGTGAACTTGTCACAGAAGGTGAAGTGTATGAAGGAAACCTCATACACTATGCCATAAAGACAGATTCAGAATCATTGGACTACACTGAAACTCTTAAGGTGAAAGAGTGGAAACAGACTATAATTGAGGAGTTAAACTCCATTGAAGAAGACTTAGGGACTCTATCCTATGTCCTAGGGCTAGAGTTCTTAAGGATACCTCAAGGTTCTACTCTACAACAGCTTACATATGCTAAGAAGGTCCTAGCAAGGCTTGACATGACAGATTGCAGTTTTGCCAACAGCACACCAGAAGACTCTAATGTTGCTACTCAAGCAGAATTGCTTGAAAACAGTTAAGGGAACTAATGAAAGAGCTAAGGATTGACCAATCTAAGGTTCTTAAACTCTATATGGATTACTGATCAACTAAGGAGCAGGTTGATGACATTTTCACTAAAATTTTAAAGAGTGAAATATTTACTAAGCTAAGAAGACAGTTAGGTGTTACTACTTTCAAACCCTAATGAAAGCAGTAATGGTTTCAGCTATTCTCTGGGGGCTTGTCCCAGAACATCTATGGTTTTACAGCTTACAGGGGCTTGTCCTGGTTTTAGACACTGTCTAACTTAGCTTAAGGTTTTTTACATTAGGGAGGTGTATTGGGTTGTAATGTTTAAAAACCTAATTACTCTAAAAAGCTGGCAGTAACGGTTTTTTTTTCCTAAAATAGCCGTTGGAATCAATATGTATAAATTGATTCAGATAGTTTGTTATAGGCATAACAAACTTAACAGTCCAGAATTGTTTCAAAGAGTTTGTTATAAATATAACAAACTTAACAGCCCTGAATTGGTTTTTTACAACTGTTAGATAACTAACTAACAGTATAGTTGTTAGAAAACTACCTAAATCCAGTATATATACATACTGGTACCTGTACAGTTTACATAGAATCAGTTCTACAGATTCATTACACAGAAAATAATTACATTGCATTCTTCTTCTAAGTCTTCATCTCCTTTCTGCTTCCTTACTTTCTCAAGGTGCTGAGTGTGTGTAAGAGTGTTCAACAAGTGGTTGCAACCTCACAACAAAGAGCAAGAGTGAGTTAGTATATTTTCTAGAGTGAAAGAAACAGAAATTAATAAGATTGATTGAAGAAAGTGAGGAATCATATACCTGTGTAAGATTCTGGGTGAGTTTCAAGGTTGTGAAACTCACAGAAACCAGCAACAGCAAGTTACAGTGCATGTAAAGAAATCCAAAAACAAAGTGTTTCAATGACTGAAATACGCTAAGTAAAAGGAAATACGAAGAGACAGTGAGAGGAAGCAGAATTTACCTTCTGTGAACTTAGGAGAAGTTCTTCAACAGGTTTGGAGTGTTGATTGTTCATCAGAATAGTCATTCGTGGTACATGCAAAGAAAATAAACAAAGGGAAGTTAGGGTTTATCATTTAAAGAAAGAGATAAAGGGAAAAGAACGAGACTGTGGTTTTACCTTTATCTGTGTTCCTGAATCTCTTAACCTTCTCTACGTAACCAGCAAACATCAAAACCAGAGTTAGGGTTTTGATTCAAAGTGCAAAACTGAAAGAAATAAAGGATCTGTAAAAGATCAGTACGTACCTTTGCATAGCCATTGTTGCAGATAGCTTAAGGAATTCAAGCGTTGTTTGGCTTCGCAGCAAAGAGCAAGAACAGAATCCCGTTTGTAAGTGAGAACATCAAAACTTGTGAAATTAGTAACGAAACCAAAGGGGTTTTGTTACCGTTCACTTGTAATCACCATTAAAGGTATGCTTGAAGCATTTGGAAGCTTCAATCACTGAGTTCCGTGAAGAAATCGTGTAACCCTAGCAGAGCTAGGTTAGAGAGAATAAGAGAGAAACAGTGTGGAACCAAGAAACAGAGAGAGAGAGAGAAGAAGTCTTGAAATTCTGACGGAAAATTAGGGTTTTACCTTATATACGACGGGTAGTGGAGCGGGTCAACAAAGATCCGCGTATTGCTACAGTGAAGATCCACTGGGTTCCGCAGGAACCCGTTTGGTAGCCAAGTTGGGCTGCTGTGTTTTTGGTCACTGTGGGCTGGATGAGTGGGCTGGGCAATTGCAATTTGCACCCTGCTGTTTTATTTTGGCAACCTGCAAGATAAAATCAAATTAAATGGTTAATTAGCAAATTCAATATAATTAACGCATCTTCAATTAGATCTGATACCCAAAACAATGCATAAACTGTGATATAGAGCCCAGAGTTCAACTTCTAGAATAGAACAAGGCTCGAGCTTGGATTTGATCTCAAGCTTTATTTAAGATGGATCTGAAATCAATTCCACAACTAGAGAAGACAACATCATTGCACGCTCTCCATATGTTGTCCATAACGAAGATTAATAATTTCATTTCTCTTGCACTTTTTTTTACAATACACTTACTATTACCTCTCTTACTTTTTTTTTCTGTTTTTTAAGAATGTTTTGCACAAAATAAGTTTTGTTGTTGTAGTCTGGTCACTTATGGTCTTTTCTTAAGACAGCTTAAATAGAAAAGATCTCATTGAAACTTAAAATAAAAACAAGGAATTCAATTGAAACTTTTGAAAGTTGCCTTATCAAACTAAAACTAAAAAACGAGATGAACGACCAAAAGGTATTTTAACATTTTTTTATAAAATATTTTGGTATTATTTAAACTAAAACTAGGTTTATTTTAATTGTACAAATTAAACCAGATCTTGAAAGGTTGGATCGCTATAATTTTTATGCAGAAAGTGTAAAAGGAAGCAAGCAACACCGGGTGAACAATTTGATATGGTTGGCAATGGTGTGGTGCATTTGGCTTGAGTGCAATAACGTGCTTTTTAGTGAATAAGATTAAATGCATTTTGTAGGGATGGTTTATTAGTAAATCTAGTAGAAATTTGAATTTAATGGCAATAGATTGGTGGACTAATTCTCTACTATGTTTTTACAATCTGTTTAAATATAAACCTGAAATTATGTTGAGAGAAGGATTTTTTTTTGACAAAATGTTGAGAGAAGGATAACAACCTCTTTTCTCCAATCTTGTTTAATTCAAACCCAAAGTTGATCTAGTTGTTTGTAAAAGTTGAAGAGGAATAGTTTCCCTTTTACCCAAATTTGCTCACCATGACAGTCTAGATTTCAAGTTTTAAATATGCACTTCTAGAAGTATTATGAACTATAAAGTATGTCCAACTGCAAAGATGGAATGCAATATTCGCTAAGAGAGACAGACATTTCTAGGCAGGAGCAAATTCATTAATCCAGAAATCAAGCACCTGATCTCAATTTTCATGAAGTTAAAGAGTGTGTTGAGAGCGTTGGAGACCGCTTCAACTGCTGAGCAGAGAATTTGAGCTATGCTGCCTATGCAACAGGTAAATTATGAGCCCCAAGCAACCCGCATAAACACGCAATACATATAAGCCAATTATGGAATGGACTCGTCTACAAAATGCATTAACTAATCCAAAAGGTGTGACCAAATCATATATATTAGCTGCTCCAATAAAATAGATGTTCCTGTTGGACAATCTAATATTGCAAATGAGTCTCAACTGTGTCTGAAGCGCGGTAGACCAATCGGTTCCAAAAAAAAAATCCTCGAACAGGAAAAGGAGCTAAAAAGAAAGATGGTCTAAGCAAGGATATAGAAACTCTAAAAGAGTCTTCAGGCATAATCGACATTTCAGTCCAGAAGAACTGATCGGTTACCCGAAAATTCTAAAATTAAATCTGAATGAATTATGTCAAGAATCAAATACAATGGAATCGAAAAGAAGTCAACGTTGGTGATGTTTTTATATATATATATATATATATATATATATATATATATATATATATATATATATATATATATATATATATATATATATGGCGCTAAATATGATAAATAATAGTGATGATCATGAACCAAAATCTATTCAAAGATTGTAGACAAAATGAGAATTGACCAAAATTGAAAGATGAAACTGAAGCAAAATTAAACTCGCTTTACAAGCAAAAAGTTTTTGGACTTGTATTTTTTTTTTTAAACAAAAGGAAAGGAGCCTCGTTAAAACCTTCTGATGCAAAACTCTCATTAGGGAAAAAAACATCTAGAAGGAAAGAGTACTCCCTCTATTTCATTAAAAAACAAAAATCAAAAATACAAAAAGCACAGGGGGACATAGACCAAAACCCATACAAACAAACATTATTGCCTGAAATGAAAATAAGGAAGACCAACCCTATTACGGATAAAATCATCCTTAATAAAATTGGGCATAGAATTCCACCATTGGAAACCAGACATGTTGATCCCATGAGACGCAAGCTTATCAGCGCAGTGATTCCCTTCCCGAAAAATATGAGTGCAAGTGACAGTTATTGATTTGAGCAGACCCATGCAATTAAGCCAACGATTGCGGAGATTCCAAGGCACAATAGAGTGAGACGAGAAAGCCATAACAGCAAGCTGAGAATCACTCTCAATCCATAAACGATGCCAACCTTTGCGGAAAGCCACTTCAATGGCGACCATGACATCGACAAGCTCAGCATGAAGAGCGTAATTTGTACCAAGAGGAAGCATAAAACAGCCAAGAGACTCAGCATTACTGTCGCGAAAGATACCCCCACAGGCAGCTAAACCAGGAGATCCCCTTGCAGCGCCATCAGTGTTACACTTAACCCTAAAGCAAGGGGGAGACTTCCAGATAACCTCTATAGTTGTAGGAGCCTTACGAGGTTTGCAATCAACCGAAAAACCTTTAAGAATCACAAAGTCCTGCATGGAGTTAGACGTGGAGCCCTTGCTGAGATTACCAGAAATGTTCACATTTGCCATGATCAAGTTTTTCAGGTAAGTGGGCAAGATCTTCTTGTTGTCAAAACGAATCTGATTCCGAGAGTACCAAATAGCCCAAAAAACGTTAATAACGGCAGCGGAAATAACATCCTGCACTTGGTCCGACCAAGGGCGCAGACAGACTTCAATAATCGTCTCCGGGGAGGAAACATCAATATTAAGAGAGAGCTTACCACTAAGCCAATCCCAAAGCTGCTTAGCGAAAGAACACTCACAGAAAAGGTGCAAGGAGGACTCATAATCCGGTTCACAGAGACTACACATGGAAACAGTGCCACACCCACGGCTTCTGAGCTGCTCATCAGTTGGCATACGGTGATGGAGGATACACCACATAAGAAGAGACTTGGACGGAGGAATAACACTGCGCCAAATATTCTTGAACCACCTACTAGGTTACCCAATAGGCCTGAAATAAAGATAAGCAGTTTTAAAAGTAAGCATACCATCGGTAGAGCTTTTCCAAATCAGCTGATCTTGAGAGTCAAATGATGGCAGATTTTTTCATCAAGGAGCGAAGCCAGTTGAGGAAAGATATTGGAAAGAGAAGCAGGGATACACCAGTGACCATTCTGAATGAAGTCACAAACACGGGCCTTGAGATAGTGTTGACGATGGTCAGGGACATTAAGAAGATTTACCAGAGGGGCCAACATCCAAGGATCAATCCAAAAGTTGATACAGTCACCTTTACCAATTTGCCAAATGCAGTTTTCTTGGATGGTGGATAGATGATCACGCAAATGACCCCACAAAGAAGAACTGATATGATAAGAGATCGTAGTATTATTTCTGAAGACCCTAGATCTTAACAGAACAGCCCCGCTGTTCTGGGAAATGCTGAGCTCCCAGCTGAGCTTTAGACAGGCTGCCTTATTAGTGTCTTTGAGGGACCTAATCCCAAGACCCCCCTCAGCGGTTGGTCTACAAACCTTGTGCCAAGCCACAGTAACCACTTTACGCTGATTGACGTCACCCGACCAAATGAAATTTCTAACCCAAGAATCCACAGTATTCAACAGAGAGGTAGGCCATTTGTAAATCAGGAAGCTGTAAATTAACATACTTTGAACAACCGACTTGACCAGCTGCGCTCTTCCGGCAATAGAGAGGAGGGAAGCTTTCCACGCTGATAACTTGGCTTTAATCTTGTCAGCGATTGGCATTAAATAAACAACTTTAGGCTTACCTTTGAAAATTGGAATACCCAAGTAGGTGAACGGCAACTGGCCAATAGAGAAGCCCAGGAGATCGGCTTTGCGACGCTGCCTGGTATTGGGAATGGCGCCCAAATGAACTGTAGATTTGCTAGAGTTAACAATCTGACCAGAAGCTTCACCATACTTAGTAAAAAAGTTGAGGAGATTATGGAGATTTCTCTGCGAAGCTCTGCAAAAAATCATGATGTCATCAGCATAAAGGGTATGAGAGGGAACCTGAGTACCTCTAGGACAATTGATTAACTGGAGGTCCCCATCCTACACCAGCTTGGAGATGCCTTTGCTCAAAACCTCCTCAGCCAAGCAGAAAAGAAGGGGGGAGAGGGGGTCCCCTT
Organism: Astragalus membranaceus; assembly: GCA_039519185.1. Classification (NCBI taxonomy): domain Eukaryota; kingdom Viridiplantae; phylum Streptophyta; class Magnoliopsida; order Fabales; family Fabaceae; genus Astragalus; species Astragalus membranaceus. The sequence goes on from CM076848.1 coordinate 52,896,030, forward strand.
GGCGCACACCCTGCTTGCAACTAAAGTACCCAGAAGGCTTGCCATTGACTGAGATCGAAAGCTTTGCAGAGTGAAAAAGAGCATTAACCCAATCGCAGAATTTACTATTAAAACCAAAAGCCTTGAGGACTCTCAGAAGGAAATTCCAATCCAAAGTGTCAAAAGCTTTCTTGACATCAACTTTTAGAGCCATACTACCACCAAAGGACCTGTTATGCAGCATATCAATGGCTTCAGAGGTTAAGCAGATGCAATCCGAAATGTTTCTACCTTGAATAAAACCACGTTGTTGAGATGAAACGATACGGGGAGCAATTCTAGAGAGACGGACAGCAAGCACCTTAGTAATAATCTTAAACTTGAAGTTAGCAAGGGCGATAGGTCGGAACTTCTCAATACTGTCAGCACTGTTGACTTTAGGAATAAGTACCACCAAATTAGAGTTGAAATTCGGAAGCAGCCAGCCATGCTTGAAGAATTGCTGAACCGCGCTCACCATGTCTTCAGCGATGATGTCCCAGAAATGCTGAAAAAAGAAAGCGCCAAAGCCATCCGGGCCAGGGTGTTTGGACTTGTAGTCCAAACACCCGAAGGTGTGAAACAAGTAGTATACAAATGGGTTTTTGTGCGAAAACAGAGAAATTGTGAGATGCAAAGCTTGAATTGTTGCTCAAGGCTTTTCGCAGAGACCTAATATTTATTTTGACGAGACATATTCAGATGTAACGGATATAAGTACTTTTCGGTACTAAATTAGACTTGTAGGACATGAAAAGCTCAATTTGCACATGATGAATGTTGTTACATCTTATTTGTATGACTCATTTGATAGTCATAGTTATATGAAGATACCCGAAGGATTTAATATTCCGAGAAACAATTTTCAGAGTCTCGAGATGATTACTCAAATTGAATCAGTCCCTCCGTGAGATAATATAATTTGAACGCATGTGGTATAATCGTCTCAATTCATATTCAAAAGGAGGGATATAAAAATGACATCAATTGTCCATATAGTTTTATGTAAAGATCAATAAATAAAATTGCTATAGTTTGTTATTAGTGGGACTCCTGAAGAGATTTCAAAAATTATAGATGGCTTAAAGAAAGAGTTCTATATGAATGACCTCATATTATATATAATGAATTTTGAGGTTGTACATGAGATTGATCTCTGCATGGAAACTCCCGTAAGGATTCAAGATATAAAGGAATATTTTTATATAAAATCTTTTGTAAAACAAAGTCTCGTCTTGATATGGAGACCAAACAATTAGTCAATTAAATTATTTTGTTTAACATCTTATAAAGAACATAGTTCTTAATTGAAAGCAAATATCTAAGTCCCAAAGACTACAACCTAGTGCTATGAAAGCATACATGCATATTCCTAAATATTGCATCGCTTGATATGATCATATAATGTGATAATTAGTAGTAATATGTTTCATCAAAACCAAAATGCATTAGAACAAAGTGGGATGCATATTTTATTTTTGACTATCCTAATGTATAAACCATTTTATATATGTTCCTCAAATTAACCATGTTGGAAAAATGTATTTTTCTAATCTAGATCCAGTCAGATCCCAAGCCAGCTATTATCTACATGTGGTGACATTAAAATATTGTTATGATCTAGATTGCTCCATATGCACTTAGGGAGAAACTCCAGATGTTGAAATTCATACTCTTAAGTGACACTTCAAATACGGGGAAAAATATTGCACTATTTTTCCCTTTGCCATGATTTTGTCCCACTGAATTTTCCTGAAAAGGTTTTTGACGAGGTAATTTCCACTGAAATGATATTGTACTCTTTTTCATTCACTAGTTTTTTATCCCACTGGATTTTTTCTAATAAGGTTTTAATGAGACATATACTTGATGGACATCCAAGGGGAGTGTTATGAATAATATTAGTGGATATCCACTATCTTTCTTTCTTCTTCTCATTACTTCCTTTAGTAGTGACTTTTTATGATTGTCCATTCCCTTGCCAATATACAACCTATAAATAGGACTCAATCCTATTTGTAGAGACACACTTGTGTTGAGATAATAATACAATGACTCATCTTCTCTCATTCTCTCATTCTCTCGTGTTTACTCTTTCTCTATTTTTGGTTTATTTTCGTAACACATAAGAAGAAATGTAAATATAAATTGATTTTTTCTTTGTGATTTGATAGTGACCGAACTAAATGGATTGAATAGATATTTGTGATTTAGTAGTGACCGGGTTAGTTGGACTCAATAGATATTTTGATTAGGTAGTGGGCAAACTAAACGGGGAGGGAGGGGGTGGTGGCTCGAGTACTTGCTGAAGAACGATACTCACAAAAAAAGAAACATAAGAAGAAATTCAAATGTAAATTAATTTTTCCTTTGTGATTTGGTAGTGACCGAACTAACTGAATTCAATAGATATTCAGAAAAATATGGTTGTAAAAAATAGGCTAAAGTGCTCCCGGGGTCCCTTATCTTTATTTAAAGTAACGAATTAGTCCTTTATCTTTCAAATTTTTGACACATAAATCCTTTTCCGTTAACCGTGCTGATTTATGTGTCAAAAAAAAGGATTTATGTGTTAAAAATTTGAAACATAAATGACTGATTTGGGATAGAAAAGGATTTATGTGTCAAAAATTTAAAACATAAAGGACTGATTTGGGACAAAAAAAAAATAAATGACCAAATCGTTACTTTAAATAAAAATAAGGGACCCCGAGAGCACTTTAGCCTAAAAAATATAAGGAGAAGGAGTATAAAAATAATTTGATTGAAATTAGTAAAAGGTCATTGCATGGGTTAGTGTTAATTGGATTTTTAAACAAATTATGAAAGAGAAGCCACAAGATTTCTATTGTATGTGGGTAAGATTGGATCTAAGTTGAACCATAGAATTTTAACAAACAGAACAAAAAGAAACCAATGTTTGTCATCTTATTATATATATCCATTAAATACTATCTGCAATCAAATACTAGAAAGTGAGACTAAAATAAAAATATTAACATTAATTTAAGTATGTTTTTAATATCGGTTGGAGCAAAATGACCGAAATAAGGACAGTAAAAAAAAGGCTTAAAGGTACTTTTAGTCCCTGCAAATGTCAAAATAATCCAGTTTAGTCCCTGCAATTCCAAAACTTTTAAAATAGTCCCTGCAATTACTAAACGTTACTACTTTTAGTCCCTGCTGTTAGTTAAGGGTTAACACTGTTATCTTTTGATGATGTGGCAGCCAACAGGGATGCCAACATGGAATAAAAGGGCTTAGTCAAAAACGATCTTCTCTCTTCTTCCATCTTCTCTCTGCTTCTTCTTCTTCTCCTTTTCACGAACACATTACACATTGGTTGAACGGAGAATATAAAGGGTACAATTTACCCTTTATATTCTCCGTTCAACCAATGTGTAATGTGTTCGTGAAAAGGAGAAGAAGAAGAAGCAGAGAGAAGATGGAAGAAGAGAGAAGATCGTTTTTGACTAAGCCCTTTTATTCCATGTTGGCATCCCTGTTGGCTGCCACATCATCAAAAGATAACAGTGTTAACCCTTAACTAACAGCAGGGACTAAAAGTAGTAACGTTTAGTAATTGCAGGGACTATTTTAAAAGTTTTGGAATTGCAGGGACTAAACTGGATTATTTTGACATTTGCAGGGACTAAAAGTACCTTTAAGCCTAAAAAAAATGTGATAATAGTAAATTAATAATACACTAATTAAAAATAATAATAAAGAAAGAAATATTATTTTAAAAAACCAAAAAATTTAAAGTAGGATAAGAGGAAAAAAAGGGAGGGTGTTGGCGTGTTGAAGGACGATACTCACATTATATATTCATACACACTTTTGTTGCCTTTGTCTATAATAATATCCTGACTTGTGCGATACATGAGAAAAATTTGTTGAAAATTTATATTGAGTAATATGGTTTTCTAAGATATATAATAAGTTAAAATGAGTTAAGTGAGATTTTGTAGGCTAATGCTGATAAGGAAAATAGTACCATAATTATCAATAGGCTGGTAAGGAATATAGTGTCATAATTTCGTCCCTCCGGAAATTGTAAGTTGGGATACATAGTATAAATAAACCCCAAAATCATTTTACACAATCAATCAAAAGTCTAATTGACCCATTCAAATTCAAATCTAACTGAAAAGAAATGAAATGGACCAAAGAGTAATTACACACAATTATTTGTTGTTTTCAAAAATATCTCATAGTAAAAAATCATGAGTGTTGTGGTGGCGGGCAGCGAGACCGTTGAAACCACTAAGGAAGAGGAAGATCTGAAAGGGAGGAGTTCTAAGAAGATAAAAAATGACCTTGTCCTCTCTAATTCCTCCTCCTTGCCAGTAGTCGCTAATGGTAATGAGGATGGGAAAACGAAAGGGCAACAGAGATCATACAAGAGCATGGTTTTGGGAAATACGGAGAAGGAGGGATCACAGGATACGACCATGGAGGATACGAGCTCGTTCAAGAGTGACGGCACTCAGGGAGTTAACGACCTTGTGGAGGAATATGAAGATGAAGTTTCGGTAATGGAAAAGAAGCATGGAAGGTATGATTGTCCAGCCTTCCAACTTTTGAAAAAAGCGAAACTGCGTATTCAGAGACCATGGCGTCGAGGGCTCATAGTCAAACTTTTGGGAAGGAAAATTGGTTATAGGGCTTTGGAGAATAGATTGAATCAATTGTGGGCGAAGAATGGTGTGATTAACATCATTGATCTTGGGCAGGAGTTTTACTTGGTGACCTTCAGCAACGATGAGGATAGAGACAAGGCGTTGACACAAGGTCCATGCCTTATCTATGATCATTATCTTACGGTGAGAGAATGGAGCCCTAACTTTCACCCGAAGAGTGCGTCAATAGGGAGGGTAGTTGTTTGGGTGAGGTTCTCTGGACTGCCTATTGAGTACTATGATGCGAGAACTCTTCATGCCATTGGGGACCGGATTGGAAAGACGATAAAGGTGGACAAGAATACTCTCAAAACTGAGAGAGGAAAGTATGCAAGATTATGTGTGGAGGTTGACTTGAAAAGTCCCTTGTTGGCCATGTTTGAAATTAACAACAGGATCTACAAGATTGAATATGAGGGACTTCACCTCCTTTGTATGCGATGTGGGAAGTTTGGCCACTACAAGGAGGGATGCTTTGAGAAACCTCATGGAGAACCTACTGAGAAAGGCAATGAACAAACTGGTGAAGAAACTATGGTTGAAGATGAGGGCGTCTGGAAGGTAGTGCAAAAGTCGAAACGAGTTCCTAGGAGAAAGGAAAAAGAAGTTTCCGGTGAAGAGGTTGCCGGCGGGAGTACTACTCCGGTGGTGGTCAAGGGTACAAGCGGAATTTTTGGATCAAGATTTAATGTCTTTATTGTGATTTCCGAATCTGTAGGAGAAATTTCCATTTTGGGCGCTCCTGAGATTGTTGTGCCCAAATCTTTTGGGCGCTCCTGGTGATTTAAAGAATCAATTAGTTGTTGACTCTCTGGCCACTTATTTTGCTGCTGCTTTTAAGGAAAAACTGTTACAAAGGACCCCACCTCCTCTTTATCTTACGTGCCTGCAGGTGTTCACGTGGGAAGAGTCAACGCTCTCACTCCTAATATGAATGGGTCAAATAATGGGCTCTATGTCACTCATCATGGGGGTGGGCCGTTGAATACAATAAAAGAACCTCCTGATCAACCCAATTCAAAGGAATTATCCAGTTCCGCTAATTGCACCCCCAAGAATGATTCCCAAATGGATAGAGACATTATTGTTGATGCTAATGAGCAAGGTGAGTCCGAAAATGATGATTCGGACATGGAGGCAGTGGCGGAGACCCCAAGTCTCACTCATTAATTGCTTTTTTGGGTTCGTTTCTCATTCCATTATTATTTTGTAAATGATTTTACAAAATAAAATAATGGTTTGGAATTGTAGATGGGTTGCTAGTCTTAGTTTTTATAGGAATTGCAAGCAATACTTGGATATTCACAAACCTGACATTCTAGTTATCATGGAAACTAGAGCTCACCCCAACAGGCTGCGTAATACATTCATGCTGCTTATGCTGCTTGGATATGATGGGTTTCTTTTTGCAGAGAATAGAGGGTTTGCTGGAGGCATCATCACTGCTTGGAAGTCTGACCTTGTGACTATCCAGGAAGTGGCAAAGAATTTTCAATTTCTTCATTTGCAGGTGACTTTGCAGGGAGGCCGGAGCTGGTACTTCACCCCAGTCTATGCGAGTCCTTCTGAGGACCTGAGGCAGTCGCTTTGGCGTGATTTGGCAGATTTAGCTTATACTATGCAGGATCAGTGGCTTCTTGCAGGTGACTTTAATGAGGTGGCTGCTCCTGATGAAAGGAAGGGAGGAGCTCCAACTAATGTTAGCAGGTATACAGACTTCTCGGACCGTATCCACAGATGCAAGCTGATGGACTTAGGTTCTGTTGGCTCCAGGTTTACTTGGAGAGGTGCTATTTACCATAACACAACCCGAATGTTTGCTAGACTTGACCGGGGCTTGTGCAATGATCATTGGAGAGTAGCTTTGTCTGATGCTATGGTGAAAGTGTTGCCAAGGATCAAATTCTCTGATCATCATCCTTTGCTTTTCTGCTTACATGGCAACTCTAGTGGTAGGGTGGAGAGACTCTTTCGGTTTGAAGTAGCTTAGATGACTCACCCGACCTTCAATGAAAACTTGTTGAATTGGTGGGGCAATGGGGACAATCTTCATGATAGGCTCAAGTTGGAACTAGATACTTAATTGGAAGAACACCACCTTCGGTGATATTAAAGTCAAAAAGAAAAATATTCTTGTCCGGTTAGGGGGTATTCAAAGAAAGCAACAGTACACTTCCATGAACCTTTTTCTCATTAATCTTGAGAAATAGCTTTAGTTGGAGTTGGCAGATATTCTTCACAAGGAGGAGCATCTTTGGTTTCAGAGATCTAGGACCCAATGGCTTCAAGATGGTGATCGAAATACCAGGTACTACCACATCAAAGCCACTAATAGAAAAAGAAGAAATAATATTATTATGTTGAGGGGTGAGGATGGTCGTTGGATTGATAATGTTGATGATATTAAGGCTATGGTCTCTTCTTATTTCATTTCGTTGTTTCATGAGGACACAGATGACATTAATTATATTCACACCAAATATAAGTTTCCGGCTATTAGCAATGAGGATGTTGAGCATATTGGTCGAAATATGGAGTATAGTGAGATTAGAAAAGCTCTTTTTGACATGGCTCCTTGGAAGGCCCCTGGTCCCGATGGTTTCCAAGCTGGTTTCTATCAAGCTAATTGGAGTGTTATCTCTGCTTCTTTTTGTGATCATGTCAGGAACATGTGGCAGCGCCCAGATGATATTGGTAGGATTAATACTCCAGACATTTGTCTCATTCCTAAGGTGGAGAAACCTAAGTTTGTCACTCAATTCAGGCCTATCTCCTTATGCAATGTTAGCTACAATGTTCTTACAAAGATTGTTGTAAACAGGCTGAAGCCTCTTATTCCTACTATTGTCTCTCCTTATCAGACTGGTTTTGTCCCTACCAGAAGCATTCATGAGAATATTATTGTTGCCCAAGAGCTTATTCATAGCATGCACAAGATGCGTGGGAAGACGGGTTTTTCGCTATTAAAATTGATCTTCCCAAAGCTTATGATAGGTTGAGGTGGACTTTCATTAGAGATGTTTTGATGGAGGTGGGTCTTCCGAGCAATCTCATTAGTTTTGTTATGCATTGTGTGACTAGTGTCCAGACCAATGTGATGTGGAATGGAAGTCGTTCCAATTTTTTCAGGCCAGGAAGAGGTATTCGTCAAGGAGATCCCATATCCCCTTACCTATTTGTTTTATGTATTGACAAGCTTACTCATATGATTATGGAAGAAGTTGATGCTGGGAATTGGTGCCCGTTGAAAGCTGGGAGGCACGGTCCTGCTGTTTCTCATCTTATGTTTGCTGATGACTTACTTCTTTTTGGGAAAGCTAATGAGAGGAATGTTAAGAGTGTTACTCAAACTCTTAATACTTTTTGTGCTATGTCAGGTCAACTTGTAAGTGTGGAGAAGTCTAGTATTCTTTATTCCAGGAATACTCCTATATATATATATATATATATATATATATATATATATATATATATATATATATATATATATTAGAAGACAGTTAACAAAACTCACAAGTTTTAGAGAAACCCAAAATTTGGGAAAATATTTAGGAGTTCCGTTGATTGGAAGAGCCCCTAAGAAGGATGACTTTCAGTTTTTGGTGAATAAGGTGAAGGAGAAGCTCTCGGGTTGGAAGCAGAAGCATCTCTCCTTTGCTGGGAGAGTTACGCTTTCCCAGTCCGTTATTGAAGCTATTCCGATTTATTCTATGATGACTATTCCTATCCCTAGGAGTTACTTGGATGAGATCCAAAAGCTTCAGAGGGGTTTTATTTGGGGTGATGAAGAGGGAAGGAGGAAATTTCACATGGTCAATTGGAAAATTTTAACACTTCCAAAAGATTATGGTGGTCTTGATATTAGGGACATAAAGACTATGAATAGCGCCTGCACTATGAAGATGGGTTGGGCCTTGCGTACTGGGTTGGATATTCTGTGGTGTAATGTGTTGAAGGGAAAATATGGTAGAGGTTTATTGGAGAGTGGAGCTATTGTTGCCAACCCTATGGACTCTTTCATTTGGAAAGGGATTGTCAATGTGTGGAATGACCTCGAGGCGTTGGAGGCTTGGGAGATCGGAGACGGCACAACTATTAGTCTTTGGAATAATGTTTGGATCGATTCTGCTACTAGGTTCATAGAGGTTGCTGACGACATCCCACTTGAGTCAATGGATTGGAAAGTCTCAGATTTGGTGTTGGAATTGGAATTTGAGAGTGTTGGAGAACATTGTTCCTGATGATATTGTGCGGAAGTTCAAATCTCTTCATGTTCCTAGTGGGGTTGACGGCAAGGATCAAAGAATCTGGTCTGGTAGTAAAAATGGCGAATTCTCTATTGCTAGCTCATATGATTTGCTGCGAGATTTGCCCCTATCTATTAATGCAGCCAACTGGGACCGTGTTTGGAAACTAGAAACACCCGAAAGGGTTCGCTTTTTTGCGTGGCAAGTTATGCATGGGCGTTTGCCAACTAAGGAATTGTGTGGAAAGTGGAGCAATTCAGATGTCTATTGTCCCAATTGCCCTGGTGTGGAGGAATCACTACTTCATGTTCTTCGCGATTGTCCTCTTGCTCTATTTTTGTGGCGTCACCTCCTTCCCATTGTGCATGCCAATAGATTCTATGGAGGTAATCTTACTGATTGGATAATTTTGAATCTTAATTTATGTTGTACAGAGACGTTTCAGGTCCCTTGGCCTTCTATCTGGGCCACTGCTTGCTACCATTTGTGGATGTGGAGAAATAAGGGAGTTCATTAGGCCTTATAATCCTGCTCATGTGATTCTAAATTTCATTACCGCTTACTTTGATCATAGTTTGGATATTGTGGTTGTTCCGCCTAGAGCCCGGGTTGAGATTTATGTCAGATGGATGCCTCCGCCAGAGGGTTGGGTTCGGTTAAATTGTGATGGGGCTTCTAGAGGTAATCCGACTATTGTTGCTTGTGGGGGTGTTCTACGCAATGCTGCTAGTTCTTGGATTGTTGGCTTTGCTCGCACTTTGGGTTTGGCTAATGCTCATGTGGCTGAATTGTGGAGTATTTTTGTGGGATTGCAACTGGCTTACGACAGGGGCTTTAGGTGTGTTGACCTCAATCTTGACTCAGATTCTGTTGTCAAGGGGATTTCTGGGACTTGTACTAGTAGTTCTGAAGGACGTAGTCTCGTTCGTCGTATTAGACATTTGCTGGCTTTGGATTGAACGGTTACTATCAAACATGTCTATAGGGAAGCTAATAGGGTGGCTGATGGTCTTGCTAATTTGGGATGTAGCTTGATGGAGAACAATCCTTATGTGCTATTCGATACTCCTCCTGATAGTGTTAGGCAGTATGTTGCTGATGATGTTGATGGAGTTTCTACTCCTTGTTTAATTTCAGTGTAATCGCTTTTGGGCTCATCGCCCCCTTTTTATATAAAAAAAACGAATGAAATGATATGAAAAAACAATCAAAAGACTCTACGCACTAAGAAAAAACATAAGCCTATTGATAATCTTTATCATGGCATATTTTTCTTTATCAGCATAAGCCTAATGATAATCTCATTGACCGAGACAAGACTCTAGGCACAACATTACGAATGCGAAACTTTCCCTTGTTTGGATTTTCAAAAATTGTTTCAAAACCACTTAAGTAGGCAAAGACTTATGATACTAAGGAATTCCTTAGTAACAATTACTAAATTTTTCAGTGACCATTATACAACACTCCAATGGTTAGTGCATACTAACCACAAATTAGTGTTTGTGTGGTTACCGAATTTTTTATTGATGGAAAAATGACTATTATGCCCATTTAGTAACAATTACTAAGGAATTCCTTAGTACTGACTCACTTAAGTAGTTCGGTTCCCTTGGTGTAATAAACGGCTTGCTTTCTTGGCAAGATATCTATTGAGGAAAGTTTATGAAATAAAATTTCTCTTTTGCATGCTTCTTTGTGCGATTGTTGGATATTGTTGTCGGAGTATCACCTGTGGAATACATCATCTTGCTGATTTATTGTTACTGCATATTTCTCTTCATGCTGATTGAATTCCTCTTCTGCATGCTTCTTTGTGGAAGTGTATCATATTGATGTGCCAATATCACTTGGCAAATGCATCATCTTAACTGATAACTTTTTCATCATTTCACCTCTCTCTTGGTCCAAGATGAGCACACAGCCCACCAAAAGGATAGAACAAAATGTCTTAGATGCAAGCCACAAAATTAGTAAAAAGGAACTGAGACAAGATTCAACGTCAAAGTACCCAGGAGGGCCAGGACAGTAATTCGCAATGAAAACTTATATACTCCAATGACAAATAGTTAACATTTTTATCAAAAGGTATAACTCCAAAAGCAACAAAATATGCTTAACACCGACAGGTTCCCAACATCAACATCCATATGGAGAAAAAAGTTAAACCTGCCAGTGGCTCTTCCTCTGAACTCTCCAAAACTTTCAGTAAATCTACTTTGTCTTGATTTCGAGGCTATGAATTTTCATGCAGAAGTAGATAAATCAAAGAAAATTACATGAGCCCAAATAAATAAACCTGTCAAATTAGCTTACAATTAAACTAATGAATATGCCTGTAGGTTTATAAATACATGAATAAACCTGTCAAATTAGCTTACAATTCCTACTATCACTCACCTTTGCAATTAATGTTCTGTTATTTATGATTTCTCTCTTAAAATTATCATCAATCTGTGATACACAATAGGATGATATACAAATAGATGAGCCCCTCAGTTCATTGGTGAGAATCAAAAGTTAATAGATTTTGAGAAAGAGAAAAATGACAACAAATGTTGCATACTAAAAACTTGATCAAGGTACCAATTTACAAAAGCTTTATTGAATTCTTCCATACCCATACAAACATATCTGAGATTTTCTTAGATATTGAATATACAAACATACTGCATGAAAAATCTTTATGACATATAAATTATTAAAACAATTGAACACCAGTGATGTATATCTAAATAGAAGCAATCTATACCAACCTGAAACAGTAATATGGATGGGAATATCATTTGTGAGAGTAACAATGACAGAAAAATGCAGCAGATTCAAGCCAATAATTTAAAGAAGATGGACTAAAAGAGGACATTTTTTCAGCTTCTTTATCTGAAAACTTACTCTTCCCATCATTTGCCACACTGTTTACTCTCTCTCCAGGCTCTAAATGAAGCTAGCATGCAAGGAAACAATTTTCCCATTTGTACTTGGCTGCGAGATATGTTCTTCTGAGGATAAATGTCATGGCAGCTATAGATGTGTAGCAGGCATCCGCATTAGTATGAATCCATCCAAATGAGGAAATTATGTATAGTTAGGAAACATTTAGAATAGATTTAGTCCTTAAATGCTGCAAAGTAGTCAACAAAGTTAAAGCATTATACTATATATGACTCGCCAATTTAGTGAAATTCAATAAAACAGTACTTTCATTTTAGTAAAGATGGTGTTGCAAGACTGTTTTGGGTGGAAGTTTGATGTTTTGTTTGTTAAAATGTGTGCCTTCTACCAATAGCTTGGTGCAGAGAGGAAATGTCTATGATGGCTTAGGCATTTGGGAGTAGATGATGCAGTATTACAAAAAGGAAACAAAATATTCATCATAATAAATCCTCAAAACACTTCCCAAAGGGTTACTGCAAAAATAGTTCACAATTAGAATATACAAAAACTAAAACTAGATAGTTTGAAAGTGTAGACACAAATTACTTCAACATCTGCAAGCAAAAAAGACCTTACATGTTTATCCTAAGAGCATTTTTACTTCCCACCTTTTTTCTCTCCCTTGTTTTTCCCCTTGTTTTTTTTACCCTTGTTATTTTTCTTGATGTTTTCATGTCCTGAGTCGATGCCACCTTGATTGTCTTTCGATTCCTTCACAACTTTTTGCCTGTTTTCATCATTGTCTGCTGCGGTGCTGGCTTGTGATGGTGCAAAATCAACATCGGTATTGCTTATGCCTTGGAAAAGTGGCTTGTACAAGATGGGTGCTAACTGTGATCGTCTTGAAAGAATTTGCTTTGAGAGTTTGATTGCAATGTGATTCTCAATCACTGACTCACTGGAGAAGAGGCAACAAAAAAAAGTAAACGACCAAAGTATTGCAATGTTTGAAATTACTGACTAGTTAGAGCACCCAACAAATAATATTAAGAAAATTTATGACATGATCGAGTTACCTTGTGCGCAATGCGTCACGCAGCTTCCACATTTGATGATGCAAGCAAACCAACTCCACTTTTTCATTATTGCTAAAAAGGTTGGATCCAAACAATGAGCGTGGATCCAACCCCTTTGTGGTTTCATGTATTAAGGGAGTCAAAAGCTTAATGCAAGGATCCAAAAAATCCTGAAAAGAAGAGAATGAAAAAAAGATAAGACAATAATATACTCATTATAAAGTATAGAAGAGAGAATATCAGAATATTATCCTTTTGAGAGAAACTTACTCTAACACCTTATTATTTTACTTAAACACAATGTAAGAAAACTTGGCTCACCTTTATTATTATGGAATTAGGCAACACCCTATTAAGACATGATTCAACAGTAGACAATTGTAAGTTTTCCAGGCAGTCCCAGAGCAAGTCCCAGAGGCAAGTCCATTGTTTCTTCGATTCTTTCACAGCATTTTGCCCGTTTTCATCATTGTCTGCTGCAAGACTGGTTTGTGATGGCTCTTGCTCAACATTGACATAGTTTTCGAACGCTAAAATCCCCCGATTCAACAAGGGCTCTACTATTGGTCGTCTCGAAAGAATTTTCTTTGAGAGTTTAATTGCAATATGATTCTCAATCACCGAATCGCTGGAGAAGAGAGAACAAAAAAAAAGTTATTTACCAAAGTATTGCAATGTTTGAAATTGATGACTTGACAGAGCAACCAAAAAATAATATAAGAAAACTTATAATATTATATAACTTACCTCGTGCTCAATGCTTCAAGCAGATGCTTCATTTCATCAAGCAAGCCGACCAACTCCCCTTTTTCATTTTTGCTTAAAAGTTCGTTAGGATTTTGTATTGGGGAAGTCAAAAGCTGAATCCAAGGATCAAAAAAAACCCGAAGAGAAGAAAAAAATAAACTCATTATAAAGTATTGAAGAGATTAATATAATCCTTTTGAGAGAGAGAGAGAGAGAGAGATACTTTACTTAAACGCAATGTAAGAAAACTTGGCTTACCTTTATCAGTAAGGAAATACGCAACCTATAAAAATATGATTCATCAGTTGCCAATTGTAAGTTTTCCAGCAAAACCCAGAAGTAGTCAGCATTCATATCTTTACTCCCTTCATCCGGTGTCTGGTCTAAAGGAAGCTCCTTAGACGTTGCATCACAAGCTTCAACTGTTGCTGATGCGGTTCCCACATCCACATCGTCAACTATATTAGGAAATAGTGTTTGTAATATGAACTCTCTCTCCCGGCATGTCCTTAAATCCACAAACATGGCATCTGGACACACAATTTCAGCAGAATCATGTAATCTTACAATTATCAAAGGATTGTCAATCACTTTAAAGGCCTTCGCAATGACTTTCAAACCCATGCGCTTCCTTCCTTTCTGAAGGACTTTGCGAAATTCTAATGGAAGTTGAGAGGTTATATAGTTCTTCCCCAACAAATCATGGATTAACTCTGCATACTTCCCAGAGATGAGATGAAGCAAACACACCAAAACAACCAATCTCAAAAGAAGAACTGGAAAATAATTCTTCACATCGAGGTTTGATTTTCTAATCCAGTCTTTGGTACCATTTTGATTTAAAACAAACTCACCGAGGACATCAGCTATGAATTCATGAGCCCCTTGTGCATCTGCCATAAAGCTCACATTTGGAAAGGAATTTTCATTATGATTAATAAGCCACTCAATGAAAGATGACCTTGTCCCAAAAATACACCCCGTAGAAAAACGTGGTGTTAAGAGTAGAAGGCGTTCAATAAGATACATAAAGCAGCATGGAGATACATAGTCGGTGACCGTTCTCCTATTTACATTGTAAGTATATTCCAGAGCTTCAAGAAACTTCAACATGAAGCCTGAACGAAGGTCACCCTCTGAATTCCGCTGCAACCTCTGAATGAACTCTCTCCAGGGTATATGATCTGCAAATCTTGTCATAACTTCCACATAGAGCTCGTTGTTCAAATTACTAGTACCAAGAATCATAACTACCACCCTTCCAATTTGACCAAGAGTTAATCTATCTTTCTGTTTAACGCTATCATATACAGCTTCTTTCACCATATCATGACAAGTTTCGGTTACCCTTAGACAAACCATTTCTTTAGATGATGACTTCTTGGAGTCTAGGGGAACTACATGGCGAAAGAAGCACTCAATTGGACGGCTGTAAAATTTCTCCAATGGTTTCAAGTTACTATGGCTATGATGAAAACATTCAGACTTGAGAAGAAATTTTGAGACCTCATAGATACGCAATAAAGATTGGAATTGAAAAAATTCAGAATGAGCTTTACTAACTGAAAACGAGTAGAGTGCATCAAGGTTCTGCAAAACAACCATGCCAACAGAAAGTAATTCTGACCTCCAAAATCTCTGAGCAAAAGAAACCAAATGGTGCTCATCAACAGAGACTAGCCTACCATTCTTCTTTAGAAATTCACCACCTAATTTCATCACCCAGTAAGCATCAGGGATGAGCAAAAGGTAAGTATCATTTAATTTTAAATGTTGCTTTTGCACACCCAAGTAATTCAATGCAAACTTTATATGGTTGCTATCAGGTTCTTGGGTTCTGAAGTTCGGAAGACAATCCAACATGCCGAACAATATATAAACAATGTTGTCCTTCCAACATGTCCAACAATAAAACAATGTTTCCACGGAAAATTGGTGCTTCATAATCATTCCTTCCACAGAATTATCAAACATATTGTCTTGCCAGACATACTTGGAGGAGTTCATGCGAAAATGAGCTTCCAAAAGTTTCCACAAACATAATATCTCCCCTCTGGTACTCTTATACATGCGAGAAGATTTCAAATGATTCATTATTTCAAAACTGTTACAATGCTCATTTGATAATATTTCAACTTCTACAGATGCAAGCTCATAAAAGCTGCTTGACATTTCCTTTGCAAATGACAATGCCCTTCCCAAAAGCTCAACCTTGTTTTCAAACAGCTTTAAGGGCCATCCTTTGCTGCCTGAAGACCAAAGAGAATTTGCAAGTACATAGCATAGCACAAGTTCATACGCTTCATTGAAATTACCAGATTTTCCCAGCAGATCAGCTTCTTGGAGAGTATCACCCATCATCTTAGCAATGTTTACAGCCTCCATAAAGTTCCCTGATTCCTCTTCTAACTCAAGAAGCTCATCGAGTAAGCTTAAAGATTGTAAGAACTCACGCTTCAGATCCATCGAATGAAAAACTCTAACAAATTTCATCATTGATCTGTTATCTCTACAGTCAAAATACTTACGGGCACAACGTTCAAGAAAATTTTGTTCCATTGCGTACAGATCGTTATTTTTAGCCCAACTACAGCCAGCATTTTCATTTTGTTTCCAATGTTGAATGTAATGTAAGCCATTGTCAAACAAGCCACCTTTTGCGCAAACATTCAAACAATCTTTGAAGAAACTTCCTCTAGCATACACTTGAGCCGCAGTTTCATAACATCCAGCTAAATCAAAGCAGTCACCTGCTCTTTTCAAATCAGGCTCTTCACATTTTTCCAAGTAAAGTTTTCCTGTTAGCGGAAATACGACTAACTTTGTTTAGGAGCCAATTCTATTCTATTTAAAATACAATTGTCAGTGACATAATGACAGCCTATTTTCCCTAAGTAGTTCTACTAAACTGTTCGATTTCCCTATCTCGTTTTTTTTTTATTTTTTACTCTGATCTCTCTTCAGTCTTCAGAAAATAACAATTGGTTAATTCATAGAAAAACAACCATTTCTTCTAGTAGAATTCTTTTAGATACACAAAAAATCTTAAAAGCCTAGAACAAGTAGTTTTTCAGTTTCATTTACATACAAAATGAAAACAAAAAAAATCAACATTGTCGCACAAAAAGATGGGTTTAGATAGTGAGAGAACAGTTAGGTCATGTGACTCAAGTAAACTAATTTACTGCAACAGACATCGGTGCTCATAAACTTCAGACATAAAAGTGCAGTACTGTAGTTTAGTGTTCACTTAACATAAAAGAACATACATAGATGTCAAAGCTCAAGTTCATACCAGCTCTTTCATAATCTCCCAAATCAGAAAAACACTGGGCAGCAGAATCAGCCATTCCTATGCCTTCAAAAATTTCAGCAGCTTCCCTAAGGACTGCATTTGCATCTTCAGGACTTAAACCACGTAAACGGTTTGCAGTTGCCCTAAGACCTGCAGCCTTAGACTTCTTTTCCCAATAAGAGTCCCCTGCTCTTTCAAAACACGTTGATGCCATCTCATAATTATTTTGAAAATATAACTGCAAAGTACGAGTCAAAATAATATATCATTTGGAGCAATAACAGTATAAAACTACTTGTTTGTGACTAACGATATAATAAGTTACAAAGATAATTATTATAAGAACCTATCAAACAATTGTTACCTAAGGGATTCCATCTAATAAGAAGAGTATGAGATATATGAATAAATTTTATTACTATGAAAGCAGAATGAATGCAATGATTGATCACAAAAATAACCTCTTTGCCACGTGACTTCCATTCTTCTGGTGTACTTGCAACTTTCATCGCCTGAGCAAGCGAATCATCCAGTTCTTTGAATTGTACAAGACCCTTCTTTTTCCAATAATCAAACATAGGGCAACAGTACTCCTCTGTATTCTCACATATCCATAGCCTTTGTTTTGTACGAGTTATAGCCACGTATAAATGTTTTAATTCTGAGCACAAAAGATTGTGCTTGGAATCACTGAAACGTGGATAAGACTTGGATTCCTGTAGGTTCCAGCATATCTTGTTCATTCATATACTCATAAATCACCCTCCACCTATTTTCCAAAGGTGAAGCGCCAAAAAAATTGTACAGCAATACATCCTAGAAAAGGAAACATTGGCTATTTAAAAAACATACAAAACATTAACAGCAAAAATGAATTAGATATGATGATTTATTGACAACCTGAAACTCAAGACCTTTACACTCCAGAATGGTTAGAACAATAGCTTGTTTCCCAACATAGTCTAAAACTTCTTTTCGAGCACAATCATCTCGTACCAAAATTACTTGTTCGGCTCCAAACCCAACAATTTTCCCACCCACATGTCCGCCATTGCCAAAAATAGTTACAATTGCATTTTTTCTATTTCCACATTCTAGAACAATTGGTGCTTCACCATATATCAAACTAGTCTCAGGCTTCAATACATCAATAGAATAAGGAAAATACCGGAAAAGAAGCTCAATGGTGCTCTGAGATAATTTTAGCACTCCAGCATGAGTACGAAAGTTTTGATTCAACAGAAAAGTTTCTGAAATTTTCACTTTCTCCTTTCCTTGGTTATAAGTGGTTTTCTTTGATTCTAACACAAACTTCTTGTAAAAGAGAGATTTTATATCCTGGAATCTAAAATCAATTCCTCTTGCTATAGTTTGTGCAGTATCCCCACAAAAAACAAAACCCTCAGCTACATTTTGACACACATATTTGAATAAGGCAATTTGACTCAATGTTAGATCTTGGACCTCATCAATATACACAAAGTGAATCTCATCACCCTCATATTTGTTATTTCTCAGTCGACGATGAAGGTCAGCTACAATATCTGCCAAATCAAAATCCCCTTTATCAATCTTCATTTTTTCATAACGTTGATAGATATCATATATGATCTCTCTTTTCTGCTTGCTTAAACTTGATGACCGGTCTTCAGATAAAGAGAGATAATGCTCACGACTTAACTTATCTTCACCAGGCTCTAGTACTTGCAGCCCCCCTTTTATATGAGATATGATTTCAATGAACACCCTTGATGAATCTAACATCTTAGTATATTGGGAATTGAAATGTGGCCAATATATTGAATCAAACCTGTCATAAGTCACCTCTTTCTTCCTTATGAAGGTCTCCAAAGCAACCGATTTTACACCAAGGTTCTGACTTCGAGAAGATAGGTCATTAAACCTTTCAAAATAAGAATTCCCCACAGTCCCATCAAGCATCATTAGAAACTTCTTAAATGTTATCACAAGTGGATATGAGTTGATAGGAAGATTAACAAAAGAATCTGGTACATTCTTAAACTGTATTGATGTATCAACATCAGTAATATCTTCCTCAACAATAGAACTGCCTTCAGTGGAAATATTGCCACCACAAATGAATCTGTATGCACAACATTAATAACATTAGAAACCAATAAAATCTTGCACAGAGAAATGTAAAACAAGTGAACTCAGCGGTTATACGTGAGGACCAAATTATATCCAGAAACTTTTCACATGCGATACTATGATAATGGTTGATAGCATTAAGGAGTTAAAACAAGGTATTTTAAACACCATCATATAATTTCTTAAACATAAAGCAATACACTACAGAAATTTCAACTCATGCTGCAAATATTGAGGCAAATCCAAATATATTAACTTATTGAGGTACAAAGCTGCAAATATTGGTACATTTCATCAAATAACCATCTTTTGATCCTAATAAACATAAATAACAGTAAATAGACTCCAAAAGACATAAATCCAAAAATAGGTAGCTCATGCAACATTGAAGCAGACATTTTGCTAGTAATTTAAAAAAAGATAGCTGTTAGTCTGAAGTAGAAGTTACACACCTTTGCATTCGAACAACCTGGTGTTTTACCACTTGACATAGTTTAGGACTCACTGTTACAAACAATTGGCGTAACACAGGTCTGTCATTAACAGTAGAACTTTCCTGACACTCTTCAACACAATTCAAACTAGGAACATCTGCACTCTTAATCCCATACATTTCTTCAAGAGCCGTGTGGTGTGAGTTCTCCCTATGAAATAACTTCATTGTCAAAATTGTGGTTTTCCCTGTACCAGAGCGACCCGAAATAAATGAACTTCCAGAAAAAAGAATTATGTCGCGTTCTTCATCTGATACTTCAAATGGAAGATCCAATTCATTGCTGTTACGATCCAAAAGTAAGTGGCTAACCACAACAGACGATAATGGGTAGAATTTCATCAATAAAAAACTCTCCTCAACCTTTGAATTCTCAACATAAACTCTTTGATCCAAACAACTTGATTTGGCTTCATTTCCATTATTATCAAGACTCTTAAATTTTATGATCTTTGTTGATTTTTCCCAACTCATTGGGACCTCCATCTTCCTAAAAGAGAAGTAAAACACAACATATCAGATAGCTAAAGCAACCTAGATGTAATAAAATACAACTCGGTACTTAATTACCCTTCAAAGCATTGTTCACTGCAGCGACTTGTAAAATCATTAGTGAAGCTTCCAAAAATACTATCAAGACGCTTCACTACTTTGGGGATATCCTCTGGCTGCAGTACATCCCATATCTTCAAAACTTGAGTGTACATTGAATCTTTTACTATGTCCTTTGAACAAACAACGAAGAGACCTTCAACTTTGTATTGCTTTAACATCTGCGATGAATTTCCACAAAGTAAGTCTACTTTTATCTTTTTTGGTCTCCACCCACTGGAGAGCTTGAGCAAGAGACTAATGACGGACTGCTTTGTTCGCTTTGATGACAGGTTTTTAAATGACTTAAGGAAGTTATCGCTGAAAAGAACCTGCACACACACCCAAAAATGGAATATGAACTAATAAGCTCAAACACATGATAAGAATAACTAAAAACACAAGATTGATAATCTAAATACCTTCCACCTGGACTTTCTGAAAATTACACTATCTGCATTAAGCAAATCTTCGAATTGATCTAGCTCTTTCTTGGCATCCCATATACTTTTCACCAAATCCTGGTCTTCATCAGCATTAAAGAAACACTGGCGTTTTTTAGCGTCAAGCACCAGAGCTTTCCAAACATTTTCTTGACTTACAAGGGTCCTTTCACTTCCCAAAATCCACAGACAGTGCCTGTTGAATATCAAAGCATCGACATTGATATAAACTTCTTTTGCACAAAAAACAAAATGCAATCTTAATTGTGTATAGTAGGTTCTACCTAGCTCTGGTAAGGGCGACATTTGTCCTCTGGTGATCAGAGATGAACTTAAGTGAAGTACTGCGATCAGTTCGAACTGTGGATAATATGATAATGTCCTGCTCTCCTCCCTGGAAGCCATCGATTGTTTTCACCTTCACATCAAAGCCTTTGTGCCTATCATACTTATGTCCAACCATATCCTGAATTGCAACAACTTGGGCAGCATAAGGAGACACTACACCTATACTGAAGTTCTCCTTTGAGTCAAGCCATGCTGCATTCAAAGCAAAACCAGGAAGCATATATATTACTATTAGAAATTATGTGCAAATTAACAAAGTATTAGACAAAGCATGCACAGCATTTAGTATATTCCACATTTTTATATGTACCTTTCTGCCCATGTTTTGTGCATTTTGTACTAGTAACAGAAAAAACTTAAAAAAAATTAAACATAATTGCTTTCCCAACAAAAATGATCACTTTATAAATACATGATCATCAATACTACCGATATTTCAAATGTTACCTTGTGAAATAATGAAAATGCAAGGAATAAGAAAATGCAGAATCGACAGACAGAGGATTCATATGCATATACACAGACAAAAACCTTTAAAACAATTTTTAATTATTTTAATCACAGCTGCCACTTCAACTATATTTTTGCGGCTACGTTCAGCATCATCAAACTCTTCACTGCCACCGACAATATTTATAAAGGAATATGGGCCAAACATTGGCCCAGGGAGATATTGTTTTCCGTAGTTCTTTCTCATAACATTTGGAGCATCAAGAATTTG
Organism: Astragalus membranaceus; assembly: GCA_039519185.1. Classification (NCBI taxonomy): domain Eukaryota; kingdom Viridiplantae; phylum Streptophyta; class Magnoliopsida; order Fabales; family Fabaceae; genus Astragalus; species Astragalus membranaceus. The sequence continues at coordinate 52,917,677 of CM076848.1, forward strand.
GTTCAAATAGAAGCGTGAATTTGGAAAGGAACTTATTGCCGGATGCATCCTGTACTGGATATTGAGGAAGTGATTTGGATGACCCAATAAGCTCAGTCTCTGAAATAGGCTTCTTCCAAAACCAACTCCAGAAGAAACCTAAGAGACGTCAAGGACAAGCATTAATATTAATTGGCAATGGAGAACTTTCTAACATTAGTGACAACATAGGGGCCAGGGATACTAAGTTTACTAAAAAAAACATTTTTAGAATGCATACCGGACTTACGACCATTGCTGGCAGTTGCCGTTCATCTCCAACAAGAATGGCATGGTTTATGTCTGGAAGTAGTAGGGGAATGGCCGATTCACATTCCTTCAACTGTGCAGCTTCATCAATCACTAAGATGTCTAGTGGTTCCATGGCAACAGAATGCAGCTTAAACGAACTAGAAGCAGTGGAAAATATTAATGAAGATGTTTGTAAACAGAACTCTCTGATTGACCCATCGTCTTCGGTCACAACATTTGGCATGTTGAGTACACCAAGTGAAACTTTTAGTGTTCTTATAAGAGACATACATTCGGTTCTGCTCTTGTACAATGAGTATTCAGCACCCAAAACTGACTCAAAAGAATCGTGTTGCCCTTCACGAGGAGAGAAAAGATCTTCCAATACTTCACAATCAACATTACTTTTAAACAACAGAGCTTGAAAGGAATCAAGTGAGTCAATAAGGCAAGCCAAATCTTTCAAGTTATGTTCCATAATATAACTTCTAGCTACATGAGTACATAAGATGGAAATACAGTTTCTGATTTGCAATACTATTGGAAGAAACCTTTCTCGGACAAACTCAAGAAAAGATTTGCACATACTCACACCAGTGACACCACAATCCGAAGGATTATTCTCATCAATTTGATCTTGTTCCTTTCTCAACTCATTCTCAACGAATATATGATAATGGCTAACACAATTTTCAAGAAGATCTATCATTGAACCAAAACAATATCTCCAACCAGTGGGTGGGGTAAAACACATTGTGAGCTTCTCTACGCGATAGTCCAAATATATGTCTTCAATTTCTGCACCGACTTTGAGTTGCTCATGATTCCCAAATAATAACATGTCTCCTAATGAACAGAACAAATCATCAGAATTCCTATCAAATGATGCTCTCACCATGCTCAAGACACGTGATGCCACTTCCTTAATGGCAACATTTGTTGGAGCACAAACAAGAGTCCTACGGTTCATTTTCAGTAGGGCAAAAAGCAGTGTGCCCAAAGTTTTTGTCTTTCCAGTTCCAGGTGGACCCCAAATGAGATCCACAGTAGACTTGTGATTGCAATGAACTGAAGAAAGACAAGCAGATATTGCCTCATACTGGGATTCATTCAACTCAGATGTAAACTTCTGATATATTCTGTCATCCCTAAGAGCATCATCAGTCTCTGGAGAACAGTAATCACAACTTTCCTTAACCTGTGCCCAAGCATACATCCATTAGTTATACCAATAATTATTGGATAAAGTATGTTCTGCTTGAAAGTTGCACAGTATCCAATACATAATAAACTAGAAAATGACATTCACAATTCTACAAACAATTAAGCAAGTTGGCAAAGATCTTCTGATTCATGAATAGCAATACAACTTCCTATCGATCAGCATAAGGCATCAAAATAAGCTGAACATTATTAAAGTAGCTATGCTATGGTATAGTATCAGTGAACAAAACACTATCAATGTTTGAACTTTGAAGGAAACAACAAAAACTGATAATTTTGTTACAGAATATAGACTTTGAAACACCCACTTAAAGCAATAACATAAAAATAACTTTCTTACCACCACACTCCCAGCACATAAAATTCTCTCGGTTAGCTTTGATTCTCGCTGCATGTGCAGTGCATTCCATGTTCTTTTCTCTGGGATTATATTTGTCAAAAAGATTATATACAAAGACTTCTGGCCTACTTCATTCATATCAATGTCTTTAGAGGCAACAACTTTAAAAGTAGACATAAGTTTAGCATCACCATCTTCAACTTTCTCCTCTAGGATCCCAAAAGTCCACATCCGTCCAGCCCTTCTTTGTAAATCATTAACAGATTCAGGTTTAAAATCAGCCAAAATAAAAACATCCCCAAACAATGCTCTGTAAGGCTCTTTTCCATGACCAGAAAAACTGTTTTTCCAAGTTTCAGTTTTCACATTATAGAGTCTCTTTTTATCAGATGATTTGGCCTCTTCTAGAGAAATCACTTCAGCAAAAGGTGAACTTGATAAGATTTCCATACTTGAGTATAGTTTAGCTCTTGATTCCTCCAACAAGGGATACAAAAAAGAACGGAAATAATGGTCTACAGACTGGAATGATAAATCAATTTTCTCAACCTAGAAAGAAAATCAATTAAAATAGAGTCTCATTAACTAATATACAAGAAAAACAGTTAATAGGAAAAAAGAAAGGAAGTTATTGGGGTTGCATTGCATAGCAAAGTGCTTGCAAACCTTTGCTCTGTAAAGATCTTCATTGAAAATGTCTTCAAGAGACCAAGAAAATATAGTGTCAACAAAGCCCTGATCACCATAACCGACCCTATTCTTGCTTGAACTTGGACGATTCATTTTGTTTCTTTACCAACCAAGAATCTCAATAGGTTTTTTTGTTCACCACTAATGTGTAGAACAACACATAAGAACGCACAAGAATAAAAGAAATGGACTGATTTTTTGACGAGCAAGAACGCAAAAAAGAATCGTACTGTGTCAGTAGTAGTACTGTGTGCTGTGCATGCACTTCTAAACGACGTCGAATCAAGTGTGTGACTCTTGCTCGAATTTTGTCACCTTATTTTCATACAATTTTCTTTGATGGATATAGAGTTTTTTTTACTTAAAAGTTAAAACTACTAAAATGGAGAATGTTTGTAAAAGCGACGTCGTTTCATTGGGAATTGATTAGTAGTTAGTAGTACGAAGACGAAAGAGAAGAATCAAATTCAATGGCCAGGATCCCTTTGAATTCCATAAAACAGAGTTATATTAATTTAAATTAATTTAAATTAAGTTATATTAATTAATTTAATTAATTTAAAAAATTAATATTTTTAATTTTAAAAAATTATTTGAACACATTAATGTATTTAAAAGTGTCGGCAAGATCTCGTGCGTCCAAAAATGTCGGCAACATCAAGACCATTGAAAAAAATACAAAAAGAACATCAAGACCATTAATGTTAGTTTTTTACTTTGTTTTGACCACTTTTATCATATATATCTATATTTTTATTAAAAAAATATATCTACCGTGTAGATGATGTATAAAACTATTGTGTTGAGTTATGAAATATTAGATACGGATTTAAATTAGACATGTATTAAAATCGTAAAAAACACTTTTTTTTGAACGCTATTGTGCTGCTGCTGGTATTTCTTCAACAGTCGGGATAGGAGCAGGCTTCAGATAAGATTTAGGTGCAGGTGGTTGTTCGTATTGATTAGGCGACGAGGAATTAGCACCAGCCTCCTCATGAAGCCTCTGAAGATATGAAACTGATTCGAAAATTACGACAAAAAATAAAAAAAAAAGTCAAACGTCATCAAAAAATTATAACAACACCACTAAAAATCGAATAAAATCAAAAGAAGATTATACAATTTTTTTTAGATTTTTCGGATTATGAAAAATTCAAAAAATTCATAAAAAATAGTAAACGATGTAATTTGAGATTTTGAGCCCGGAATCCCGAAAGAAGTGCCTTCTTAGGGAGTAATGATCCTTGATTTTTTTCGGATTTAATAGCTGTGGTTTCGAGACAATTAGATAAGATTTTCCGAAAACCGATTTTTAGTCTAGAACCCTAAAACTGAGTAGCCCATGTGCCGACACTTTTCATCAACGGTGGCAAGATCTTGATCGTTTAATAGTGTCGGCAAGATCTTGACCGTTGAAACTGCATGCTGCACTATGCACTTTGTAATGTGCTACTAATTCAATAAATACAGTTAGTTCTATATTTCTATTTAGCAGATTTTTTTTTTCACCAAAAATTATTTTATAATTAATTTAGAATTAACAATATTAATTTTTTAAATTAATTAAATTAATTAATATAACTAAAATTAAATTAATATATAGAAAATAAAAAATAAAAAAACACAATTCAGAAGTCTCTCCCACAGGGGGCGACTTCTGAACTACAAAAGTAAAAAAAAAAAATTAAATTTTCAGTTCAGAAATCGTTTTAGTGGGGGGCGACTTCAACACTAAATTTTGGATGTGTTCTAGCTTGGTAAATAATCTAAAAGGTGTGTTATTTTGGTATATAATTTTTTTTTGATCTACAGTAGTTTTTTTTCCCAAAGTGGGTCGCATCTTTTCCATGCCTTTTCAGAAAAGCATAAAAATAAAAGAATTATTTTTTTCCAAACAATTCACAACTTATATAATTCCAAAACAATTAAATCCAAACCAATCAAATTGAGCGTTTATAGAGATACTTACATGTCATCCACTAACGAGGTACTCACATTCGACAACGAGAATTGAACTCGCGGCCTTGTGAAAAATAAAAGAATTCAACTTTTATTTTTGTGTGAAAAAGGGAGTTAACAAACCCTAAAGGAACCAAAACAATTATAAAATAGCCCTCGCCATTTTATCCTCAAGAACAAACGAGAGGATGAAATGGGTGCAGAGTCATAAATCACACAATCACATTTTAAAGATGAGCTCTTTTTTCCCAGCACATCAGCAACTCTATTGAGTTCTCTAGAAATCTGGGACCAATTAACTTCAACCTCAACAGTAAATGTTCCTCTGATGTCATCAATAATGTGAGAGCGAGTGGTGAATAATTGACCCATCTTCAATTAGATCAATAGTAGATCTGAAATGAGACTCCACCACGTTCCTCTCCCCTCTACCCAAAACAATGCATAAACCGTGATATAGAACCTATAGTTCAACTTCCAAAATAGAACAAGGCTCGAGCTTTTGAGAAAAGCCATAGGATGAAGTTTCCTTGATGATATCCCTTAATACTCCACTACAGCCTGCAACGGTACCAATCTCACACACAGAAGTATCAACACTGAGCCTGATGAAGCCCAATGGAGGGGTCCTCTAAAGAGAGAGGTATCCTTCAACTCTTTTCTTGTCCAGGGCAGAACTTTGTTATGGGGAGAAGCTTGGATTTGATCTAAAGCTTTACTTAAGATGGATCTAAAATCAACTCACATCATTGCACGCTCTCCATATGTTGTCCATAACGAAGATTAATAATTTCATTTCTCTTGCACTTTTTTTACAGTACACTTACTATTATCTCTTACTTTTTTTTCTGGTTTTAATAATGTTTTGCACAAAATAAGTTTTATTGTTCTAGTCTGGTCACTTATTTTTTAAAATTTCAATTGGATCCCTTATCTTGTTTTTCTATTTTCAGTTTGGTTCTCATCTTTTAAAAGTTTTAGGCTTAATTACAGTTTTAGTCCCCCTATTATGACCTACTCACGATTTTAGTCCCCCAACTATTTTTTTCACGAATTTAGTCCCCCTTATTTTTCCAATTTCTAAAGTTAGGGTCCCTCTCAAATTTGGTCAAAATTGAATTTCACGTGTCGCTTAATTAGCTGATGTGGCAAGCCACATTGGAATGCCATGTGGCTTTTTTATTTTAAAAATATTATTTTAATCTATTAATTTATTTCCAGATAACTTCCTTTATCAAATGCTTCATTTTTTTTCTTTATCAAATTCATAAACGCACCACCTCTCCAATTCCATCATTCCCAAATTCCCTTTTCGGTAACTTACTCACCACCCATAACCAATCCACATTTTTGGTAACTTGCGCACCATGACAGAACAAGTATACTAACATCTAAAGTGAGAGTGATACAAAAGTGAGTGAGAGAAGACTGATGCAAGAATGAGAGAGAGCAACGAGAGGGAGAGAGACTGTGATGCGAGAGAGAGGAACAAAAGCTGATGATGGAAAAAGGCGAGAACAAGAGATGAGGAATGAACGAAGAAAGGGACGAGAGAGATGATAACTTTTAAATTTTTATTTATTTAATAGATTAAAATAATATTTTAAAATAAAAAAGCCACATGGCATTCCAATATAGCTTGCCACATCAGCTAATTAAGCGCCACATCAAATTCAATTTTGACTAAATTAGGGGGGACTTTGACTTTAAAAATTGAGAAAATAGGGAGACTAAATTCGTGAAAAAAATATTAAGGGACTAAAATCGTGAGTTGGTCATAATAAGAGGACCAAAACTGTAATTAAGCCAAAGTTTTAATTGAATCTTGTATCTTATCTTTTAGTTTGGGGATCTTATCTTGCAAAACTTATACTAATGTAGTCCTTTTTACAAAAAAAAATCTGAGTTGGTTTGTTATTTAACAGAAGTTATGGTCGTTTCTTAAGACAACTTAGAAAGGATCACATTGAAACTTAAAATAAATACAAGAAATTCAATTGAAACTTTTGAAAGTTACCTTATCAAACTGAAACTAAAAAGGTATTTTAGTATTATTTAAACTACAACTAGGTTCATGAAATTTTACAAATTAAACCAGATCTTGGAAGGTTGGAACTAAAAAGGTATTTTAGTATAATTTAAACTACAACTAGGTTCATGAAATTTTACAAATTAAACCAGATCTTGGAAGGTTGGATTGCTATAATTTTTATGTTGAGTGTAAAAGGAAGCAAGCAACATCGGGTGAACAATTTGATATGGTTGAGTGGTGTGGCGCATTTGGCTTGAGAGCAATAGCGTACTTTTTAGAGGGTCAGTGGTGGATGAAATTTTATTGGTGAATAAGATTAAATGCATTTTGTAGAGATGGTTTATTATTATTAGTAAATCTAGTAGAAATTTGAATTTAATGGCAACAGATTGGTGGACGAATTCTCTACTATGTTCACAATCTGTCTGAACAGATGCCCAGATCACAGTAAATGGCTACAGATTCCAAGTAATAGCTTAGTGGCGAGCTGAGGAATATACCGAAGGAAGGAGTATAAGAAGGAGGTCCAGGATTCAAACCCTGAAAACTAACATTTACTCCACCCCTCTAACTATTAACAACTAACACTGCCTATAAGAAAAACAGCAGTTAATGGCTACACCTAAAAACAGTCATATCTGGAAGCAAGGAAAAATATAAACCTGAAATTATGTTGAGAGAAGGATAACAACCTCTTTTCTCCAATCTTGTTATTCAAACCCAAAGCTGATCTAGTAGTTTGTAAAACTTTAAGATGAATAGATACCCCTTTACCCAAACTTCCTCACCATGACAGTCCAGATTTCAAGTTTTAATATGCACTTCAAGATGTATGAACTACGAAGTATCTACAACTGCAAAGATGGAATGCAATATTCATTAAGAGAGTCAGACTTTTCTAGGCAGGAGAAAATTCATTAATCCAGCAATCAAGCACCTGATCTAAACACTCGACAAACTTCTCAACTTTCATGAAGTTCAAGAGTGTGTTGAGAGTGTTGGAGACCGCTTCCATTGCTGAGAAAAGAATTCCAGCTATGCAACAGGTAAATTATGAGCCCCGAGTAACCCGCATAAACACACAATACATATAAGCCAATCATGGAATGGAAATCAGACAGTAAATATATATACAGGTTGTGCAAAAATACTTGTTCTTCGAGATCATTTCTAATAATGAAATTCAAAATCAAGCAATAGCAAATTAGCCGCAAGAGCTATCTCAAGCAACTATTTCAACCACAGGCTAACTAAAGATTGTAGGCATTTCATCAAACACCTATTTTACGGGCAATACTCACAATTTCGCAATGCACAAATTATTAAGTGCACACAATTCTGAACCCCAAAAAGAGCCAAAATAGGAATTGAAATCTAAAAGAGAGGGTACAGTTCAAACATAGGTTACATATTGAAACTTTGAAAGACAGTGCAGTATATCAGATGCACAAATTTAACCCAAAATGACAGATGCAGTATATCAGAAACCATCAAAATCCTAAATTACTAGAACTAGATCACCAATATCATCACATCATGCAGAGATAGTTTTTTACAGTAAGTATTTGAATAAACAATGTACACGAGTTCATAACACTCCATGGGGAAAAGTAAGACAGCAGAAATTAATAAGATCAAGAGGAAGTACCAAATAGCTTCTCATCATCACTGGCATCATCCTTGTAATCATCACGTTGAGGTAAGTAAGTGGCAAAGGTAGCAAGAAGCTGTGTATCAAGAGCTCCAATGAATTTCCTCCTTGTTATCCTACCCTTAGCTGGGGTAAGATTTAACAAAATTTTACCCATTAAATATTTCCTCTCCATTACTAGCAAATTGAACATACTAATTGTTACTGTACAGTGTACAGTAACCAAAATTTAATACCGACTACAAAACACTTCTGAGCAAATAAAATTCCACTTAAATTGTAACGTAGCCAACATTTTGCAGCAAGGAAATGCAAATATTATCACCCTTCAGGGACCTATCTCTCAAGTCAGTGTGGATGAAACCAAATTTTCATGCAAGCATTAGGAAAATAGAACGAAGACTTTCAGCCTGAAATTTAAATAATAAATGAAAGGGACATGACGGAATTTTCACATCATAAGTTAATTACATTACTCTAATCAGAAACAAAAGTTTAGGGCGAGCACACGAACATTTTCATGTATGTCAACATATAATGCTGAAAACTTTGACCACACCAGTAAAATGCAAGGTCCCTTCTGCAACTTTGAGCTATATTTTTTGATCCAAGACGAAGCACAGAATTTTGCAGCAAAATCTCATGGGAAGTTGCTACCTACATTCAGACAATAATCAACTCCATTAAAGTACTCCTACTATTTGGTACTGTCTTTCTCATTATTTTGGGGACTAAGCTCATCATCATGATCAAAATATTCTTCAAAATATTCTTCATCAGTATCCTCCTCATCATCATAATACTCTTCATTTTCATCATCCTTGCCATTTTGCAGGAGACCGGGGCCATCACTTGATTGACCTCTTAAGCTCTCTTGAATTCGATCCCTAATGGCAGTCCCCTGATATACCCAGGCAGTGACAACAACATAAAAAGGAAGTTTAAAAGCTAAGTAGTAATTTTCTTTCATAATAAAGTCACAATGTTTCTATATAAATTAGCTCACCATCTTATGGCAACCTTCTTCGAACATTTCTAGAAATCCAGCAACCATACGATCAGCATTTTCCACCCACTCATTTCGATGCATACCAGCATTATTTGCAATAATTTGGATCTAGATTGAACAACAAAGATGTGAATATCCATCATAATCCCAATCCACTGCAGGTAATTTTAAAATGGATGCTCCCATGAAGCATAAATGTAAATGAATATCCATAGTCATGACTAGTGCTCAAATATGTGATATCCTTAAGCTTTGGAACTCTTCTTTCTCAAAAAGAATCTCCATGCTTCATTTCCCTTTCCTCCTTAAACCTTGCCTTCATCTATATTGCCATACAAAGTTAGAATTATGGCTACCATATATGGGGGCACCCATGCACCGTGCTCCCTCTCACCAAGATCTGATTTGAGTCTCCACTTCTACAGTCATTTGATCATTACCGTCTCTTTTATTTACCCCACAAAATTGTACAACTTATGAGTTGATAAAATTAGATAAGAACATCATTATACTTGTTTAGTGTTAACTTTTCATAAATATCCATTATAAGCAAAAAATAAATATTGAAAGTTCTATGTTAAGGAAAGTGCACAGAACTATTGCTCATTCAAAATACTATTCTGGAAGAAAAGCAAAGTGCAAGAATAAATCATTTCGCCTTTATTTGGTCAAAAAAAAAATTCATTTCACCTCTATAGTCTACTTTTATTTCACTATCTCTTCCCCTCCCCTGTCCCATTCCATCCCCCAATGTATGCATGGGTGCACCCTTTGGCTTAATTAAATGATATGGCATGATAATTTATAAACCTTTTACACCAACCTTTTCTTGCTGCTCTTTTACTTTCTCTTGCAAAGTTTTCAGCCTCCTATTCACTCGCAATCGCTTTTCCTGTTTGTATTAAAGACCAACACAATAGCAAATAAGTTCTTTTACCGAACTGGTAGACAAGATTAAGATTGATATAAGAGTGAACAATTCACTTAATAATGTATCATATTGAAAGCACAAGACATCAAAGAGGTATACACCAAAATCACACCTTAACATAGCTCACACCTAGATCTTTTCTTGAGTACCCACGATCCAAGTTCCGCAGCACATACTGGTTATAGTCTTTGACAATCCTCATTATCAAATCTGATGTAGATATCCCTTCAGTCCGTTGTGTTTCCTTAAATCTCCCCACGGCCTTAACCTGCACAGAAAATCATATAGCACGTTATATAAGCAGCAGAAGAAAGTAACAACGAAATAAAAGATAATAAAGAAAGAAAAATTTCCCAAACATACAAATTCATAAACATCATTTGCAGCACCACTGGTATCAGCATATCTGTCAACATTTCATTGGCAAGCCCAAATTATTATATTATCCATTCAAGTGCTTGAACAACGAGCCAATAACAATAGAGGCTTATAAAAGTAAAAATCATAATTACAACAAAATAGTAGGAGTACCAAAGAACGAGGGAACTGCTGACAGGAAATGGATCTTCTTCATGTAAATTTTCATAGGATTTATCCATGTCAAACTTTAGTGCTTTTCACAATCTCCAATCTCCATAAACATTAAATAAGTAGGACCTTCTTAAAATTTATGGATACAAAATTTTCATGTGAGACTGTCATGTAAAAATATACCCAGACCCAATTTTTATTGGTGTGATTCCATATATGGCACCATAAGTTGACTACCATTCAGCAGTAGTTTCACGGTAAATGTTTTTAAAGTTAACTAAATACAACTGACACTTAAAAGTTAAAACACTTCTATGTTTCTTTTTACTTGTTATCTAAAGTAAATAAAGGTTGGAAAAGCACAACTAGTATACTCATTTGTACTAAAATTGTTTACTGATCTTCAGATATACATTTTACCTTTAAAGTTGATTAATTAATATTGATTAATTAAATAGAAACAGAGGTATTATTGTCAAAATAATAATTTACATGAACTTCAATTTTTGAACAATAATAGAAAACGAGGAGTGTTTAACAAAAAAACGACAAGTCGATTTGGCGGTGAAAGAAAATAAAAGAAAATTGGAATCTTACGGAAGAGAGTCGTGAGCAACAAAATCAATGTTGTGTTTGTCGAGAAACTCTTGATTGATAACCCAAGGTGCATCCGGGATCACTTCATCAACCCATCTACTCACGGTAAAACAGATTTCAGTTTCACAGACATCAATTTTCAGATTTTCATCTCTCACATAACCATTAAGTTAGGGTTACAGTTACTACAATTAAAGTTAAAAATTAAAAAAAAATTATACATACTTGCAGTGACGGAGGGATTCATAACGTTCATCTTCAGTCATGACGGTTTTGCCTTTATACTTGTGTGTTACTGCATCGCTGCAGCATCCAACCAGAAGATACGTGTTCGGAAATCTACAATTCCAGAAAAAAATTATATAATAGAAATCCAGCAATTAAGTAAAAATAATAAAAAAGGTGAAATAAAGCGAAGCATACGATTTTTTGGCTTGTTCAAGGGAACGAGCGTGGCCGAAGTGGAAGAGATCGTAGATGCCATCAGCGTAGACACGAACGGGACGATCTTGTGGCGGAGGATTCATCGGCGTAGATGTCATGGTTCCGTCACGATCGATCCAAATGATACCTTCCTCCTGTGCTTTCTAGTTTCCTAACGCTCACTTTGCGACTCCGCGTTAATTCCGCTTTTTTAATTTTATTTTTCGCCTCCTTTGTTTTTTTGATCGAGCCCTCCTTCCTCATTAAAAAATAAGTGATTTTGATTTTCAATAATTTAGAGATATTTTTTAGAGACTTTAGTGAGAAGCAAAAATTATTTTTTTTGGCGGGGTTTGATTATTGGCCGGTGTGTATGGAGAGACATCGCTTGGAAGAAGTCAGCCCTTAAATAAACTCCAGTACCTCGAGGAATTAGTCTCCACAGTCGCCGTGGAGGATACCCTGGTTTACCCCAAAAAAATTATTTTTCGTTTTTTACCATTACTAAAATCATGTAAAAAAAACTTATTTGAATACAATTGTATAAAAGTGATTTTTTTTACAAAATTACCATATTAGTCCTAATATTCTTGTTCGGAACCTTTCTCTCATATTAATCCTAATATCAAGAACTTTTCAATCATATAAAAAAAACCAAGAACCTTTCTTTCTTGTTGGTAACCTTTCTTACATATTAATCCTAATATCAAGAATTTTCAATCATGTAAAAAAAATAAGAACTTTAATTCAGCACCCAGTTCAAAACGAAATCTTTTAAAAATTCTAATATACAATGGTAATATTCTAAGATTGTAATATTAGGAACCGTTGAATTGTAATATTACAATCAAAATATTCTACAATTAGGTGTCAAAGTGATTCATTAATCTACTAGATATTTGGTCCATCCAAAGCAAAATCCATTCAATCCGTCTGTTACAAAAAAAAAATATTAATGGATTGGATTGAATTTGTCCGTTTGATTTGTGGATGGTTGTGATCCATCCATTAACTTTTTTTTAAATCCAATGGATTACAAAAAGTACGCGATCAAAATCCGTTGGATAATTATTAAAAATATTTTTACAAAAAATATATAAATATAAATATAAATATAAATATAAATATAACTATATATATATATATCAAAGTAAATATATATAAATATAAATAAATATAAATGTAAATATAAATATATATAAATATGAATATATATATATATATATATTATATAAATATAGATATATATTTATATATATAAACCTTATTTAAACAAATATTTATATATTGTAGAAAAATATAAGTGAATAATATTTCAAAATGTGTTCGGTATACAAATGCTAAATGATATATATATATATATATATATATATATATATAGAGAGAGAGAGAGAGAGAGAGAGAGAGAGAGAGAGAGAGAGAGAGAGAGAGAGAGAGAGAGAGAGAGAGAGAGAGAGAGAGAGAGAGAGAGGTTATTCTAAGACTAACCCTAGCGGGCCTTATAAATGGAGGAACATTAGGAACAAAACTAGGAGAAGTGGAAGGAGGAGAAGGAGCAGGAGACACAGAGTCTGTAACTGGTGACTCATGTTGCCATGGAACAAGGAAGATAAACTCGAGCTCGGACTCAGATTCCAAATTGGAATTAGAATCACTCTCCCCTTGAAGCGGTGGACGAGTGAAAAAGGAGACATGCTCATGAAATGTGACATCCATTGAAACAAAGAACTTACGACTTGGTGGATGATAACACTTGTAACCCTTCTTGTTAGGAGTATAACCTATAAAGACACAACAGACTGCACGAGAATCCAACTTACTTCGGTGTTGTGGGTGAACGTGGACAAAAGCCACACAACCAAATACCCGAGACTCAAGGCTCTGCAAGACAGGAACCGAAGGAAACTGTGAGACCAAAAGTTGAACTGGACTAACATTACCTAGACCACGAGATGGCATCCGATTAATCAAATAGGCAGCAGTTAATACTGCCTCTCCCCAATATGATTTTGGAACAGACATTTGGAAGAGAAGAGCTCGTGCAATTTCAAGAAGATGACGATTTTTTCTTTCAGCAACCCATTTTGTTGAGGGATGTCAACACATGTAAGTTCATGTATGATGCCCTGTTTAATGAAGAAATCAGAAAGATTGTGATTCACACATTCTTTTCCATTATCAGAACGGACTCTTTTAATACCTCTTCCAAATTGAGTCTTTATCATATTGTAAAAACGAATAAACAATTGCGGTACCTCAGATTTATCTTTCATCAAGAACAACCAAGTTGCTCGAGTAAAATCATCGATAAAAGACACAAACCATCTTGCACCAGAAATATTAGAAACAGGGGCAGGCCCCCAAACATCAGAATGAATAAGATCAAATGGTTCAGCACTTTTGGTACCACTAGAAGGAAAAGTACTTCGGTGGTGCTTAGCAAATTGACAAATGTCACACTCAAAACATAGACCTGAGTAATAAGAAAGGAGGGTGACCCAAACGCTTATGCAGAAGCCAAATTTGTGAAGTAGGAGAGGGAGACTCTGACCGAGACTGAAGTGCGGAAAATAACACCTTTTGAACAACATGCTCATCAGATAAATAGTACAACCCTCCCTGTTCCTTAGCAACTCCAATCGTCTTTCCCGTAGCAAGATCCTGAAAAACACAATGAGAGGTGAAAATGGTTACTTTGTCGTTATGATCACGAGTGAGTTTATGAATAGATATTAGGTGGTGAGAGAGTGTGGGAACATGCACATCTTGTAATTGAAGTGAAGGTTGCAACCTAACATTACTAGAGCCATCAATACGAGCATGAGAACCATTAGCAACAGTAACATATTGATACCTTTCCGAGGAGGTATAATAGGAAAAACAATTGGAGTTAAATGTCATGTGATCAGTCGCACGAGAGTCAAGAATCCAAGCATTCTTAGGAATTTTATCACAAGCACTAAAAGATTGAGAGCAAAAACTCATACCAGTCATGGATAGAGAACCAGAAGGATTACTGAGAGGCTTACTAAGAGAGTCTAGAAGAGACTTCAAACGAATTACATCATCATTGGTGAAGCACAAAGAGTAATCAATAGCAATTCTATCCGCCATTTGTAACAATAATCGAAGTAAAACAGGCAACAAAAAAATTGCCTGAATTGGAAAGCTAGCAGCGTCCAGGAACTAACACGCCAACACCAACGGCAAATAATCCAGTAACGAACGTCAAATAAAAGCAAACTGTAAGCACCCAAAAAAGGAGTGAACAGCCCGCACAATGAACAATACGCACGCACACAATTGCAGAGTGAACAGTAACAACACGGTGAACAGTGTCGTTAACAGTAACAACGTGGTGAACAGTGTCGCGAACAATACCGCGTGGTGAATAGTGTTGCGAACAGTGATATCTGTACGAACTGAACAATGGCAATCGTACGGCAGAACAGTGACGGTTGTACAAAATGAACAGTGTCGCGAACAGTGGCGATCGTACGAAATGAATAGTGATGTCGTGAACAGTATGCGTGGATAGTAGTTGCAGCAATAACTGTGATGCAGATTTGCAAACAAGGTTTACGCGGAAGCAAGACCCCCAAAATCGGGAGCTCGTGATACAATGTAGAAAAATATAAGTGAATAATATTTCAAAATGTGTTCGGTATACAAGTGCTAAATGATATATATAGGCTATTCTAAGACTAACCCTAGCAGGCCTTATAAATGGGCCATATGATTACAATTACAATGATGCCCTAATTACTATTTACAACATATATATATATATATATATATATATATATATATATATATATATATATATAATTAAAAAAACAACCACCGAACCTCCACCACCCGTGGCCACCGACCACCGTGAGTCACCGGAGCTCTGCCACCCTCCACCGCCGACCACCGTCGGAGCTTCGCAGTGATGGTCGCCAGAGCTTCGCCGTGCCGGCGCCGGAGCTCCACCGCTGCCTCCACCACCATATATAAGCTACTATTTAATTATTTATTTATATAATATATATATATATATATATATATATAAATATAGAATTAAAAAAATTATTATTTTTTAAAATAAAAAAATAAAAATTCTGTAGCAATAAAAAAATATAAAATTTAGGGTGCTTCTAGGGTGAGGATTTTTAGATCTCAACCGTTGATGGATTTTTAGACTGCATCCTACGGTCTTATTGTTACATCCTAGGGTGAACCATTAAATATGACCGTAGGATGTAGTCTAAAAATCCATCAATGGTTGAGATTTAATACTGGTTGATTCAATCTTAACCACTCATAGCATTTTACACAATATCCTACGGTCAATATTGATAGGACATAAGGCTGCTCTCAATTTCTAATGGATTTTATGTTCTCTGTAATGCAGCAAACAAAGTGCCATGAAGTGCAGTAGACAATTACAAACAATAGCTAATGCATTTCATGTACTTAATTAGCCTTCTTCGACTTCAGGGATTTGAGACCAACTTTAGGGATTTGAGAAATTGGGGGGTTTTGGTTTTTGAAGAGATGATTAAGTTTGCCTCATGAAAGAAGAGTTGAAGAGTGATTGATTTGTGGTGGTGGTGGTGGTGGTGGTGGTGGTGGTGGCTCGCCGGAGAAGAAGACAATGAAGATGGAGGAAGAAGATGGAGAGTGATTGATTATGTTTTGTGTTTTTGTCAATTTGGTCCCCTACGTTTTTTTTAGTTTCAATTTGGTCCCCCATTGACCATGTCATTTAATGAAGACACGTCAGATTTGACAATTAACATGCCACGTCAGCAGTTAATTGCCAGCGTGGCGTCTGTTAAGTCAATGGACGGAAAATGCCACAAAAGGACCAAAATGACACAGAAATGAAAGATGAGGGACCAAAACGAGAAAAAAAAAGATAAATGACCAAAATGACACCAAAGCCAAAGATAAAGGACCAAATGTGCAATTTAGCCTTAAAATTTCTATAAAGATATTTTTTCCTTAAAGAGCTTACACGAATTTTCGCTCTCCTCTAAAAAAAGATTTTTAGATCAAAACAACTTCTCATTTGAAGCAATTTTTAGATTATTTTCAGATTTTCAATTCTAAGACTCTAAGACTCTTGTAGATCAAAACAACTTCTCAGTAGCATGTCTACAAGAGTCTTAGAGTCACTCTCAATCACCAACTTTGCAATGTCAATTTGTCGCGACATCTCTATTCCAATCCACTCCCCCACATTTCCGCATGTAAGGCAGAGAAAGTGCCAAACCTTCTAGCATATCCTCTAATCCACCTCCCGTTGGCATCTCTCAAAACACCACCACACACTGCTTGGTTGTCTCCACTCTTGCAAGCCCCAATTAATTAGATAGGTTTTAACTTTTGATTTGAGAGGTAAAACCATGTATCAAATTTATACAGGTATGTTTTTTTTTTGACAATACAGTTATGTTATTTAATCATTCAAAGTGATTTTGATTTTATTTAATTGTTTTTCAGAATCTAATTGTTTTTCGAGTTTGGATTTCTCTATACATTTTTATTTTATTTCTAGTTTTTAGAGAATTTATATTTTATTTTAGAAGATAATAATTAAGTTCACCAAAAAAAGATAATAATTACTTATTATTATTATTATTATTATTATTATTATTATTATTATTATTATTATTATTATTATTATTATTATTGTTAGATATGGTTCATAGGGCTCTTTGTATTGGGCACTTAATTAGCAGGAGTGGTCACGAGTCGGTTTTGATTGGATTTGTCTGAATTTGTTGCTCCAACGAATTAGAATTATATGATTTGAATTTATTCAAATTTTACTTTTTTTTCTCCAAACTAAACCCAACCAATTAATATTAGGCAAGTAGGTTCTGATTAGGCTCGCAAGTCATCCACCAAAATATAATTTTTTTAAAATATAAAAACTAACACTTTTTTCAAACTTAGACCAAGACCTATTAATAATCTTTCAATCCATGGTGTTAAAATCTTACAACCTGTACCAAAAATATAAAATCTTACAACTTAATCATAAATTATTAAGGTAACAAGTCAAAGCAAAAAAACATCTTATGATCCTAAAATTACTAAACAACTATGACTTAGTAGAGTCGGTTCTGGTTCATGGATTTTTTTTAAAAAAACACGTTGCCCAAACCAAACTATTATGAGTTGTTCGGGTTTGGCCCTGACACGAAAAAAACTCGAACCAAACATATCGATTTGAATTGAATTCTAAGTTAGTTTGAATTTGTCTGAACCACTACTAAACACCCCTAGCTATGAGCAGCTAATTTTAATAATATTTACAACAAACTCCTAAAATAGTAGTTGAATTAAAAGGGGGTATGGCAAATTTGGAAAAGTGTATTTTTTAATCAAGAGGAAAGCAATAAATAAAGAAACACATAATAGGCCGAACTAAAACCTAACATGCTCCATCCCCATAGCATTAGCTATAAGGAGAGGCGAAACAGTTGTAGGACAAAAATGTCACACATGATCTCGATAGTTCATATTAGCTCCAAACTTTGCTAACCAATCAGCACATGAGTTGTCATCACGAAGCGTGTGAACAAAGTTCAAATCCCAAGCCTTGAGAGAAAAATACTTGATGTGTGAAATAAAGGAAGCATATTGCTAGGTATCTTCAAGATCACGAGTAATCAATGATAGGGCGGTTTTGGAGTCAGATTCACAAATAATAGACCTATAACCGTTGGACCAAGCTAAGTTCAATCTCTTGGCAATTGCATGGAGCTCTGTATTCAAGTTAGTAGCAATGCCACACTTTCTTGAGAAACATAGAAGTCAACCACCTGTATAATTCCAGAGTAATCCCCCATAGCCACTACGACTTGGGTTACCAATGGAGCTTCCTTCAACATTGAGTTTAATACAATTGGTAGTGCGAGGAAACCATCGAACCAATCTAGGGGGACAGTAGACATCCCAGCAGACAAAAATGAACAACATCATTAAAAAGTTGTTTAGCTTGATTAATAATCTTCCAAGTTTCCCATTTTGCATCATTGAAAACTTCATCATTTCGAGTCATCTATAGGAACCAACAACAATAGATAAAGATAATACATTGGTCACTAATAGCATGATATTTAAATCGAAGACGAGCATCATCATTAACCTCACCAGCATCAGTGTTAAAAGACAATAACCTTCAATCATTCTGAACTCTAGAGCAATCCCGTCTTGAGTAAGATGTCTATAGTACCAAAATCCATTAGTAGGAAGGCTTATGTGCATAATAAGCCACACAAAATGTCTCAAGTTTTCAGGAATTTTTCGATTTCCAAATCAAAGATCTTGTCACTATGATTCACAGTTTTTTTCCAAGGAAAAAGGACCTTCAGAACTTGTAAGTCGTGTATAGGCACTCTTGGGGGGGAATAAGTCCTTGATGGATACAGAGCCCAAGTCAAGATGTCATTGACACTACAAGAAAAATTGGACTTTTCGGCGGGCAAAATCCGCCGAAAATGTGGATTTTCCGGCAGATTTTTAGCGCTGGTAGCCAGCTCGCAGCAAACGGTTTCCGGCGGATTATCCGCCGGAATTTTCGGCGGATTTAGTGGCGCCGAAAAATCCGCCGGAAAATCCAAAAAAAATTCGTATGAATTTATCCGCCGGAAAGTCCACAAAATCCGCCGGAAATTTTCGGCGGAGTATCCGCCGGAAAGTCCACTAATTCGCCGGAAAAACCATTTTTTTAAAAAAAAGTAATTATTTGTAAAAAATAAAAATTATTTTTTTTAAAAATCGTTTTATTTAAAAATTTAATATTATTTTATTAAAAACTTTAATTATTGATAAAAAATAAAATTTAATAATTAATTAATTTTTTATTTAAAAAAATTAAAATTAGGAATGAAAATTAATCATTAATTTAAATAAATATATATCCATACAACAACAAAAATATCCATACAATAAAAAAATATTCATACACCAAAATAAAATAATCCAAAGCTATTGGGGTGGCTGTTGGTCTGACTCATCACCTTGATAATAGGTATCATCAGATGCAAGAAAAGCACTAATCGAATCGATATTATTAAGATCGATGTGGGGCTGCTGGGGTGACCGCCGCTGGGGGTGCTGGTTTGGCCGGTTTGGCTGGTGGGGTGACTGCTGCTGGGGATGCTGGTATGGCTGCTTGTATGGCTGGTATGGCTGAGGTGCATACTGCTAGGAATACTGGGGTGCATACTGTTGTTGAGGCCACTGCTGAAATGCACCGCCGTAATGCTGCTGCGGCTACTGCGGCAGGTAGGATGGCATATGTGATGAGGATGGCCTCGAGTGCTGAGACATCAGCTGATCCTGCAAAAACTTAAAGCGCTCCTCATTTATCCTGGCCAGCTCCGCAGCTAACCTAGCCTGCTCCTCGATGCGCTCCGCAGCTACCCTAGCCTGCTCCTCCATGCACTCCTCAGCTATCCTGGCTTTCTCCCGAAGCGCCTGCACTTCCCGTTCATTTTGCTCTTGACGTTGGGCCTCGCTCAGTTCCTGCGTCAATTGCGCAACAGCATGCAACTCACCAGCATTGGGAACATAAGAGCGGCCAGTACTCGAGGATCTAGAATATTGTGAAGCTGATAGACTCGGAATAATGCTTGTTCGGAAAGCAGCCAGTCCAATACCACCTGATCCCACCATACGATTACTCTTTTGGGGACCAACTGCTCTCTCCCAAATATCACGAGCTACTCTAGCCTCCTCCACTGGATCGATATCAGCTGCCCCACTACTTTGTTGTGACTGATGGTACTCAGTCACACCACCCTGGAAGCTCTCCTGAAAAAAATAACCCAACAAATAAATAACTATAGCAAAAGTAGTCTTAATATAATATTCCTCGCCCGATATAAAAATTAATATAAATAATAAACATTAATATATAATTGTAAAAGTAGTTTTATCTGAATATTCCTCGCCCGATCTGTAGCAAAGTCACCAGTGTCCTCCCGCATATGAAGGTAGCGATGCAACTCAGGCAAAGTAATTGCCCTTTCTTCCCTCGCCTCCTATATATATATATATATATATACAAATTATTAATTAATACACATGAAAATGACTAGTTAATTATAAATAATTAATTAATCAAGTAATAAAGTAATAAATTTACCAAACGCCTGTGATGCGTTGCAGTATTAACACTCCCCCCTGTGTGTGCAGCCACATTTTTCAGAAGCACAGTTCTTCTTGGCTTTCTCACAAAAATTCCTAAATTCTGGTGTCTGCCAGTACTCCTGTAACCCAGCCCAAGTTGAGTCTCCCATATAAGATGGCTTCGCATTCTTACCGCGCGCCTCCCGCAGTAATTCAGAATAGCGATGGGAACATCTCTTATGGAAGACTCTCTCAACTTCCCTTTGCTGCTCTGGTAACCATGTACATTTTTCCTATTTAAGAAATTTACAATAATGTTGTTAATTATAAGACAAATATTAATTAATCAAGTCAATAAGATAATACACCAAATTAATTAATTATTTAGTAGAACAACTTACCGAAAATGATTTTAACATCCTCCCAATTGCCTCTGTATCTTTTCTAAGTGCCGTCCAATTCTTCCAGCTGCTGGTGAAATTCTCCTTGATTGTTTTTGTGATGGCGGTAGCTGTAGCCTTCGAAGGAAGAAACCTGCATTAAAAAAATGAATTTTATTACACCAAATTATATAAGTTATATAAAAGGAAACAAAAATAAATTAATAAATAATAATATATATACTTACGAATCGCCAGCAGCCTCCAATATGATACGCCCATCAGGTGTATACCTCACCACCTCACGGTCAACAGTGAATGTGCGTACCCCATCAGAATCAACATCTGTCGGGGCTAAGCCCTCAGTAGCAGCAGGAATCACTGGGTCCCCTGTAACGCCCAAATAATTTAATTATTTATTTAATTAAATTATTTAGGTATTTTATTAGTATAGTTGTATTAAAATAAGGGTTAAAGGTATGTTTCGTCCCTGCAAATATCACAATAATCCAGTTTCGTCCCTGTAAAAAAAAAGTTTTAAAACAGCCCTTGCAATTACCAAACGCTTCTAGTTTCGTCCCTGCTGTTAACTTTCCATCCAAAAAACTAACAGTTGCCACGTCATCAACCCTTGCCCAAAAAAAAGTTTTAAAACAACCCTTGCAATTACCAAACGCTTCTAGTTTCGTCCCTGCTATTAACTATTCATCATCTTCAACCTCTTGATTGTCTTCTTCAAACCCAAATCCCATCAAATCTCCTTATTTCCTTACACAAAATCTCATTCTCACCACAAACACCAAATAATGACATTTTATATTGAGTCAATATATATATAACATTATAATGAAAGCAACAAAGATATTATTATACTTTTGTGCTGATTCTCCAGATGCATACTCCATAACAATAGCTAGATGAGTAGGTGTCAAAATGACCTGAGTAAAATTTAATAGAACAATGAAAATTAATGTGATTACCCTTCTCAGCACAAAAGTATAAAAATTTACTAACCTCCCTAAACCTAACAATGTTAGGGTGTCTAAGAGACCTGTGATTAATAATTTCTCTCTTGACATTCTCATCAAGATTTGTGGAATTTATTCTTGGGTTAAAGGTATGTTCAGTGCTTCATTCACAACCGAAGTCAACTGTGGGAAATCTCATTATCAACTGTGAGACTACATTATAATGAAAGCAAACTATCATCATTTAACACATTTATGTTGACATTTAACACATTTAGGTCATCATAAAACATCCCATATGATGACATTCTAATTTATGGAAGATCTATCATCATTTATGTTTGCAAACTATGGTGAATCATCTGCACACATCATTCTCCATTGCAATTATGTTGCTTACCTTTGGAATTGGTTTCATCAAACCTTTTAACTATTCCATTGATTTATCTAGTTCCCAAACTATTTCTCAGTTTGTAATAATGGGCATATATAGTTATCAATTCAATGATATTATTATGCTAGGTTCCATTGATTATTTATAAATATTGGGCTCTATGCTATTTAAATGATATTGAGGCATAACAAGTTAACTCATAAGTAAATATATAAATATTATAATAATATCTTTGTTGCTTTCATTATAATGTTATATATATATTGACTCAATATAAAATGTCATTATTTGGTGTTTGTGGTGAGAATGAGATTTTGTGTAAGGAAATAAGGAGATTTGATGGGATTTGGGTTTGAAGAAGACAATCAAGAGGTTGAAGATGATGAATAGTTAATAGCAGGGACGAAACTAGAAGCGTTTGGTAATTGCAAGGGTTGTTTTAAAACTTTTTTTTGGGCAAGGGTTGATGACGTGGCAACTGTTAGTTTTTTGGATGGAAAGTTAACAGCAGGGACGAAACTAGAAGCGTTTGGTAATTGCAAGGGCTGTTTTAAAACTTTTTTTTTACAGGGACGAAACTGGATTATTGTGATATTTGCAGGGACGAAACATACCTTTAACCCTTAAAATAATTATACGGTGTTTTATGTAAATCAGGGAGTGGTGTTTAGTAATTAAGCTGAGTAGGAGTCGGGGGCCTGTGATCCAAGAGCCCAAGGGCCTAGGCGCATGAAGGAGAGTACTTGGCTAGGGTTTAGTCATTAGCGCATTTTTGGAGAGAAAAGAAAGAAAGTTGCGAAGAGGAGAAGATAGAAAGGAAGGGGACGACGCACAAGGAGAAAGAGGAGAGGAGCTCTGTTGCGGTGGTTCTTCGGAGTTTCGTGCAAGGAGATATCGTGTTCGGCAAAATCCAAGGTAAGGGTGGGTTCTATCCTTATAATAGGGTATATGATGGGGATTATGTAGGAGATAGGATCATGTTGCCTCTTTGATATTGTTGATGTTGTTTTAGTGATGTTTGAATATATTATGATGATTTCGATTTGATGTTTGGGTGAATGATCATGGTGAAAATTTGGTGTTTGGTGTTTGGTGCGATTTGGCGTTGTGGTTTTGGTTGCTGATTTTGGCGCCCTAGGCGCCCTGCCATGGTGTCCTGTTTTGTTGTTGCTGAATGTGGCGCCTTAGGCGCCCAATCATGATGTTCTGTTTTTGTTGATGCTGTAAGTGGCGCCCTAGGCGCCCAGTGATGCTGCCTTGGTTGCTGGAGTTGGCGCCTTAGGCGCCCAGTGCTGTGTTGCTGTGAAGGGCGCCCTAGGCTCCCAGTAGTGTTCCAGTGTTGTTGCTGTCTCAGGCGCCCTGTTGCTGGGCGCCAAGCCTGATGTTGTTGTTGCTGTCTCAGGCGCCCTGTTGCTGGGCGCCAAGCCTGATGTTGCTGTTGTTGTCTTAGGCGCCCTGCTCCTGAGCGCCAAGTCTAGTGTTGCCTCTGTTGTGCTAGGCGCCCTGTTGCTGGGCGCCAGTTTCTGTTGTCGTTGTTGCCTGCTAGGCGCCCTGCTGCTGGGCGCCAGTTGCTTGTTGTGCTGCTGTCTCACTTGGCGCCCTGTTGCTGGGCGCCAGTTTCTGTCTTGTTGCTGTTGCTGTTTTTCTAAAAATTGGTGCTGCTGTCACAGTGAACAATGGTTGCTGTTTTTCTGAAAATTGGTGTTGCTGTCAGAGTGAACAATTGTTGTTGTTTTTCTGAAAATTGGTGTTGTTGTCACAGTGAGTAAAATGTTGCTGTTTTTCACAAATAATGTTGTTGTCACAGTGAGTAAAATGTTGCTGTTTTTCACAAATAATGTTGCTGTCACAGTGAGTAAAATGTTGCTGTTTTTCACAAATAATGTTGCTGTCACAGTGAGTAAAATGTTGCTGTTTTTCACAAATAATGTTGCTGTTACAGTGAGTAAAATGTTGCTGTTTTTCCCAAATAATGTTGCTGCCACAGTGAGCAAAATGTTGCTGTTTTTCTAAAAATAATGTTGCTGTCACAGTGAACAAATGTTGTTGTTTTCCTGAAAATCACTGTTGCTGTCACCATTTTAAGTTGCTGTTTTTTTAAGCTATTGTCGCTGTTGCTGTAAATTGGTATTGTTCCTGGTGTTGTCAATTGTCGAAGTCTCGGTGTTGTAAAATTGTGGTTGTCACTGATGTTGTAAATTTATTGGCGTCCTTGGCGTCGGTGGTCATTGGTCAAGTTGTTAGACTGTCCTATAGGTGTAGGTGTAGGTGTATTGGTGATGATTGGTGATTATTGGTGATGATATAACAGGTGATGTGCCTATTTTTATGGGCTAAGGTGACAGGTGATGGGTCTATGACCAATTATTAATATTGGTGTTGTTGTGTGTCACATAGATGACCATTGTTGTTGATTGTTTTGATGTGTTGTGCATGGCGTTGCATGCATTCCATATGCATTATTTTGGTGATGACGGCTTCAGCCTTGGAGCTATAGGTGATGATGGTGATGCTCATACAGGTGGTGATGCCCTTAGTGGCTACTTTATTGGTGATGATTGGTACCACATGCATATGCCCGTTGGTGTGGGTTGCATCTCATATACTTACTCATGGTGTTAATGATGATTCTTGGTGATTTATTAATTGGCGTTGTAGTGAAGCGGTAGATATGGTTGTCGTAATTCTAGCATATTGCCTATCATATATGCTATTATAATGTTAGATATCTCACCCCTTCTGTTTGAATGTTACCCCTATGTTGGTAACGTGCAGGTGATTGCGAGTGAAGGCAAGTCTTCCTTCGCTATTTGAGTCGGTGTCGTCGCTCTGATACGTAGCACTCGGGGGGATGAACGCTAGTTTTACTAATTATCATTATTATTTGGTTGTTGAAGTTTTATGGTGATGTTATAACTGTTCGTTTGAACTTTATTTTTATTCCGCTGCTTGATGATGTTATGACGTGCTAGGTGTTGCACTGTTTTAATGGTGAAACTTTATTATTGGTGTGTGATGCTTAACGGTGTAAGTGTAGCATCCCTTGTGGGTGTATTGAAAACGTTTTGAAAACTCTGATTTTTGTCAAAAAATTTCCGGGTAGAAAATGGGTGTTACATCCCCTGCAGTACTAGTACTTGCACCCTCAGACCCAGGTGGTGGCAAATATCTGCCACCAGAAACAACAACACAAGCAGGCTGAACACGACGCCCTAGGCGAGTAGAAGTCTTCTGCCTGCTAGTGCTGACGGCATCACCCGTGACAGGTGGAGGAACATATGTCTCGTCATCGGATCCTGAGTGAGATGCCATGCTAGACATATACATTTAAACAAACAAACATACACTAAACAAGGTTAACATAAACATAACAAACATAAATTACATCGTTGATTAAAAATAGGTTAACATATATATATTGTTGAAACATAAATAACTAATTGGAATCCCATTCATTCTCAAAATCATCATCATCAGAGGAGTGAATTCTTGATACACCAATGTGGTCTGTTGCGTCTTCATCAGCATCTTCTTTGTAACAGCCCAAATAATTGATTTAATTATTCTATTAATTGATTTAATTAAGTCATGAGGAAAATAAAATAATTATATAGGTGTTATTATATGTGGGCCTTGGTTGGGTTAGAAATAATTAGTTTAAGGGGTGGGGTGTAGCATTTGGGCTTAAGCGGTGGAAGAAGAAGCCCAAGCCCGTTAGCTGAGACATTAGGCGCTGGGGTTAGGGGTTTTGCGCCTCCAGCTTGTGAGAAAGAAAGAAAAACGTAAAAGAAAGAAAAGAAAGAAAAGAAAGAAGAAGAGAATCGCAAAAGTGAGAAGAGAGAAGAGAGAAAGAGAAACTTGCGCACAAGGGAGAGGGAAGGAGAAGGGGATTCGCGAATCAAGAGGAAAAGAAGAGCTGTTGCTGTGGTTTTGTTGGTGACTCCGTAGGAAGGACCTCGTCTTCGGTGTAATCAAGGTAAGGGTGAGCGTTTCGGTTTAACATGATTGGGTATATAGTGGGGTTTTGTGGGGTTTGTGGGAATTGATATTATTGATGAAATTAATGATGTTTGATGAATTGATATTATTGAAGAGTTCTGATGTTGTTTTGATGAAATTGATGTTATTTGAAGAATTTGATGATTTTGTTGGAATGAAAGTTCGATGGTGTCCTTGATTAAATTTGATGATTTATGTTGATGAATTGTTGATGTTCTTTGATGAACCATTAGTGAGATTTGATGATTGATTTGGTGAATAAAACGTGTTTTTGGTGTTAGTGATGTGCGGAAAAGAATTGTGATGTGATCGGGTTGGGTGAAAAATTAAGTTTTTCTGAATTTTCTGCACGTTGCACTGTTGCCGCCCCTTTGCGCCTCGCTCGCGCTGCCGTCGCGCTCCAGGCGCAAGCGCGCTGCGCTGTGGCACGCTGTTACTGCCCAATCGCGCCTCAGTCGCGCCCTGCTCGCGCTTCAAGCGCGAGTCACTGTTTCTCACTGTTTGTTTGCTGTTTTCACACTGTTTTCTCAGTTTTTAAAGGTGATGTTTCCTCCACAAAAATATGATGTTCCTCCATAAAAATGTGATGTTTCCACAAATAAAAATGTGACGTTTCCCCAATTCAAATGTAGTGTTTCCCAAGCTTGAAAATGTGGTGTTTTTCGGAATTTAAAATGTGATGTCCTTCAAATTAAGGTGTGATGTTTTATAAATTAAAACGGGATGTTTTTCTAAATTCTAAACGTGTTGTTACCCAAATTTCGAAGGTGATATGTATGATGATGATGTAACATGAATGATGATGATTTGTGACGAATATACTCTATGAGTATGATTATAATGATGCTGTAATGTGATTGTGATGAATTACGACGAGTACACTCTATGAGTGTTTTCATGACGATGATGACGAGTACTCCATAGGAGTGATTTGGTATTTGCACATGTGTCCATAGTGTCTCATAGCATGTGCATATTATGACGAATGGGCTTCGGCCTCTTATGACGAATAGGCTTCGGCCTCTTTTTGATGAAAACAGTGACGGTGTGCCCTTAGTGGCTTATTATGACGAGTATGGTACCATCATGCATATACCCAGGTGTGGGTTGCATTCCATGCACATTCATGATCATGGCTTGTGTTAATAATTGTGGTTTGAGTTGGTGTTTTGTGACGATGATGCGATGATGAATGACGATGTTGTATGATTGCTTGTCCACATTACTCAATTATGTACTTGATTATGTTTTGTTGAAATTCTCACCCCTTCTGCTTGGAATGTTGCTCTATCGTGGCAACGCTGCAGGTGACTGCGAGTGAAGGTCCTGCTGCCTTCTTTATTAGCTATTGGGACGTTGTCGAGTCGCTCTCTGATACTGTAGCACCTAGGGGGTGTGGTTGGATTTGGTTAATTAATTAATTAACTGTATAATGTTTATGTTGATGATTGTGAGACGTGTTTGAGTGGTACCAGTGAGTTACTGTTTATTTCCGCTGTGAAGAGATTATTTTGAAGTTTAAGTTTCATGACGATTACGTTGTTGCACAAACTTTGATGGTGCAAATGCTGAGTTTTTATTAATGACGATGTGACATGTCTTTTCTACTAATTAAATAATTTTTTTTTATTTGAAAAAGAGATTACTCTGATAATGACGTGTAAATTAAGGGGTAGAAAAGGGGTGTTACATTCTTCGTCATCAATTTCATCGCCGGTGTTTGGTTCATCACATAAACGACACTAATGGGTTCAACTTGAATCACTTCATTTACATTAAAAATCTCTTCCATTTGATATGGCACATCTTCCACCGTGTCATCATTTGTCTCAATGCGACCTCGTGGTTTTGTTTTAATTGCGACACACCAACCACGTCTATCAGTCCGCTTGTCTCACATTTTGTGCAATGACGAACGGATCATACAGTCGATATCTACCATTCATTTTAATGTCCACTGTATTTGACTTTGGATTCACATTTGTTCCCCGAGCAGACGGATGAAACCAATTACAATAAAAAACCACTACCTTCTGACTAAAATCTAGATGGGGGTATGAAAGTTCATATATGTGTTGAACCACACCATAAAAATCATCTTCACCTCCTCCAGTGACACCCTTCATGCACACTCCACTATTGACTGTCTCTCTGCCCTGTGTCCATTCATTGGTGTGAAATTTGTATCCATTGACAAAGTATGTGTGTCATTCTTTAACACATCTTCGAGGACCGTCTGATATGTTCCTCAAGTGTTGGTTGGTAGGAGTTGGTGGGAGGGCATAAACATGTTGCCTAAACCACATTGGAAAATATGCATTAATATGAGCAGAAGATTGTTGCTCACTTACGTCCTCTGATGACAAGAATTCCCTAAAAAGAAATAATTAATTGTTACACATTTGTCTACTTTATATTAACTAATTAAGATCGATAGTTAATGTTGAGGAACATACTCAATAAATGGTTGCACCTCAGTACAGTTTATCAACACATGAACATGTGCTGAACTTAACTCTTCATCTGTTAGCCAGTGAATTGACTCCTTCCCAGATGGACGACCGGGTAGACAAAAGACAAACAAAGCTAAATGATGTCTAGGCCATTCAGTATCCATTTCATTTCGACTGCTTCCAGGAGCAAACTCATTCTTGAAATAATAAGAACAAAAATGTGTTGTTTCACGGTGTAAGTAAGAAGAACATATCGATCCTTCAACTCTAACTTTGTTTTTCACCGATTTTTTTGAATCACCCATGAACCTAGAGAAAATGATATTAATTAACATAATAATCATATATTTTAAACTTGTTTCTTATATTATAAAAATTAACAGACCTTTCAAACGGATACATCCATCTGTATTGGACAGGTCCGCCAAGTTTAGCTTCATATGTGAGATGAACCGGTAGATGCTCCATAGAATCAAAGAAACCAGATGGAAATACTCTCTCCAACTTGCATAAGATAAGTGGGATGTCTTGTTCCATTTTTGAAAGATCAGCTTTTAGCGTTGCAGAACACAAATTCTTAAAGTATTGCTTATTTCAATGAGCGGATTCAAAACGTGTGTTGGCAACGAACTAAAAGCGATAGGAAGTAAGCACTCCATGAATACATGACAATCATGGCTCTTCATCCCATGCAACCTCCCATTATCCACATCCGCACATCTAGATAAATCGGAAGAATAACCGTCTGGCATTTTCAACTCTTTTATCCACTGATAAACTGCTTTCGCTTGTTCGGTAGATAAAGTATAATTGGCTTTGGGTTTCAAAGTCCTAGTACCTTGCTCAACCAACAACAAATCCTTTCGTCTACAGTAATGGTCTATATCCTTCCTAGCTTTCTCATTGTCTTTCGTTTTGCCTTTCACGTTCATGACAGTGTTAAATATGTTGTCAAAAAAATTCTTCTCTATATGCATGACATCGAGATTGTGTCTCAATAGATTATCTTTCCAATAGGGAAGTTCCCAAAAAATACTTTTTTTGTCCAATTGTGCCATTGTCCATAGCCATCTGGACGAGAAACAACACCCGCTACGACTTCCACAGGAGGGATATCCCTAACACTATTTCAAACTTCCTCTGGTGTCAACCTACGAGGAGGTCCAGCTGTTTCAACATTTCCCTTGATGAACGCATATTTCTGCTTTCTAAATGGGTGATCCATAGGTAAGAACCTACGGTGTTGCCGAGGCTTGAATATATGGTGTGAAACCATCAGAGCATAAACCAAGCCGAACATTGCGTGGATCACTGGCAAAATCTGGATGAACACGATCAAAATGCTTCCAAGCTTCACCATCAGATGGGTGACGTAATTCACCAAAATTATTTCTATTTTGATGGTGCCACGTCATTTTACCCGCGGTCTCCATTGAAGTAAACATCCTCTGTAGCCTTGGTATAAGCGGCAGATAGTGTAATATCCTCAATTTTTTTCGCTATTTAAATAATTTGTCGTGAATTATTATTTGGCGAATTCTTGTCTTGATTAGAAATAAAATGATTTGATAGTGGATTGCTTGAATTAATTACTATATGAATTGTGTGCTTGATTTAATTAATTTCATCACATTATATTAATTAGGAGTGAGGGACTCATTAGGAAATAAATGTTTAAGTGAAGGGCGAAATTGTCTTTTCCTTATATCCTATAAGACCCCTTTTCAGCTGAACCTTGGAACAACATTCATTTTTCTAAGATTAGAAACACCCAGCTGAAGAAGAGAAAGAGAGGGGAGAGGGCGTGAGTTGAGAGGGAGGAAGAGAGGAGGAGCTTCTCAAAGTCTATTGCATGTACAATCTGATTCCACCATTAGTTTCAGTTTTCCATCCTCTCTCCATTGATACAATTTTCGAAACCATCCTCCTTCTCCACCACATTCCACCATTGAAGACCACCTTGAGCTTCACATGGCCAAACACCAAATCTGTCCCTTGCATGTTATGTTGAAGAGTTGTAGAGCCAGTCCCTGTACCTGAAACACAAATTGGAGCAACCTAGAGAGTAGTTCAGTGGCTGGGTTTTCGGTTGGAAGTTAATTGGAGCGGTTTGGGTGAATTTGGAGTCACCGTGTGATCGTGGTCGTGAAGTCTCGGTGTGAGTTGTTGTCATCATCAAAAGGTGAGTTCTATAACTCACTAGGGAAACCATGAAATTGTGTATGCATGTGTGTCCTAGTTCAGGCCTCGCGTATGAGTCATCGAGTCATTAGATCATTGGGAGTAAAATTATTGGATTGCATGAGAGCGATTGAGTATGATTGATTGTACTGAATGTATTGTGTGCTATGTCTGTATTGATGTATAATTGAGTTAGAATGTGAATCGGAATGGACAGGGGAACGATCGGAATAGAAAAGAAAACGTGAAAAACTGTTTTTCTGAAGTACTGTTTGTCACGCACGGATCGTGTGTATGGGCGCACGGGTCGTGCGTGAGATTCTGGAACCACTGGTGCTGTTTTTGAAAACGCGCACGGGTCGTGTGCCAAGGCGCACGGACCGTGCGTATCTCTCTGATGCGACATTTTGAAATACGTCCTAAGTCGTTCCGATTGGTCCTAAGTCCCTTCCAATCCACTCCCCAAGGTTCCCCTAGGATGGGAACACCGTAATTCCACATGTTTAGCTTTGACTGAAGTGGTAGTATTGATCGGGAAGTAATTCGGGTTCGGAAAGGAATGACACGATAAATGATGGACACGCACGGATCGTGTGTATGGGCGCACGGGTCGTGCGTGGTCTTCGGGTTGCCTATTTTAAAAAAAATGTTTTAAATCATTCCGAACGATTCCAATTGCTTTCTAATCCTTCCTTCCACCTTCCCCAATGTTACTATAATTGAATTGCCCTGAATTGAGTGGTAATTGATTTTAATTGGATCCAAATTATGTTAGTACCATACAATTGGTTATGTTTGGATTATGCTCAGGTTAAGTGAATGCTTATGTGATTGACCATTGATTTCATGTTATGACTTTGCGATTGATGTATTGTGCTGGACTGTCTGGTTTAGTAAGATTGATAAGTTAAGTTAGCGAACCTTAGTAATCCATGAGAGATCACTTAATAATTAGACTAAGTTAGTAATTAGATCACGTTAGTAATAAGTTTATGTTAGGATCAGTTCATGTTAAGTTAAGTTCATGATTATGTTCAGTTTATTGTTAAGTTAAGTTCATTGTTTAGTTCAGTTCAGGTATATTAAAATATATACATCAGTTCAGTTAGGGTGACGACCCTATTTCAGTTTAGTGTGCTAGGGGAGGGGAAGTCATGAGCCCTATGAACCTAGGCCCCATCAGGGACCCAGCCGATTAGTGGGGACGGGTTCACCGGAAGCTTATTATGCCAAGTGACCGGTGACACGCTAAAATATCAGTTCAGTTTATGTGTTGTTTCTTGTAACCGGTTTAAGGGTTATGAGGACAACGTTTAGTTCAGTTTATGAGTTGCGTCTTGTAACCGACTTAAGGGTTATAAGGACAACTTCAGTTAGTTAGCCACATGGTCAATTTTGAGGACTATGAGTTAGAATCAGAATAATGAATCAAGCATAATTGAACCGAGAGGTTTAGTAAGGGGTCGCGATAGAACTCACTGAGACAAGTTGTCTCACCCAATCCATTGTTGTTGTTTTTCAGTTAAGCAGGGAAAGATGAAGACCGTGAGGCACGGCTATGAAGATGCTTGAGGAGCAGCCGCTATCTTTATTTCTTTATGTCTTGTATTTCAGTTTCCCTTGTATCTCTGTATTTTGTATTCAGTTTCTTAGATGTACGATGGTACGACTTATGTTTTTAAGTTGTAAATCGCTTCCGCAGACTTTCGGTTTTTGGTACTGAACACTAGTTGAGTGGTGTAAGAACGTTTTATATATATTATGTTCAGTTATGTAAGTGAACTTGATGGGTTTTTAGCATCGAGTATTAGTATGTGTTCAGTATTTAAAAAGGAAGTCACTCTGATGTATGCCAGAAGTGCGCTTCGGTAATTTCTACAAGATAGAAATTAACGGGGTGTTACAGATAGAACATTGCTTTTTGTGGAACCGGTTTGCCTTTGCTCATCCCTTTCCTACTGACACGATAGCGTGGCTCTCCACACAACTTGCATTCCGACAACTCTCCATCATTCATGCCAAACTCATTGTTATAATAGAGCATGCAACCAGACACACAACAATCAATTCTTTTAGATTTTAAGCC
Organism: Astragalus membranaceus; assembly: GCA_039519185.1. NCBI lineage: Eukaryota > Viridiplantae > Streptophyta > Magnoliopsida > Fabales > Fabaceae > Astragalus > Astragalus membranaceus. Next base: position 52,950,930 of record CM076848.1, read on the forward strand.
AAGCTTCGATACCAGTCTTTTAGCTTCATAATAACTTTGCGGCAAAAGCCCTTTAATGGGGGTTGCATCCAACATCATTTTGGTCATATATTCCATGCACAACTCAGCAACATTAAATTGAGACTTAAGACCCAACAACCGAACACACATTGATAATTTTGAGTCTTTGGATCCTTCAAATAATGGTTTATTTGTCTCACTCAAATACACGTAAAACCTTTGAGCTTCCTCATTTGGAACTTCTTCAGCATCATATTCTGGTTCTTCAAAATCCAAATTTACTCCAACAGCGTCAGATATCATTCCCTGATAAACATCTAACGGTTGTATAATTTGGACTTCAAATGTCGTAGTCGCTGGATAACTACTTGATGTGGGAGCTACTACTTCAACCGAAACATTAACCGCAGGAACTGCAGCAGCTACCCCTGGTCCTACTTCCCCGTGACGAGTCCATATCCAATAATTTGGCTTAAACCCATTATTGTACAAATCAAGTCTAACTTCTTCTTCATTTTTTATAAATCGAAAGGAACATTTGAAGCACGAACATCTAATACCGCCTTGTCGCGCAAATTCTTCATGGGCCTTAGCACAAAAAATAAACTCTTCTACTCCTTCTACAAAATGTCGTTTTAAACCGGATCTTCCAGGAAACAATCGATCATACATCCAACTACGATCCATAATTTCAAGATCGATCTATGTACTACACTACAACGTAAATGAAATAACCTATCAAATAAACTATCAATTACTTTATATTTTGATATATATTGATATATTAATTACTTTATTTTGATATATAAATAAACTATCAATTACCAGCAACACAATGAAATTTTATATAATGTTACATATTAATAATTTAAACATTATAAATAATATTTGCAAATTTAATTTTAAATTTCAATTTTTATAAGACAATATCTGTTAATAAAATTTATAAGTGAACTTAAGAAATAATTTTTTTTAATATAAATTATTTTGTATTATTATTGCAAACAAAATTTGTAACAAAATTTTATTATAAATAGTGAAGTAATTAATATTTTATTGACTTTAATATTGTACCAAAAATGTGATTTGAAAAAACCAACTTCTAAGACACTACAGAGACACAGGAACATGTATTCAAATAATCGACAATAAGCGTTATTAAAAGTCACCAAGTACTTAAAAAAAATCCAAATTTTACGGTGACCAAAAGTTGCTAAAAAAGTTTTTAGACACTAAAAACAAAAAATCCATATATATATATATATATATATATATATATATATATATATATATATATTGATATATTAATTACTTTACTTTGATAACTAACCGTAGTGAAGAGAAGGCTCTGACTTGAAGCGTATCCCCAACTCGAACAAAGAGGAAAAATGAGGAACGCAAACTCAAACAATACCTAAACAAACAACACCACAATTAGTAACAAACTAATATTATAAAATAATTCAAAAACTAAAACTATTAACTCATGTTAGAAACATACCTTAGATCGAAGAAATTTGCCAAAGAGAGGAAGAGATTTAGTAGAGAGAGGAAGAGAGGAATTTCAAGAAGAGATTTAGTAGAGAGAATGAGAGTATTGGTAGAGGTGTGAAGAAGAAGTGGAGAATGGAGAAGGGATTATATAGAAGAACCGAAGTCCAACGGTCAAAAGGAGAATCCGCCGGAAATGTCACTTACCGGCGGATTTAGGGGATTTCAGCCAGATTTTCAAAAATCAAATTCCCCGCTCTTTTCAAAAAATCCGTCGGTAATGACGTTTCCGGCGGATTTTAGTCGGTTCGTCATTTTCGGCGGATTTGTAGGTATTTTCGGCGGATTCCTTAGCTTTATGCACATATCACTCCTATGAGTAGAGGAGGTCTTTATTTGCGAAGGACAAGAACAACTAATATAGCTATGATTGGCAAACATGTGTGGGAGTTGATTTATAATCCTAACAAACTACGAGTTAAGCTATTGACTGCTCGTTATACTCCTAAATCTAATATTCTCCTTGAATATAATAGTACATGTGCCTTAACTTGGCAATCCTTGTTAAAAGCTGCTGATGTTTTTCAATCCGACTATATTTTCACAATTGATTTCGGTAATATATCTCTTTGGTATGAGAAATGGTTGCATAAGGAGCGGTTATGCGACTTGGTTCCTTTTGTTGATATTCATTACACTCACCTCTCGGTTAGGGACATATATACGGACTCTCGGTGGAATTTTGACTTTTTCTATACTCAGGTCCCTTTGGATGTGCAACTAGAAATTCAGAGCTTATTTCTTAAACCTAATCTCACACTACAAGAAAAACTGTTTTTACCGGCCAGGACTTTCCGGCGGATTGACATCCGCCGAAAAATTTCCGGCGGATTTTAGGACTTACCGGCGGATTTTATCCGCCGAAACATTACCGACGGATTTGTTGGTTTTTCAGGCGGATTTTTTTTCCTCCGGCACATTTCCGGTGGAATTTTAGGTATTTCCGGCGGATTTGAGTCTACGAAATTTTTTTTTTTTTTTAAAAAAACATCCGCCGGTAAGGTATTTTTCGGCGGATTTTTTTGAAAAAAGCGCGGGGTAAATCTGCCGTAAACCCCCTAAATCCGTCGGAAACCCCCTGATCCGCCAGAAACCCCCTAAATCCACCGATAAATGATATTTCTGACGGATTCTGCCTTTTGACCGTTTGACTTCGTTTCTTCTATATAAATCCTTTCTCGAGATGCTGTGTTTGATATGTTCAGTTGCAGGTATGATCCAATTCGTTACCCTCATTGAATGAAATGTTGGGAGGATTTCCATTCCAAATGAGATTTGGAGACTAGAGTTGTCTGGTGACTTTTATTTTGTTTTGGAAGTTGGCCCTTGTATTCGTGGTCTCAACAATAGGCGCTATGGCAACATCCTTACTGATACGCATGCCATCTGCCAAGCGAATTTGTATCGAACCTTTTCAATAATAAAAGAAAAACAATAGTTGGTAACTCTTCCCGACAACATAGGAAAACCCAAGTACCGCCCAATGTTGTATGCATGTTGAAACTCCAACATCCTTTCAAACTTGAGAACCCCCGTTCTAGTAAGATTCTTGGAAGGGAGAAATATAGACTTATGGACATTAACTTTCATTTCTCAGGCTAAACAAAAAGAGTGAAGCAACTCCTTGACAAGTTGAACCTGATAGGACTTAGCACTGGTGAAAAGAAGACAATCATCAGCAAAGAAAAGATGAGAGATGGCTGGGTTATCCTCACAAATATCGATAGGCTTCCACAAATGGTTATTCACTTTATATTAAATTAGAAGGGGAAGCTTCTCCATACAAAGAAGAAAAGATAAGTGTTCTTGTATATAAAGGTGGTGCAACCCTTAAGGATATAGCCTTACTAAGGGAGACCTCCCAAAATACATGAATCAAGAGTCCTCAGTACAACAGTGAAATGAGCTATTTATAATACAAAAAGAGTCCTATGGTGTTCTATATTATAGGGAATCAGTCTCTTCTGTTTGCGCTGCGCCTGCCGTCGAGGTGGTGGTGCGGCCACTACTTCGGTACGAGCCTATGCCCAACTGGCACGTCCTCCTTGTTTGTCTTATATGCAGACAAGTGATGGTCTGTGCATGGTCCGTACTAAGGCGCATGTAATACTGACCCTCTATCAATACTACTCCTACTACCTCGGCCGATGATTGCGCTACTCGGTTTCCTCTTTCTTGCTCAGTAAGGGCTTCCTCAGGGGAGTTGAAGCCCTTCTTGATCTTCTGGGTCCTAGGTTGGTAATTTGGTTTGATTTGGATTGGATCAATTATATGTTAGGAAATAAAAACTAATAATTCAATATAAAACTTATCATCTTCACTCTCTTCCTTTCTTTTCACTTTTAACAACTTTCATTCTCTCTCTTTTCAGTTTATCATACTCTCTCTCTCTCTCTCTCTCTCTCTCTCTCTCTCTCTCTCTCTCCTCTCCTCTCTTTGTTTGTTTATCTATTCATTCATTTTATTTTATCTTTTTTTGGTGTAAACTGGGTATCCTCTATGCGCAACTGCAGAGACTAATCCCTCGAGTCGGGTAGGACCACGATGGGCGACAAAGCTTTCCCTCAAGAGTTTTAACGCTGCTGCATTTCTAAGGCTGGATTCGAACCCAATACTTTAGTTAAGCTGGAAGAGTTTTATCTTATCATTTTATGGCTTAAATATATGTTACCCCCTGCAAATATCCTCATTATCCATTTACTCCCGTGTAAAAAAAACTTTTAAAATAAACGTTGCAAATATTAAGTGTTTCTAGTTACCCCCTGCTGTTGGTTTTAGCTAATAGCGTTAAGTCTATGCTGTTTTGGCTGCCATTTGGGATCTAGTTACCCCCTGCAAATATTAAGTGTTTTTAGTTACCCCCTGCAAAGTCAGCATAGACTTAACGCTGTTAGCCAAAACTAACACACTAGAAACACTTAATATTTGCAAGGTTTATTTTAAAAGTTTGTTTTTTGCAGGGGGTAAATGGATAATGAGGATATTTGCAAGGGGTAACATATATTTAAGCCTTATTTTATTTCACTTTCAAAGATTGATAATTAGTTGTTCTGTACCTTGCAGTGCTGGGTAGACTGCAGTTGGTAGATCTCCTGCTGTCTGGCCGGAAGTTTAGAGCGAGCCCGGGAGGGGTACCTGCGAAAGTGATTTAGCTAGGAATGAGAATGTACCTATTAATGGCAATGTGAGCCAGTATTTATAAGGGACCGTGCCCGTTGTGAATCGTCGGATTGATAGAATTGATCTGAGACATCCAAGTATGATAGTCACAATTGGGCTTGTATATTGTGGATATGGACCAAAGTGATTGGGCCAATCTATGTCCAATTGCTGAATGGGCTTCTTGGTCCAGTCCAGAACATTATTATTACTATTTGCACTATAATTTTTAATATTTTCAACCTAACATCTATCTTTCTACTCTTTTGTTTTTAAACAAAACGATGCTATGCACATCCTTTAATAAAATTATTCAATTGTCTAAAAACAAATAAAAAAGAAAATGTTCCTATACTCTTGCATGGGAAAAATGAGAGCTTGGAAACCAAACAATACTTGCATCGAGAAAATAAAAATGGAGTAATTAATAATGATAAATTTGGTACATTTACTAAAAATAATTTCATCATGCTTTTATTTACTAGCATGGATAAGTGTACTTTTTGCTTATGTATGAAAACAATTGGTGTATCTACTTACTACTATCATTCTTTTTTTTGTTACCGTATTTTTAGTGCCCAATTTTCACCAGTTTTGTCGGTGACTAATCTACTACTATCAATGGATTATACTATACTATTGCTATAATTAGTATACTATTACTATAATTACTATAACTATAAGATCAAGTACATTGTGCCACATGTAAACTCTCCGAGCTTTATTTTTCCATACAAAGAATTTAGCTACTATTTTTCTCACACGTAACACCCATTTTTCTTAAAAAAAACTCTCGCCTTTCACTTTTTAAAACTCACACCTCTCTCTCTATCTATCTATTTACCTAAACTCACACCTCTCTATCTATCTATCTATCTCTCTCTCTCTCTCTCTCTCTCTCTCTCTCTATATATATATATATATATATATATATATATTCTACTATTTTTTCTTATTTTTTGTTATATCTTATCTTTTTTGTCAATAAATTATAAATTATTTACTATATTTTACAACTTTGATATTAATTTTTATATACTTAATACCATTATGAAAAATTAGATTCAATTTTTTATTTTTAAATTAATTTAGGAACTAGCAAACTCAACTTGAACTATTAAACAACTGTATTACCTTTTCATTGCATATGTTTGGTATAATTTTATTGATTTTGATTCTCAATGGGATAACACTACATGTTGTTCGAATAATTTTATTAATTTTTAACTACTATAGATGAATAGATAGTTTTTGAATCACGGCGAAAAAACATTATGCGTTGTCAACATATTTTTAATTATTTTTGAGCATCCCCTATTGGAAAACATTATCTGTAGTATAATTATTTTTTATATTTGGAAGTTATTCGCTTGATAAAGGAGACAAACATTTCTTATCACAAGTTTGGCAATGAGATTGCTTTAGAGAGGGACTACTTGAAGAAAGAGTGGGAGGTGTAGATTCATCATTCCTATCGTGAGACTAATTTTTGTGCTGACTGGTTCGCCAAGTTTGGGGCTCGGGAAACTTCTTCCTTTTTGTTGTGGCATTCAGCTCCTGTGTGGAGCTTAGTTCTTTACTGCTTGCTGATGCTATGGGAACTCTCTTTGTGAGGCCTTAGTTTTTTTGTTTTTCTCTTTTGAAACCAAAAAAAATTATTTTTTATATTTAATCTTTATAAATGTCACCATTTTTATGAATGTTATTAGTATTGGTGGATGTCCATTCTTTTGCTATCTTCTCATTACTCTCTTGTAGTGGCTTTTCATTAGTGACCACTCACTTGCCAACTCTCACCCTATAAATAGGGTTCACCTTATGTATAGAGTGGTACTTGTGAAGAGAATGATAAACAAAGCTCTTACTCTTCTACATATTTGTACTTGTTCATCTTATCTTCTCCACCTCTCTTCTTATTTTATATCTTATTTCATAACACGTTCTCAGCACAAAGCTCTACCATATGATTGATGGCATAATCATCTTCAGGTTCTATTGCAAGAATAATTTTTCATCTTCTTCTTCTTTCACTATCATTTATTTGCGATCTTGTTTATGTTTTATCTCATTTTATATTTATTTATCATTATTGATGAAAATTTGTGATATAGTTTCTGAAGAACAATAAATTTATTATCCAAGCATCCCTGAAGGATTGCACAAATAACTGTTTTTATATATTTTTGTTTCTGAAGATTTATGATACAGTTCCTGAAGAACTTAAAATTCTAATATCCAAACATCCCTAAAGGATTGCTCATTGCATGGTTTTTCTGGATAATCATTGAAGAAGTATTGTGGTATAGTTCCTGAAGAACTAATGATTTGGTAATTCATTTCGTTGTAGGATTGCACAAAAAATTATTTTTGTCTGTGAAGATTTGAGATAGTTCTTGAAGAACTCAAAGAAATAAGAACTTAATATTCAAGCATCCCTCCGGGATTTCTCTAAACATGATTTTTTTTTCCGTCAATGTTTAAATTTTGTGGTATAGTTCTTGAAGAACAATTGATTAGAAAGTATAATTTTCTTTGATCATCATATATGAGAGATTTGTGATCGAGTTCCTGAAGAACTCGACTTTTACACAATGATTGTAATCTATAAGATCTATTTGATCTTAGTATGTTTTGAAGCAAAAGAAATCAAGAGAAAGGGCGTATAATTTATGTCTCAAATAATCTCATGAATTAGTAAAATGAGAAAATATTTTCGAAAATATTATTAATCAAGATTATGTGATACGGTGATTGAAAAGAATACTCACAAACCACTCCATGGATAGAAGTTCATTCCTAGAAGTGAATGATTCCCATTATAATTTTAGTACAACAAAGGTTGTGGTGATGATCATTGATGTGGTAAATGTTATCATTATCCTATTTAAATATCATTATTATATGATTTGTGATTATGATCTTCCTATTGGTATTATAACTCATGAATTTTAGAAAAATGTAACTTTTCCAATCTCCTATGCTTGGAAGGAATTCCATGTAAAAGTGTTTTTGAAAAAAAAAAGAGGAATAAAAAGAATTGATTGTATGACTAGATCCTACAAAACTAGACACTCTTATGTTCTTATTTTCCATTATACCCTTTTATTATTTCCTTGTAAGTTCATGCTACCATAATGTTATAGCACATATGAAATGTCATGGATCATACCAATTAAAAAATGGCATTTCTAAGATTTGCAAACAGGGTAATTTTTTTTTGATAAGCAAAAAATTCATTCAAGGAGCACTGGGAGTGCTCAAACCCAAACAACAAAAATTACACCGTGTTTACGATTTGTAGTGGATTGGACCACCACGATGAAATAGATACAGATGAATTAAAATTTAATCTATAAACACTCCAACTCCAAGTTAAGCTCTTGATGCGGGTTACCGTGGAAAAAACATTCGCCTCCTCATCCTTAAAAATAGCTTCGTTCCTAGCGAGCCAAATACTCCAGCAAGTTGTTAGCCATAACATATGTTTCGTACGCTTTGATTTTTTCCCTTTGCACAATGTTGCACAACCAGGGAAGAACTCCTCCAAGGGCGTTGACAAGTCTAGCACTACACCAAGCCAAGCACTAACTCCTTCCCAAACTGAAATTGCGAAAGGACAATTCAAAAACAAATGAGCTATAGTCTCACCTTCTTGTTGACATAAGGGGCAGCGAGCATCATGTTCGGAGTTGATGACATTCCTCCTAAGCAATTGCCTGCGCACCGGCAGAGAGTCCAACAAAAGACGCCAACCAAACACTACCACCTTCGATGGAACAATCGTTTTCCACATGGTTGCCGAAAACACATGTTGTATCGAATGGAGTTGCTGCTGTATGAGCGCGGAATTCAGCTCCACATGTCCTTCTTTCCTCTAGTCGGCACAACAGACAGTAGAATACTATTCAAAATCTCTCCTTCTGCTGTGGTCACGAGATCACTAAAGTGCTGCCAAACATCATTCCACCGCCAAGTATCACCGGTCCAACAACCCAATTCAGCCACAGTTTTAAATTGCTGACCACAAGCTTCAAAGAGTAAGGGAAATACCTCGAAGAAGGGCTCTATGCCTAGCCATTGATCCTTCCAAAAATCAATTAGACTACCATCCCCCAAACCTCTTCTTATGCTCCACGCAAATCTTCTTTGCTCCTCCACCTTAGTATCCAATAAGATCAAATCCCTCCACCAAATTGATCCATGGTTTCGCATCGTGTGCCCTCCAACGCGGCATAAACAAAAGAGTTAGCTAAATCGCCATACCTGTGAGATAATAAGCGGCTCCAACAAGCACTATTCTCCGTCAAAGATCTCCATTTCCATTTGGAAAGAAGTGCCATGTTGAATACTTCGAGATTTTTGATCCCTAACCCGCCTTCCTTTTTTGATTTGCAAACTGTGTCCCAGGCCACCCAATACATTCCGTGCTCCCCTTCCTTGATGCCCCATAAGAAATCTCTTTGAATTTTTATCATCTTCTTAATTACAACCTTCGGCGCTTTGTAGAAAGACATCATGTACACCGGGATGCTATTCAAGACGGAATTGATTAAAGTTACCCGGCCACCTATAGAGAGATAGCGCCCCTTCCACGTAGACAACCTTTTACGCAAGGCCCCAAGAACCTGACTCCAAGTTGACTCCAGTCGGGGATTGGCGCCAATAGGAATCCCCAAGAACTTGAACGGAACGGTTTCCGATCTACAATAGAGGAATGCACTCGCTCTGCCCAAGAAACCATCGGGGGTGTTAATACCAATAAGCTTGCTCTTGTGGAAATTAACCTTCAGTCCCGACACCAATTCGAACGACCTCAATATGGATTTGATGCTCCAAATATTACCCCAAGTGGCTTTACCCAACAGCATAGTGTCATCCGCAAATTGCAAAATAGAAAATCACAATTCTTCATTCAGTGCAAAATCTTGAAAGATGCCTATATCCACCGCTTCTCGCATAAGTGCCGTCAAACCTTCTGTTCTGGAGTCAACCAGAGGGTTCCATTAGCAAAACCAGGAGGTGCGCTTAGCAAGTCATATGGATCAGCCCAACCAATTCAGCCCATATCCACCTCATGCGAGCCCAACACGCTTGGACGGTCAAGATCGACTCTACCCATCCGACGATCCACAAGAGGGCACGATTTCCTATAAATACAGGCAAACTTTTCCCTTAGAAAGGTTGAATCTCTAATCCTTAGTACCTTAACTCTTATATTCTATATACTGACTTGAGCGTCGGAGTGGCTTGCAGGTACCCCCGGGCGCTCATTGACCTCCTGTCAGGACAGCAAGAGACCTACCAACAGCAGATGACCAAAAAGCTGCTCGGTACAGAACATTGGCGACCACAGTGGGAGGTATCTATCTTTCACATCAACACAACTCGAACTTTTCTCTTGCTGCTCCATGGCTCCCAGGGGCAGACCCCGGGTTCAAAGCATTGCCATACCCGCACCCCGACCGGAGGGTACCCCCGAGGGCAACGTCTTGACTATACAGGACGAGGGCACCAGTTGACCTGTCCAATTCTCTAACGTGAATCAGCTTTTGGACCTCCTGGCCAGTCACACTCAAGCTATGTTGGAACAGAAAGCACGACTGAGGGAGATTGAAAGGCGTGTGACCGCCCTGCCAGAACAGCCTCCAGTCAGCAGGTTGACAATTCCTCCAACGGCAGTGACCTCAAGGCGCCACCGGTCCCCACCTTGGAGACATCGGGTCCATTTCTCTCCCCCCAGGCGACGCAGGCTGGGGAATCAGGCTCACCCCCAGGGACCTATCGGCCTCATGACACCCACTCCAGCGCCTCCTCACACGCGTCCCCTAACACTCAGGAGAGGTCAAGGAGCCGGGTTGCCACCCGCAGAAGGCACCGCCGGGATTCTCCATCGAGGAGATCCCCCGAGCGACACAGGTATCAGGAGCTGGGCTATGAAGACACCTCCCCCGAAACTCAAGAGAGTTTTCGGAGGAGGGGCCGTTTACGAGAAGGGTAGACGAATGCCAAATCCCAAGGGCCTTGGAAAATCTGCCAAATCTCAAGATGTACGACGGGACTGGAGATCCGGACGGTCATCTGGCACACTTCTCCCTAATAATGCGCTACAGGGGCACCAGGGAACCCGTCAACTGCAAAATCTTCCCCCTCACTCTCGAGGGTTCCGCATTAGAGTGGTTCCAAGAGCCTAGGCCGAACTCCATATCCTCATGGGGGCAGCTGGCGAGAATGTTCACGACTCGTTTCACTGTCTCCCGGCTAAAGCCCAAATCTGAGGAAGTACTGAGAGCCGTCAGGCAGCATAACCACGAGACACTGAGGGAGTATATTGAGTGCTTCAATAAAGAAGCTTCAGGCGTTTGAAGTTTGGAGGACAGGCAAATGTTGTTCTGAATGAAAGACGGGTTGAAAAAGGGAAGTTTGTTCCAGGTCGATGTAGGCATCAACAAGCCTAGGAACTTGGGCGAGTTTCCTTTGAAGATCCCAGAAATACATGAACTATGAGGAGGATGATATGGCTTACCGCGAGGCAGCCAAGGCGGGGGGCGACAGGGAACCCACCCAGGAGGTACGTCGGCAAAAGGTAACAGGAGGCGTACACCGTGAGGGACGCCCCCCAAGATCCTCAGGCCTTACTCCCCTCATCGCCTCAAGGGCGCAGATCCTGGCTGAATGTGCCAACACTGAATTCAAAGACATTAAGAGGCCAGAGCCTTTGGTGTTGAAAGAGGGCCAAAACCCCTCGAAGAAATGGTGCCGCTACCATCAAAGCGGAGGTCACGACACCAATGGCTGCCGAGCACTGAAGGAAGATATTGAGAAGCTGATCCAGAAAGGAAAGTTGACACAGTACGTGAAGAAGGAGGGGGAACCGAGTGGCTCGCGCAAAAGAGTCTGATCCCCTCGAAGGTAGATACCGGTCCCTTAGGAAGGGGAAGGCCCCAGTCGGCGAGAGGGTCGAAAATAACGCTAATGAATCGACCGATGGAGAGGACACCCGGAGGCCCAAAGAAAGACCAGTGGCCATGGTGACCCACGGGAGAAACCCCCATGATAACTGGGGTTCAAACAAATCAATGAAGAGGAAGTGGAAGGAGATCCTCAGCATTGCGTCAACCTCAGTCGCCAGGAAGAGGCCAACCAGACCGCCCCTATCCTTCGACGACAATGATCTGCTCGACGGGAAACCGAACAAAGACGTCCCACTGATCATCGCTGCCATTATCGCCAACGTCGAGGTAAGAAGGATCCTGGTTGACCAGGGAAGTGCAGTAGATATCATCTTCGAGGACCTGCTGCAAGTGCTGAATATCTCCCCCGATGACCTGACTCCATACCAGGGAGGGGACCTAACCGGGTTTAATGGATCGAAGACTAAGCCACTCGGCCACCTAGAGCTGATGGTCACCTACGGAAACCCCGATGGTAAACCGTCGTTGTTCAAAACTGTGAAAACACCCTTCCTGGTCCTCCCATGCAAGTCGATCTACCAGTGCATCATTGGGAGGCCCACGTTGGGGAAATTGGAGGCAGTCACCTCAACGGTCCATTTGAAAATGAAGTTCTACACTCTGGAGAGTGAGGTGGTGACCCTCCAGGCGGACCTGGGAGAAGCACGCAGATGTTTCTATATGAGCTTTAAAGATGAGAAGGAGACCGCCAAGCCAAGAGGCTCGGGTAAGGGGTTCAGAGAAGAAGCTGAGGTGAATCTGACAGACTGGGATGCCAGAAGTGACTCAAGTAGTGAAGAAGAAGCGGAAAGGCAACCCAAAACCAAGGGGACAAAAAAGGATGTGAAGACTGAGAATGTCCTCACCTCCTTGAGGAGGTTAAAAAGAAGCTCACCATCCACCCGAGGGAAAACGGGAACCTATTCCTCTGTTCGGCATCTGGCTCATAGTTCCAATACGTAGAACGTTTTCTTTAAAAATAGTTGGTTGTTTAAGTTTAACACGTCTACTTTAAGAAGTTGGTTGTTTAGGTTTAACACGTCAAAACAAATTACAACACACGCGCGAAGGAATTAAACCTTACTATTCACGGTTCAAGATATTATTTCGCAAATCACAGTTTTCGCTCTAGCACCTTAGAAAAAACCAAGAGAGACTGGCACCCAGCACAGAAGCAACCAGCGCCCAGGAGAGCACTTGGTAGGGCGCCTAGAAGGAGCAGCCAGCGCCCAGGAGGGCGCCTGGCAAGAGGTGGCCTGAAAACCAAGTCCGGACTCAAACAACAGGGGACCAGGCAACCAGGCAGAACCAAGCACGAGTCAACCTACTCGGTTCACGAAGCGGCTTATCGAAAAGGTCGCAACCTCTGATGGGTGAGTTAAGTTCGGACATATTCTGATAAACTCTTGTCAGAGTCCCTAGATGGGCGAAGCGGCATCGTAAATGTCGCAACCTCTAATGGGTGAGTTAAAATCGGATAGATTCTGATAAACTCCTGTTAGAGACCTAAGGCGTGAAGCGGCATCTCGAAAAGGTCGCAACCTCTGATGGGTGAGTTAAGTTCGGACAGATTCTGATAAACTCCTGTCAGAGTCCCTAGATGGGCGAAGCGGTATCGCAAATGTCGCAACCTCTAATGGGTGAGTTAAAATTGGATAGATTCTGATAAACTCCTGTTAGAGACCTAAGGCGTGAAGCGGCATATCGAAAAGGTCGCAACCTCTGATGGGTGAGTTAAGTTCGGACAGATTCTGATAAACTCCTGTCAGAGTCCCTAGATGGGTGAAGCGGCATCGCAAGTGTCGCAACCTCTAGTGGGGAATCTAAATCGGATCAATTCTGATAAACTCCTGACAGAGAAAACATTACCACGAGAAGATAGGAGGTGATACGTTCGGAAGCGTGAAAAATAAGCAAGACAAAGGAAACATGGATATAACGTAAAATCATCAGTCAAGCTCCATAAAGCAAACATACAACGAAATCCAACAGGACAAAAAGAAATCACAAGTCAAAAACAACTGAACTCTTTGAAGAAATCATCAAGGGGCAATGACGTCAAATTCAACCATGTTGGAACGATATCTAACAATCCTCCCATCTGCAGCCTCATGGTCAAACCGTAAGATGATCGACTCAAGGACTGCATCCGGGTACATGCACTGAACATGACTTATCGCTTTATCGTAGGTAGCATAGGAGAAGTCCATGGCTTGCCCGGCCATCTCCCGCACCCTTTCCTCAGCCACATCTTTCTGTTTCTTCACACTGTCCAACTCAGATTGGAGCTCCTCCGTCTGCTTCTGATGGTGGCCAGCAGTGTCTCGTGCCCGACGAGCAGATTCCAGTGTTTCGTGTAAATCCACCTGAAGCCGGCTTATATCCAAGAGAAGCCGATCCCTTTCCTCGATCACCCCTGCGCAAAGAGAGAAACAAACACGACAAAGCTTAGAACCAACATCACCAGCGCCCATGAGGGCATCTGGCAAAGCACCTCTAAGAAAGCAGGCGGCGCCCATGAGGGCGCTAGACAGGGGTGGTATCCCGTGCGGATTTGATGAATACCGTAAGAAATAACTCAAGAGGATTATCTGAACGAGATCCACACTTCTTCTCAGCTTCCCACTTCGCATGCAGGCCTTCCCCAATTTTAACCATGTGCACGGCAAGTGCGAAAGGATGCTTACAGAAATGATCACGCTCTTCGGGGGAGAAGACAATTTCACCCTCTTCGTTAGCAGGGGGAGGAAGCCCAACCGGGGAGGGACAAGCAACAGAGGGAGGTCCCTGAGCACAACTTCTCTGGCGCTTGGACTTACTCTGAGTCCCTTGGGTGCTGGAGTCGACTGGAACCTTCGGCACCCCGGAAACATCCCTTCCAGTACGACTTGGCGCTCCCAAACTGAGGCGAGGTCCCATAGAGGGTCGCACAGGGGCAGAGATAGCAGGAACCGGGCTCTTGACCTCGGTAGGATCGGCATCCAAAGGTCTCCTCCGTCCGGCCAAAGAGGCTAATTCATTGAAAGAAAGTGGAGCGGTCATCTTATCTGCAGAGCAACAAAGTAGCGATTCAGCAACATAAGTAAATAATTCATCAAAAGACAAAATAAAGATACATCAAGACCTAACAAGCAACCTAAGAGCTCGGCAGCTTCAGGAACCGTAGAGGCCTTGGACAGCTCACTGCACAAAAATTTTTGTGGCACAGTGGATAAGCCACCGACGATCTTCCTCAGCATGCTCAAAGTCCTCTGCTCAGGATCAGATAACTCAGATGGGAGGATGCGATAAGACCGAGAGGTGCGGTCAGCATCGACATTACACCACCCAAGGCGAAACTTATCCCTAACCAGATGCCCTTGTTCATCAAAGAAGCCCATGCTGTCGTTGGCCATCTCACTAGAAGGAACGAGGTAGAAATACTTGAACCTTCAATCATGCTGGTTATCTGAGTACACTTGAAAGAAAGCATAGTTTGTCCGACATTTCAAGTGCACAAACTCATAACGGATGACGCCATCTGAAGTATCTCGACGACGCTGCACCTCGAAGATAACCATAAAAACCCTCAAGCTGCATCTTCTTTGAAGGACTCTCATCATCAGCTCAAAACACTTCACAAAACACCACGAATTTGGGTAGAGCTGAGAGGGAGCTATCTTAAGGTGATTCATAACCTCCAGTTGGAAGGGTGTAAAGAATGGGGAAACCCGCACCTTGTAAACCACACTGTGAAACATCATGAATTTTCTACCGTCAGGGACTCTACACACCCTGTCTTGGGGGTCAACCACCTCAACCCGCCAGTCGCCTCCCAACGCATCTTGTAGACAGCGGGGAGGCTCTTTTCCTGGAAGGTAGACGCTCCTGGCAGAACAAACAACACGAGCAACCCAGTCATAACTACAACCACCAATCTCCACCACTTCATGCTCATGCGGCAGATCATCGTCAGAAGAAGTATCCACAAAGCCAAGGGCGCCAGCCCCCTCCGAAGGCACGGTATCACCAGCCCCCTCTTCGAAGTCGTCAGCTTGACTCTTAGCCAGGTGAGCGGTAGGGTGCATCCGAGCCGTCTTCTTTGTCCTTGCCATCTCTCAACCTACGGGACAGGGGGAAAAACAAGCAGTCACGAGACAGACAAGAAAACTTAGAGACAACCCCCTCCCCCGAGATTGGAGACTTTGCAAGACAAGACATGCTCAAAAGAACAAAGAAGCTAGAAAGATAAACTGAAATTTCGCACGAAAGTTACCTCAGTAAATTAGAAGCCGCAAAGACTAGCGGAAACGTCAATGGAGGATGATAAGAGAAACTCCCCTCAGCACCAAGCAAGCCCTGAAAATTCATAGGTGAGAAGGCAGGTTAAAAGTCAGGAGAAAACGGCAAAAATAAAACAGAGTACTAAGTACACGCCCACACAAAACCAGCGCCCATAGGAGCAGCCAACGCCCAGAAGGGCGCCTGGCAGGGCGCCAGTCAAGGCAGCCAGCGCCCATGAGGGCACCTGGCAGGGCGCCAATAATGGGCGCCTGACAGGGCGCCAATCAAGGCAGCCAGCGCCCATGAGGGTGCTTGGCAGGAGGGCACTGTCAACAACGTAAATAAACGGGAACGAACAACAAAATACTTACCAGGAAGAAGAGACATTGAAGCGAGTGGACTCTACTCCCTCCTCCTCTTTTTAAGGAGGCACTAGGTTCGTGACTTGATCCCTACTCCTTCCTCCTCCTTGAAGTAGGCGCTAGGGTTGGTGACTTGGTCCCTACTCCTTCCTCCTCCTTAAAGAAAGCACTTCAAGAAAGTGTGGACCACAGGACAAAATACCCGCCTATTTATAGGAGTTAGCGTTTCACCCAACACCGCGGATCAGGTAAATCAACTTGGCCCATATCCATGACGTAGAAGCCCGATACGCCTGTCACCTTAAGACATGCTCAAAAAAAAACACAAAAAAGACAAGATGAGCAGTGAAAAAGAAAGCAAAGTGCCAAGCACCCGTCTACACAAGTCGACACCCAAGAGGACGCCCGGCAAGGAGGGCGCCCATAAGGGCGCCTGGCAGAAGCAACCAGCGCCCATGAAGGCGCCTGGCAGGACAAGGAGGGCGCCCATAGGGGCGCCTGGCAGGGCGCCAATGAGACAGTGATAACCATCCTTTAAGATGGTTATTACTTGCCTTTTTAGATTGAATTTTAGTAATTTAATAAACTTGTTGTGTCAATTATGATGTAATTATGTGTGTAGGGTAGAAATAATGGTGCGGGAATGAAATGGTTTAATTTGGGCATTCTGATGCCCTTAGTGCATTTAATTGTGTTTAGTGTCAGTGCTGCAGCAACAGGTGCGAGCGCAATAGTGGAATTGCGAAAGATGAGAGAGAAAGCTCAAGGGGAGTGCGGAAAACACGGAAATTAAGGCAAGGACAGGTGTCAGAGCTGTATGACACGGAAAGATATTTCCTATTGAGGAATTCCTATGACTGCCCTCGATCTTAGGACGCATTTCCTTAAAGGGCCCTCATTCTAGGGTTGCGTGCAAGGAGACACTATATAAGGACGTTCCCCCTTCTTCATATGGATGCTCTGCCGTCAAGGGGAAGTTTAGAGATAGCTCCTCATAGTGTGCTTAGCTCACCATTGTTACCCACAAGCTTCATTGCTGAGACCATTGCGACAACATTACTTGGAATTGCATTTCTCTTGGAAGATCTTCACTAGAAGAGCTGGAGCAGATCTCCATCACTACTACTGGAGTTCCTTCACTGTTTCATCTTGATAGTATCAATTCTTCTCTTGAAATTTGTAATATGACTTCTACTCTTTTGTTTAAGTTGTTTTCCATGTTTTGCAAGCTCAATATGAGCTAATTTCTCATAGTTGAGATGCTGGATCTGAAGTAACTAGATTTTTTATGCTATTTATGAAGTATATTTAATGTTGTGCATTTTACCTTGTGCGTGATAATATTTCCATTTTAGAGTAGGATTGGCCGTCTATTCTAAATAGCATTTATAAATTCAGAGATGGTTTGTAAATTAATCTCACAAGGTAATATGGGTAGTGGGCATTAATGAGAGATCTTGATGTTCCATGCTTAACCCTAGAGATAGGAAGGTATAGCCCATAAGGTGATCACTGCCGGTGCTCAAGCAGCCTAGGAGGTACTTCTTTAGGGTTTAGAGATAAACTCTTGCAAGGAAACCCTAGTGTGAAGTATTCGAGAGAATAACGTCTTATTGCTGCAGCACCTAATGCTGCAGCATTGAATATACCCTTAATTGCATATTAATGAAGTTACTGAAGTGAATTCATCTCAGCTTGTTCTCATCACTGATTCTTAATTACCATTTCCATTTATTCCTATCGTTTATGTTACCCAAAATTTGTGTGTCATTTACTTTATTCACTAAGTTGTTAGCAAAATTAAACTCTGGTATTTAACTAAATTCCTCGTGGGAACGATCTCATTTACCCTTTATTACTTGTTAAGACAGTGTATACTTGCACTAAGTTTTCACACAACAAGTTTTTGGCGCCGTTGCCGGGGAACTTTAGTTAAATTAATTGTTTAATTAGTTAGCAACTTAGTGCCTTTTGTTACTAATTCTGTTTGTGTTGTTTCTGTTGCTCCAGCGTTAGTTGCTGCTACATCTGTTGCTGCAGCATATGCACAGGCATAGACGCAATACTCCAGAATTCCAGTTGCACCCAGAGATAGAAAGACATTTTAGAATTCTGAGAAGAGTTCACAATACTCCAGGACTTATTGAATTAGGGCGAGCTGCTGCTATGGCTAGTCCTACTCCTACTGTTGATGGTGATATCAGTCCACCACCTTCACCACCTCACACAATTCAAGGTGATGGTGATGGAGGGTACAGAAGACAGATCATTGATATGAATGTCATAGGAATGGCAAATGACAGGGACAGACCCATGAGAGATTATGCAGTTTTTGACCCTCAAACTATGCAAACAGGCATAGTGAGGCCAGAAATTGCTACAACCCATTTTGAGTTCAAACCTATGATGTTCCAAATGCTTCAAACAATTGGGCAGTTTGGTGGTGGTCCCCTTGAAGACCCACATCTGCATTTGAAACAATTTGTTGAGGTTTGCAGTAATTTCATTCTCCCTGGTGTTTCAGATGATGCTTTCAAACTGAAATTGTTTCCTTACTCCTCGAAGGATAGAGCAAAGGCTTGGCTTAACTCACTAGAGCCTAACTCTATCACTACTTGGAATGAGATGGCTGAAAAATTTATGACAAAATATTTTCCCCCAATAAAGAATGCCAGGATGAGAAATGAAATTACCTCTTTTAAGCAAACTGAATTTGAAACCTTGTTTGAAGCATGGGAAAGATACAAAGACCTGTTGAGAAAGTGCCCACACCATGGTATTCCTGTCATCATTCAAATGGAAACCTTCTACAATGGATTGGAACCCCAAACAAGGCTCATGCTTGATGCTTCATCTGGAGGAGTTCTACTCAAAGGATCTTACAATGATGCTTATAATCTTATTGAGGATATTGCTGCAAATAGCTATCAATGGCCTACTGCTAGGTTAAGTGCTCAAAAGAAAGTGGCTGGTGTGCATGAAGTAAGTGAGATCACTGCCTTGTCTGCTCAAGTGGCTTCACTATCTAATATGATCAAAAACATGGGTTCACCTAGTGCTGCAGCAACACCTGCTGCAGCAACTGAAGCAACTGTAGCAGCAATTGAACCAGCTCCATGCGGTTCCTCCCCAAGTTGTGTTTATTGTGGAGGAGGTCATCTTTATGAGGAGTGTCCTGCGAATCCTATCTCAGTCAACTATGTTGGGTACAACAAGGGTAATAATCCATATTCAAATACCTACAATCCTGGGTGGAGAGATCATCCAAATCTTAGGTGGAGCAACAATGCTGCAGCAACACCTGCTGCAACAGCTACTCCAGCACCTGCTGTACCACCAGGATTTCCTGCTCAATCAAGACTAGCTGCACCTGCAACTGATAACTCTATGGAGGCCATGCTTAAGGCTTTCATGAATGAAACAAAGACTCAATATCAGACACAGGGAGCTGCAATTAAAAATCTTGAAAATCAAATAGGCCAAATAGCTTCTGCTCTAACCCAAAGACCTAGTGGATCATTGCCGTCTACTACTGAAGCTTCATCATCCAAGGCTAAGGAAACATGCAAGGCTATATCTCTAAGAAGTGGGAAGGATTTGAATGGGCCATCACTTAACACAAGTGGTGGTGACAAAAGAAAAGAAAAAGATTCTGAAAAAAATGAAAAAGTTGAAAAAAATGAAAAAAAAAGTAAGTCAGATGTGACAGCAACTGATGCTGCAGCATCTGATGCAATACCAGTGCCACCACCTGTGCTTGATCAAGATGTGCCACCTCCACCATTTCCTCAGAGATTGAAGAAGGCACAGCAAGACAAGC
The DNA here is from genome assembly GCA_039519185.1 of Astragalus membranaceus. Lineage (NCBI taxonomy): Eukaryota > Viridiplantae > Streptophyta > Magnoliopsida > Fabales > Fabaceae > Astragalus > Astragalus membranaceus. Next base: position 52,971,035 of record CM076848.1, read on the forward strand.
AATTTGGCAAATTTCTGGAGGTGTTGAAACAACTGCACATTAATGTTCCTCTGGTTGAGGCTCTTCAACAAATGCCCAATTATGCAAAGTTCATGAAGGATGTCTTAACCAAAAGAAGGAGGCTAGGTGAATTTGAAACAGTGGCTGTGACAGAAGAATGCAGTATGATCATGAAAAGTAAGCTTCCAAGCAAGCTGAAGGATCCAGGCAGTTTCACTATCCCATGTTCTATTGGTGAAACTTATACTGGTAGAGCTCTTTGTGACTTAGGTGCAAGCATCAATTTGATGCCTAAGTCTGTCTTTACTCAGTTGGGTATTGGAGTTGCCAGGCCTACAACTGTCACACTCCAACTAGCAGATAGATCTATTGCCTACCCTGAAGGAATCATTGAAGATGTGCTGATAAAGGTAGATAAATTTGTTTTTCCAGCTGACTTTGTGATTTTAGATTTTGATGCAGATAAGGAAGTGCCTATCATACTTGGAAGACCCTTCTTAGCTACTGGCAAGACTCTAATTGATGTGCAGAAGGGAGAGTTAACTATGAGGGTTAATGATCAAGAGATCAAATTTAATGTCATGAATGCCCTGAAGTTACCTGAAAAGGGAACTGAGGAGTGCTTCTTTGTGGTATCTTTAGATTCTGTAGTTCAGAAGCAGTTCAACAAGCAGAGTGACCATCTGGTGCAAGCCTTTGCAAGTGTGGACAAGAGTGAATTGGTGGAAGAAGGGCTGCTAAATGAAGAGGTCACTGTCAAGGAGGTTTGGACTAAGCAATATGAGTCTCTTGAACTGGGAGATTCTAATCTCAAGAAGAATGTGCCTTCTATAGAAAAGCCTCCTACTCTTGAACTGAAGGAATTGCCACAGCATCTCAAATATGCCTATTTAGGGGAAAATGATACATTGCCTGTGATCATTGCTTCTGATCTCTCTAAGAATCAAGAGCATGATCTCATTACTACCCTAAAGAGGCATAAGAAAGCAATTGGGTGGCAAATGTCTGATATAAAGGGAATTAGTCCTACCATCTGCATGCATAGAATCATTCTTGAAGAAGGTGCTAAAAATAGCATTGAAGGTCAGAGGAGGCTAAATCCCATTATGAAAGAAGTTGTGAAGAAAGAGATTATCAAGTGGCTGGATGCTGGCATTGTGTATCCTATCATTGATAGTGCATGGGTGAGCCCTGTGCAGTGTGTTCCTAAGAAAGGAGGGGTCACAGTGGTAGCCAATGAGAGGAATGAGTTTATTCCTACAAGAACTGTAACTGGTTGGAGGATCTGTATGGATTATAGGAAGCTCAACAAAGCCACAAGAAAGGATCATTTTCCCTTGCCCTCATTGATCAAATGTTGGATAGACTGGCTGGGAAGGAGTTTTATTGCTTTTTGGATGGCTACTTTGGCTACAATCAAATAGCCATAGTACCTGAAGATCAACAAAAGACTACTTTCACCTGCCCCTATGGTACTTTTGCTTTTAGGAGAATGCCATTTGGGCTGTGCAATGCACCAGCAACTTTTCAAAGGTGTATGATGTCAATTTTCTCTGAGTTTATTGAGAAGTCAATGGAAGTGTTTATGGATGACTTCTCTGTTTTTGGGGAAACATTTCAATTATGCCTTAATAACTTAGAGAAGATTCTGGACAAATGTGAAGAGACCAATTTGGTGCTTAATTGGGAAAAATGCCATTTCATGGTCCAAGAGGGTATTGTATTAGGCCACAAGATTTCTAAGAAAGGTATTGAGGTTGATAAAGCTAAGGTGGAAGTGATTGAAAAGATGCATCCTCCAACCAATGTGAAAGGTGTCAGAAGTTTCCTTGGGCATGCTGGGTTTTATAGAAGATTCATCAAGGACTTCTCCAAAATTTCTAAGCCTCTGTGTCAATTGCTGCAGCATGACACTCCATTTGTCTTTGACGAGGCCTGTGCTGCAGCATTCCAGAAATTGCAGAGTGCCCTGGTAACTGCACCTGTTATTGTTACTCCAGACTAGAGCAAACCGTTTGAGCTCATGTGTGATGCTAGTGATTATGCCATAGGTGCTATCCTTGGCCAAAGGTATGGAAAAGTCTTTCATTCAATTTACTATGCTAGCAAAACACTTGTAGATGCTCAATTAAACTACACTACTACTGAAAAAGAATTGTTAGCTGTGGTTTTCGCATTTGATAAATTTAGATCATACTTAGTTGGCACCAAAGTGATTGTTTACACTGATCACTCAGTCATTAAGTATTTGATTACTAAAAAAGATGCAAAACCTAGGCTAATAAGATGGGTTCTCCTCCTCCAAGAATTTGATCTTGAAATTAAAGATAAAAAGGGGGTAGAGAACCAAGTTGCTGATCATTTGTCTAGATTGGAAAATGAAAGTGCAGGTACATTTGGTGAAATCAAAGAGCACTTTCCTGATGAGCACTTATTGGCTGCAAGTGCTGCAGCACCAGATGTTGCAGCACCATGGTATGCTGACATAGTCAACTTCTTGGTGAGCAAGGTGGTACCATGTGACATGAATCACCAACAAAGGAAGAGGTTCTTTCACATTGTCAAGCAATATTACTGGGATGAACCCTTCCTCTACAAGAGATGCCCTGATCAGTTGTTTAGAAGATGTATAGCAGATGAAGAGCAGCAGCAAGTGCTGCAGCATATGGAGGACACTTCGGAGGTATGAGGACAGCAGCAAAGGTGCTGCAATCTGGTTACTATTGGCCTACCATTTTCAAGGATGCCCATGAGTTAGTAAAAAAATGTGATAATTGCCAAAGGAGTGGGAACATCTCCAATAAACAAGAAATGCCTCTAACCAACATCCTAGAGATTGAACTCTTTGATGTTTGGGGCATGGACTTTATGGGACCTTTTCCCCCTTCATTTGGCAATGTTTACATCCTTGTGGCTGTAGACTATGTATCAAAGTGGGTTGAAGCAGTGGCTCTACCTAACAATGATGCTAAGTCTGTTAGCAAGTTTTTGCAAAAGAATATTTTCACAAGGTTTGGTACTCCAAGGGCCATAATCAGTGATGAAGGAACTCACTTCTGCAACAAATTGATTGAAACTCTTCTAGCCAAGTATGGGGTCAAGCACAGAATTGCTACAACATATCATCCCCAGACCAGTGGCCAAGCTGAGTTATCCAATAGAGAAATCAAGAGAATACTTGAAAAGATTGTAGGACCTACAAGAAAGGAGTGGTCTAATCATTTAGATGATGCTCTGTGGGCATACAGAACTGCTTTTAAAACTCCTTTGGGAATGTCTCCATACAGATTGGTTTATGGCAAAGCTTGCCACCTGCCTTTAGAGCTCCAATATAAATCTCACTGGGCCATAAAAAAGCTAAATTTTGATCATACTAAGGCAGGGGAAGCTAGGCTATTGCAACTGAATGAATTAGAGGAAATGAGGCATTTTGCTTATGAGAACTCTGAATTATACAAGGCTAAAACCAAGGATTGGCATGACAAGAGGATTCAGAAAAGGGAGCTTAAGGAGGGTGATCAAGTTTTACTATTTAACTCAAGACTCAAGTTGTTTCCAGGGAAACTCAAGTCAAGATGGTCAGGACCTTTCAAAATTGAGAAGGTGTACCCCATGGTGCTGTAGATTTGTATTGCGAAGAGAGGAAGCAACACTTCAAAGTAAATGGTCAGAGGGTAAAGAAATATTATGGTGAACCAGTGGTGAGAAGCAAAATCACCACTGAACTGCAAAACCTTTAACTTGGAAGGAAAGTCAGGCTGAGGACTCTTAAACCAAGCGCTACTGGGAGGCAGCCCAGAGTTTTAATCTAATAAACCAGTGTGCTGTTGTCTTGTGTTTATTTTGCAGGTTAATGGTCTGGAAATTTGAAGTTTGAGGGTGTGGCAGCAATCAGTGCTGCAACAATGCTTAAAGCAATGTTGCTGCAGCAGTGAGTAGCAGTTATGCGATAATAAAGTAATTGAAGTTATGGTACCAAGATCTGATGAGTCATCAGCGAGTGGTCAAATCAAGTCAGAAAACCGTCCCATCGCTCAATCCTAACCATCCACATACCCCATGACCCAACGACTATTTGCGAAAGTAAACGTGCAACTCCCTTTCCCAATAAAACTGTCCCATCCCATTACTTATAACCACCCACTCCCATTCACTCTCCTCACCAAAGCCACCTCTTCTCTCTCGAAGCCCCCATTGTAACCGTCTCCGAGCCTCTTCACAAATTCTTCCCTACTCTCACCAAAACCACCATGACTAGAACTAAGGCTAGTGCTTCCAAATCCTCTGGCAAACACCAATCAAACCCTGGCCGTGGTGAATCGAGCCAAATGCGAAGAAAAAGCCTCAAGAATCAAGAAGTGAGCGAATCTCAGAAGTTCCAGAACATGAATTTCTGGGCAGAACGAGGTCTCGAATTGAAAGGAGCTTCTGATACGTTCACATCCATTGTGAACGCATTAGGCTGGGTAAAATTGGTGCAGCATCCTAAGTTCTTCTACGCTTTTGTAGTTCGTGATTTCTACGAAGGAATTCTACCCCCGAAGGATGGAAAGCAACGATTTGTGTCTAAGGTGCGCGGGGTGGCTGTGGATTTTGACTCCCTAGCAATCAATGCAAGCTATGGGTTAGATTTTCATAGTCCTGCCTTCGGGAATGCTGTTGCTAATTGGAGAAAGAAAGAGATGGAAGGAGTGAAAAGAACCATTTCTATGCCCGGGACACCATGGGAGCCATGCAGTGCTAATGAATTCAAGATCAAGAGGCAATACTTGACTCATGATACAAAGGTCTGGTTCAACTTCATCAAACAGTCCCTATTGCCTACCTCTCATGCCACCAACTTAGAGAAAGAAAGGATGATGCTGTTGGATGCTATTCTGAGCAAAAAGAATGCTGATATTGGAAGGTTGATTTGTAGGGAAATCATGATTTGCAAAGGTAAAACTGCGGGTTATTTGTTTTTCCCTTGCCTGATAACTTCTCTGTGTATAAATGCTAGTGTTGAAGTTCTGGGAGAGCAGAAAAGTTTCCCCATGGCTGCATTTCCTACAGTGTTAAGAGAGAAGAATATTGCTGCAGCATCTGGTGATCCCACGATGCTGCCGCAATTCATGCTGCAGCAACGGGCTGTTTGGGAATTTATGAAGAAACAGCAGAAGTGGATAGGTGCTGTACTAGCTGCTAACTTGAAGGATCTATCTGCTGTGGAAGCACCAGCATTCCCAGAATGGGTGCTTGAGGAAGACATTATGGAACCAGAAGCTGTGGAAAAAGAAGTAAATGTGGAAACTAAAGCAGAAGTGGTAGTTGAAAAGAAGGGGAAGAGGCAGGAAATAAAGAAAGGAAAGAAGAAACAGAATGAGCCGGTGGAAGAAGAGGACATGCTAGAATCAGATGATGAATCACTGAGTGAAGAGGAGAAAGACCAGTACAAGGAGATCATGGAGGAGTTGAATAAGGAAAGTGATGAGGAGGACCCTGATACGTCTGAAGAGGAGGAGGAGCATGATGAAATTGAAGGTGAAGAAGAAGAGAAGGGTCAAGAAAGTGCAGAAGTTGATGGAAGTGATGCTTCTTCTAAGCTTGAGGAAAACCCCAATGCTCCACTTGATCACCCCCTACCTACATCCAACACCGCACAAAGCCAACCACCACCAAAATCACCTACCCCTGAACCCCAACCTCAGCCCAAAACACCTACCCCTCCACCACAAACACCTGCCACCCAGACCACTCCTGATGTGCCATCTGTCACTGCTACTCCTGATGCCGCAGCAACTACTGATGCTGCAGCAAGTTCTGAAATGCTGGTGTCACCTAAGCAGAAAAGGTCGAAGCGAATTACCAAGAAAAGGAAGACTGAGAGGGTACCTGAGGAAGCTAAGATCAATGAGGAAGCAAGACCTGTGATGACTGAGAAAGAAGATAACTTCGCAATTGCTGCAATCATGCAAGGAATAGCTACTGCTGCAGCAAATGAAGCCATAGCAAAGGCATTTGCTGATAGGATGAAGGCTGAAGCTGCCACGAAAGCCAAAGAGGCTAGAGAATTCGTGCTTGCCCAGAAGAAGGCAAGTGTTTCTGATGCTGGTCCTGTTGTTGCAGATACTGGATCAGTGCTGCAGCATTCCACTACTGCAGCAACAGAAACCACGACTGACCCGAAGCTATCTGGGGCTAAATCTTCCAGGCCTGCATCCAAGAAGCAAGGAAAGAGTACTCCAGTGCGTGCCAGCCCCAGAACTAAACCAGGAACTCCTGCACCCTAATCTCATATGTTCCAATTTGAGTATAGTTTTATTATGCTTTTAATTTCTGTTTCTGCTTTAGTATGTGCCGTTCAAATAAACCTGTTTCTGTTTTTATTGTAGTTCATCGTATGTTTAGTCTGTTCCTGTTGTGTTATTTGCTGTCCTGTATCTCTCTCCCTTTAGTTTGCAGTGAGGACACTGCCCAGTCCTAAGTGGGGGGGGGGAGAGCTACATACTTGGCCTGTTGATAGCCTCACAAGTGCACGAGTCGTATCGCGTAATAAAAGAGTTATCGATCCACAGGGAGAGCCTAGGTGAATACCAACTTAATTTTTCAAAGTTGATTAACTGAAAAGAATGTGTTTTTAGAAAGAAGGAACGTTTTAGTAAAGTCTACTCACTCATGATCATTGTAGACAAAAGAGGAGAAAAGAAAATAAAAGAAGAAAACATAAAGTTAAATAGCGAGAAAATAAAAGAAAGCGGTAAAGTGCAAAATCATAAATAGCGGAATTGTAAATGACAAGAAAGTAAATTGCTTGAAAAGTAAATTGCAAGTAATTTAAATGACTTGGAAAGTTAAAGAGCAAGGAAAGTAAATGAGCAAGAAAGTAAATGACTTGGAAAATAGAAGTGCAAGAAAGTAAATGACTTGGAAAATAAAGGTGCAAGAAATTAAATAGCAAGGAAAGTAAATGACTTGGAAAATAAAGGTGCAAGAAATTAAAGGAGCAAGAAAGTAAATGACTTGGAAAATAAAAGTGCAAGAAAGTAAATGACTTGGAAAATAAAGGTGCAAGAAATTAAATAGCAAGAAAAGTAAATGACTTGGAAAATAAAGGTGCAAGAAATTAAAGGAGCAAGAAAGTAAATGACTTGGGAAATAAAGGTGCAAGAAATTAAATAGCAAGGAAAATAAAAGAGCAAGAAAGTAAAGAGCGAAAAGTAAAGAGCGAGAAAGTAAATAGCGAGAAATTAAAGGGGCAATAAAGTAAAGGAGCAAGAATTAAAAGGGCAAAAAAGTAAATAAGCAAGAATCATAAAAACATGAAGAGTAAATTGAAGTCATGAATCTTTAGAGAGCCTTTATCATTGATTTCCTAACAAAATTCAAGCTTAGTTACAAGTGAGGATCAAGCCTCTATTTATAGGAAAATATGAGGGGCAAAATGGTCCAAAAGAGGAAAAAGTGGCAAATCAAGTTGGCCAAGGTAGTCATCAAAAAGCCATCCTCAAGTGGACAAAGCACATGAGCAAGTGGTCAAAGCACATGAGTGGAGGGGCAAAATAGTCAAAAAGAAGTGAAAAAATCAAGTTGACAAAGGTAGCCACCAACAAGTAGCCGTAGCCAATTTTGACAGCATTTTGGTGCCCTGTCCTGCGCCAGTTCTGCGTTGCTGTCGAATCTGGGAGGCAGATGCAGTCGAATTCTGGGAGACAGATGCTGTCGAATTCTGACCTGCTGAGACAGAAGCAGTCGAAATCTGGAAGACAGATGCAGTCGAATTCTGACCTGCTGAGACAGAAGCAGTCGAAATCTGGAAGACAGATGCAGTCGAATTCTGACAGATGCAGTCGAATTCTGGGAGACAGATGCAGTCGAATTCTGACCTGCTGAGACAGAAGCAGTCGAAATCTGGAAGACAGATGCAGTCGAATTCTGACAGATGCAGTCGAATTCTGGGAGACAGATGCAGTCGAATTCTGACCTGCTGAGACAGAAGCAGTCAAAATCTGGAAGGCAGATGCAGTCGAATTCTGACCTGCTGAGACAGAAGCAGTCGAAATCTGGAAGACAGATGTAGTCGAATTCTGACAGATGCAGTCGAATTCTGGGAGACAGATGCTGTCGAATTCTAACCTGCTGAGACAGAAGCAGTCGAAATTGCTTCAAAATAAAACCTGAAGATAAAAAGTAAACATTTGCAGTAAAATAGATCAAAAATATAATTAAAATACTAAAAATACTTAATAAAATAACTATTAAAAAGACTCTAAAATTAGACTTATCACCTGTACTCTGTTAATGCAAATAAAAGCTAATGAATTTTAAAATTTTAGAGGTAGAGTTGAGCAAAAACTTGGTGATGATATGGTGAGAAATGAGTGATTACACCACTGTTTAGTGAGTGAACTAGTTTACTTCTGCTCCTACACTTGAACTTGAACTTAGGTAGGAACTTAGTGAATTAAAGATGATCTGAAACTAGGCTAGTGTTGGTAGACCTAGGGAATTGCTAAACTATTACTAAAAACCTAGGGCAGCATAAGAAACTAAGTTTGGGGGTTCTCTGAGATATATTAAGGCAAAGCTTGAAGGAATGCAGTGCTGCAGCAACCCTTGCTGCAGCAATGCTGAGATATGTGCACATAGTTTTAGGGCATGTAAATCTGAATCTGAATGAGGATGCAAAGCACCAAAGTCTGTAAATATGTAATGTGCTACAATTGCCTGTTGTGCAAAAAAAAAAGAGGCATTGCAGTGCCAAATCAAAGCAAAAGTCTGAACAAAGTACAAATCTGAGTCAGTAATGCTGCAGCAATTGATGCTGCAGCAATGATAATGTTAGGAGTGAATAAGTGCACTATCTTAAAAGTTCTGGATTGCTACATCAAAGCCCTTAATCAAGCTCAACCCCCCCTGCTGAGCATGAATTGTTAGTCTGCCCTCCTTTTTGAAAATTGTTTTAGCATTCCCAAAAGAAAACCTCTCTATGTCTTAGCTAAGTGAAATCTTGAACCTTGCTATGTTCTGAACTAACTTAAGTGTCACACACACACACACACTATTGAGCAGGAATAAGCTAGGGAACTCAGTATTCAGAAGGGTTGCAACTGAGTGATAGTCTGAAAGTTGATGCTCAATTTGATTCCTCTTGATGCTTCATAATTGAATTAACTCATTTGCTGTGTTTGCTTATTAGCAGATGTGCTTGCCTGTGTCAAGTGTCATTGCTTGAGGACAAGCAACGATTCAAGTTTAGGGGTGTGATAACCATCCTTTAAGATGGTTATTACTTGCCTTTTTAGCTTGAATTTTAGTAATTTAATAAACTTGTTGTGTCAATTATGATGTAATTATGTCTGTAGGGTAGAAATAATGGTGTAGGAATGAAATGGTTTAATCTGGGCATTCTGATGCCCTTAGTGCATTTAATTGTGTTTAGTGTCAGTGCTGCAGCAACAGGTGCGAGCGCAATAGTGGAATTGCGAAAGATGAGAGAGAAAGCTCAAGGGGAGTGCGGAAAACACGGAAATTAAGGCAAGGACAGGTGTCAGAGCTGTATGACACGGAAAGATATTTCCTATTGAGGAATTCCCATGACTGCCCTCGATCCTAGGACGCATTTCCTTAAAGGGCCCTCATTCTAGGGTTGCGTGCAAGGAGACACTATATAAGGACGTTCCCCCTTCTTCATATGGATGCTCTGCCGTCAAGGGGAAGTTTAGAGATAGCTCCTCATAGCGTGCTTAGCTCACCATTGTTACCCACAAGCTTCATTGCTGAGACCATTGCGACAGCATTACTTGGAATTGCATTTCTCTTGGAAGATCTTCACTAGAAGAGCTGGAGCAGATCTCCATCACTACTACTGGAGTTCCTTCACTGTTTCATCTTGATAGTATCAATTCTTCTCTTGAAATTTGTAATATGACTTCTACTCTTTTGTTTAAGTTGTTTTCCATGTTTTGCAAGCTCAATATGAGCTAATTTCTCATAGTTGAGATGCTGGATCTGAAGTAACTAGATTTTTTATGCTATTTATGAAGTATATTTAATGTTGTGCATTTTACCTTGTGCGTGATAATATTTCCATTTTAGAGTAGGATTGGCCGTCTATTCTAAATAGCATTTATAAATTCAGAGATGGTTTGTAAATTAATCTCACAAGGTAATATGGGTAGTGGGCATTAATGAGAGATCTTGATGTTCCATGCTTAACCCTAGAGATAGGAAGGTATAGCCCATAAGGTGATCACTGCCAGTGCTCAAGCAGCCTAGGAGGTACTTCTTTAGGGTTTAGAGATAAACTCTTGCAAGGAAACCCTAGTGTGAAGTATTCGAGAGAATAACGTCTTATTGCTGCAGCACCTAATGCTGCAGCATTGAATATACCCTTAATTGCATATTAATGAAGTTACTGAAGTGAATTCATCTCAGCTTGTTCTCATCACTGATTCTTAATTACCATTTCCATTTATTCCTATCGTTTATGTTACCCAAAATTTGTGTGTCATTTACTTTATTCACTAAATTGTTAGCAAAATTAAACTCTGGTATTTAACTAAATTCCTCGTGGGAACGATCTCATTTACCCTTTATTACTTGTTAAGACAGTGTATACTTGCACTAAGTTTTCACACAACAAGTTTTTGGCGCCGTTGCCGGGGAACTTTAGTTAAATTAATTGTTTAATTAGTTAGCAACTTAGTGCCTTTTGTTACTAATTCTGTTTGAGTTGTTTCTGTTGCTCCAGCATTAGTTGCTGCTACATCTGTTGCTGCAGCATATGCACAGGCATAGACGCAATACTCCAGAATTCCAGTTGCACCCAGAGATAGAAAGACATTTTAGAATTCTGAGAAGAGTTCACAATACTCCAGGACTTATTGAATTAGGGCGAGCTGCTGCTATGGCTAGTCCTACTCCTACTGTTGATGGTGATATCAGTCCACCACCTTCACCACCTCACACAATTCAAGGTGATGGTGATGGAGGGTACAGAAGACATATCATTGATATGAATGTCATAGGAATGGCAAATGACAGGGACAGACCCATGAGAGATTATGCAGTTTTTGACCCTCAAACTATGCAAACAGGCATAGTGAGGCCAGAAATTGCTACAACCCATTTTGAGTTCAAACCTATGATGTTCCAAATGCTTCAAACAATTGGGCAGTTTGGTGGTGGTCCCCTTGAAGACCCACATCTGCATTTGAAACAATTTGTTGAGGTTTGCAGTAATTTCATTCTCCCTGGTGTTTCAGATGATGCTTTCAAACTGAAATTGTTTCCTTACTCCTCGAAGGATAGAGCAAAGGCTTGGCTTAACTCACTAGAGCCTAACTCTATCACTACTTGGAATGAGATGGCTGAAAAATTTATGACAAAATATTTTCCCCCAATAAAGAATGCCAGGATGAGAAATGAAATTACCTCTTTTAAGCAAACTGAATTTGAAACCTTGTTTGAAGCATGGGAAAGATACAAAGACCTGTTGAGAAAGTGCCCACACCATGGTATTCCTGTCATCATTCAAATGGAAACCTTCTACAATGGATTGGAACCCCAAACAAGGCTCATGCTTGATGCTTCATCTGGAGGAGTTCTACTCAAAGGATCTTACAATGATGCTTATAAACTTATTGAGGATATTGCTGCAAATAGCTATCAATGGCCTACTGCTAGGTTAAGTGCTCAAAAGAAAGTGGCTGGTGTGCATGAAGTAAGTGAGATCACTGCCTTGTCTGCTCAAGTGGCTTCACTATCTAATATGATCAAAAACATGGGTTCACCTAGTGCTGCAGCAACACCTGCTGCAGCAACTGAAGCAACTGTAGCAGCAATTGAACCAGCTCCATGCGGTTCCTCCCCAAGTTGTGTTTATTGTGGAGGAGGTCATCTTTATGAGGAGTGTCCTGCGAATCCTATCTCAGTCAACTATGTTGGGTACAACAAGGGTAATAATCCATATTCAAATACCTACAATCCTGGGTGGAGAGATCATCCAAATCTTAGGTGGAGCAACAATGCTGCAGCAACACCTGCTGCAACAGCTACTCCAGCACCTGCTGTACCACCAGGATTTCCTGCTCAATCAAGACTAGCTGCACCTGCAACTGATAACTCTATGGAGGCCATGCTTAAGGCTTTCATGAATGAAACAAAGACTCAATATCAGACACAGGGAGCTGCAATTAAAAATCTTGAAAATCAAATAGGCCAAATAGCTTCTGCTCTAACCCAAAGACCTAGTGGATCATTGCCGTCTACTACTGAAGCTTCATCATCCAAGGCTAAGGAAACATGCAAGGCTATATCTCTAAGAAGTGGGAAGGATTTGAATGGGCCATCACTTAACACAAGTGGTGGTGACAAAAGAAAAGAAAAAGATTCTGAAAAAAATGAAAAAGTTGAAAAAAATGAAAAAAAAAAAAGTAAGTCAGATGTGACAGCAACTGATGCTGCAGCATCTGATGCAATACCAGTGCCACCACCTGTGCTTGATCAAGATGTGCCACCTCCACCATTTCCTCAGAGATTGAAGAAGGCACAGCAAGACAAGCAATTTGGCAAATTTCTGGAGGTGTTGAAACAACTGCACATTAATGTTCCTCTGGTTGAGGCTCTTCAACAAATGCCCAATTATGCAAAGTTCATGAAGGATGTCTTAACCAAAAGAAGGAGGCTAGGTGAATTTGAAACAGTGGCTGTGACAGAAGAATGCAGTATGATCATGAAAAGTAAGCTTCCAAGCAAGCTGAAGGATCCAGGCAGTTTCACTATCCCATGTTCTATTGGTGAAACTTATACTGGTAGAGCTCTTTGTGACTTAGGTGCAAGCATCAATTTGATGCCTAAGTCTGTCTTTACTCAGTTGGGTATTGGAGTTGCCAGGCCTACAACTGTCACACTCCAACTAGCAGATAGATCTATTGCCTACCCTGAAGGAATCATTGAAGATGTGCTGATAAAGGTAGATAAATTTGTTTTTCCAGCTGACTTTGTGATTTTAGATTTTGATGCAGATAAGGAAGTGCCTATCATACTTGGAAGACCCTTCTTAGCTACTGGCAAGACTCTAATTGATGTGCAGAAGGGAGAGTTAACTATGAGGGTTAATGATCAAGAGATCAAATTTAATGTCATGAATGCCCTGAAGTTACCTGAAAAGGGAACTGAGGAGTGCTTCTTTGTGGTATCTTTAGATTCTGTAGTTCAGAAGCAGTTCAACAAGCAGAGTGACCATCTGGTGCAAGCCTTTGCAAGTGTGGACAAGAGTGAATTGGTGGAAGAAGGGCTGCTAAATGAAGAGGTCACTGTCAAGGAGGTTTGGACTAAGCAATATGAGTCTCTTGAACTGGGAGATTCTAATCTCAAGAAGAATGTGCCTTCTATAGAAAAGCCTCCTACTCTTGAACTGAAGGAATTGCCACAGCATCTCAAATATGCCTATTTAGGGGAAAATGATACATTGCCTGTGATCATTGCTTCTGATCTCTCTAAGAATCAAGAGCATGATCTCATTACTACCCTAAAGAGGCATAAGAAAGCAATTGGGTGGCAAATGTCTGATATAAAGGGAATTAGTCCTACCATCTGCATGCATAGAATCATTCACTACTACTGGAGAGCTGGAGGAGATCTTCACTAGAAGAGCTGGAGCAGATCTCCATCACTACTACTGGAGTTCCTTCACTGTTTCATCTTGATAGTATCAATTCTTCTCTTGAAATTTGTAATATGACTTCTACTCTTTTGTTTAAGTTGTTTTCCATGTTTTGCAAGCTCAATATGAGCTAATTTCTCATAGTTGAGATGCTGGATCTGAAGTAACTAGATTTTTTATGCTATTTATGAAGTATATTTAATGTTGTGCATTTTACCTTGTGCGTGATAATATTTCCATTTTAGAGTAGGATTGGCCGTCTATTCTAAATAGCATTTATAAATTCAGAGATAGTTTGTAAATTAATCTCACAAGGTAATATGGGTAGTGGGCATTAATGAGAGATCTTGATGTTCCATGCTTAACCCTAGAGATAGGAAGGTATAGCCCATAAGGTGATCACTGCCGGTGCTCAAGCAGCCTAGGAGGTACTTCTTTAGGGTTTAGAGATAAACTCTTGCAAGGAAACCCTAGTGTGAAGTATTCGAGAGAATAACGTCTTATTGCTGCTGCACCTAATGCTGCAGCATTGAATATACCCTTAATAGCATATTAATGAAGTTACTGAAGTGAATTCATCTCAGCTTGTTCTCATCACTGATTCTTAATTACCATTTCCACTTATTCCTATCGTTTATGTTACCCAAAATTTGTGTGTCATTCACTTTATTCACTAAATTGTTAGCAAAATTAAACTCTGGTATTTAACTAAATTCCTCGTGGGAACGATCTCATTTACCCTTTATTACTTGTTAAGACAGTGTATACTTGCACTAAGTTTTTACACAACAGACAGCCAGCACCCAGGAGGGCGCCTGGCAGGGCGCCAGTCAAGGCAGCCAGTGTAACACCCTAAAATATTTAATTAAATTATTTAACTAAGTATTTAGGAATTTAAATTAATTAAGTGGATATAATTAAATTATTAGAAATTATATTAAAAGGTGTAGGGGGTATTAGAAGATGGAGGTGCCAAATTAGATGGACTTGGGCTTAAGTGAGAAGCCCAAGCCCATGAATCTAAGTCATATGCGAAGTAGCAAGGCACAAGGGGTTAGGGTTCCTAGCTATCATTTGCGAAAGTGGAGAAAGAGAGAAAGGAAGAGAGGAGCGTGAGGAAGGGAGAGAGAGCAAGGGGGCGGCCAAGAGGAGAAGGAAAAGAGGATTTGAAGATCAAGAGGAAGGGATCTCCGTTGTTGCTGTGGCTCTGTAGGTGACTTCTCCTAGGGCATCGAATTCTTCTTCTTGAAAAGGTTAGGGGAGCTCTATCATTCTATCTAATAAATCATATGATGGGTTCTAGATCTAGGGTTAGACTAGAGTTCTTGATGTGTTCTTGATATATTGATGATGTTGATTTTTCATTTATATATGCGAATTGAATTGTTGGGCTATACATGCGAATTAAATTGTTGGGTGGTATATATATGTTGATCTCTTGATATGTTCTTGTTATGCGAATATTTGGCATTGTGTGATCATGAGATTATGAATTGATATGCTTGAATTTTCGTAGATTGAATGAGTGTGTGCATAGGCGCCTAGGGCGCCAAAGTGATGGTGATGATAATTGCTAAGAATCAATTTTTGTGCTTGTTGTGTTGCTGGATTTTTAGTTGCCTAGGTACAGAATTAGGCGCCCATGAGTAGGGCGCCCTGTGCCAAGAATGTTGTTGCTGAAAAATTGGTCATGGAAGTAGGCGCCCATGAGTGGGGCGCCCTGTGCCAAGCTGTGTTGTGTGTTGAAAATGGTTGCAGATTTTGACTCCTATGTGATGGGCGTATTTTATAAAATAAATTATGTTGCTGGATGTTTTCTGTGTTTCAGGAGTTGGCGCCCCATGACTGGGCGCCTGGCTGTGTGCATTGTGTCTAGGCGCAAGGTGCCCAGTGTGCCTGTGTGTTGCGCGCTGATCCTGTCCCAGGGCGCCAAGGGCGCCAAAGCGCTGCCCGCGCCCGTGTTGTGTTGCGCTGTGTTGCGCGTTGTTGCCCCTGGGCGCATGGCGCCCGTGTGCGCGCCTGTCATGCGTGTGTGTGTGAGTTGCGCCAAGGCGCTGGGCGCCAGGCGCTGGGCGCTGAGCGCCCGTTGTGCTGCGTGTGTGCGTTGTGTTCCGCGCCTGGGCGCTGGGCGCCAGTGCACGTGTTGCCTGGTTGCCTGGGCGCCTAAGGCGCCAATTTTCAGTATGTTGCCTAATTTTTCCCAAACTCATTTTATCATAACTTTTGACTCAGACGTCCGTTTTGAACGATTCGAAAAGTGTCGTGAAGCTTTTCACGTTGTCCATCTATGGGTCCAATTTTTAAAAATGAAAAATTGTTATTTTCTGATTGTTTGTGGGCGCCAAGTGGCCGTCCCCGGTGATCGTCCCAGTGACATCGAAAAGTGATATGAAGCTCTTTAAAAACCCCTTTTGGTGTATAAACAATAGTTTTAGCAAAGTAATGTCAAAAATGATGATTTTGACGATGATGCCTTCGGGGCTAGTTAAATGACTGTTTCGCCCTTAGTGGTTATTATTATTATTTATGACGAGTAAAAGACTGTTTTGCCCCTAGTGGCCAAAGTTGTGGATAATGATGTGTAAATGACGAGGATGCCCTTAGTGGTTAGTCAAATGACGTTTTTGCCCTCAGTGGTTATTGTTTGAATTGATTGATGTTTTTGTGTAAGTGACGATGAAAAACCAGTGACGTTTGGGGCCCGAAGGGCTAAGTGATGTTAAGGTCTAAATGGCCAGTGACGTTGTGTGCTGATTGTGAATTTGACAGGTGCTGTGCTCTTGCGAGCAAAAACCGGTAAGTGACGGGTCACATAGTTGACTATGACTTGAGTAATTGTGTGTTTGTGTGTTGTGAGTGGTGCATGTCATAGTGTCTCATGCCCATATGCATAAACCCAGTGACGTTTTGGGGCCTGAGTGGCTAAGTGACGATGAGGCCTTAAGGGCTAAGCGACGTTTTGTGAAAAGGTACCTCATGCATATGCCCGCGAGTGGGTTGCATTTTCATAAGCCTTCATGACATGAGATGAGTTATTGTAAGTGATGTGAATGATGACTGTGATACGGATATTTAGTGTTTTGGATGCTGATTGTTCTAGTGTGTAGCCTATGATTAGTACTTATCATATTTTCTATTATATGGATTGAAATGATGCTCACCCTTTCCTGTTTGAATGTTGCCCCCATGTTGGTAACGTGCAGGTGATTCTTAGTGAAGGCCTTTAGCTTCACTCCTTGAGTAGAGTCGTCATGCTCTGATATGTAACACTAGGGCGGGGAATGAATGTTGTGTAAGTCATTATGACTGTTGTGGTTATTGGATTTTAGTATTGCAAGCCTGGCATAGTTGTAATGCCTTTTATGATTAAACTGTTGGATTTTGGATGCGAAGTTGTAATTCAATTGATAATGATGTTTTGAAGTTATTATAAGACTGTTTTCGAAAAGCGAGTTATCTGAAGTGTGACGTTTAACGAAGTAAGTGTGACATCCCTTGAGGTGTAATTAAATTTTGAAAACTCTGATATTTTTATTAAACAAATTACCGGGTAGAAAAGGGGTGTTACATTAGTGGTATCAGAGCAATGGTTGGTCCGTCCGGCCATGTCATCGAGTCGTTGTGTCAGATAGTGACCAACTGTTGTCTTTCAGTGCTGACCATTGTTTATGTTGCAGGTACGCCAAAAGTTTCCATCGGTAAGTGGACTAGTGGGGGGAGATGTCCCTACTAGTGTGGTGTGCCTTATTGTGTTTTCGGTGTGTGAATTGCGTTTGTTGGTTGTGGTCCTTATTGTTGACCTCCTTGCTGCGTGTTTCTAAATGGTATGCTCTGTTGTTTAAATGCGCACATGTGTTTTGGTTGGTATTGAGCTCGGTGTACCCTACATCATATTCAAATTAATTGCCGCTTGTTGTAAAATGTTAGATTGACATGCACTCAGATGCTCTTGTAATTGATGTTTGTTGTTAGATGTTGACTTGACATGTATTCGCATGCTCATGCATTTGTAAAGTATAATATTACATGCTCACCATCCTGAGTTTGGTTGTCCCTTGAGTGTGAACAAACATGATTGCATTTTAAAATGGTAATTACAGCCTATGTTGTTTGTCTGACCTTGTCATGTGTGTCTGCTGTGCCTGTATGCTACTGATAGCTTACCTTGTTGCATGTTACCCTCCTATGTTGCTTTGTCCGAACTGTCTTAAGTAGTCGACAGTAAGCCTCTGTGAGAAGTCTTGTGCAATGTGATTTGATGTTTGGAAACCAAATGCGTTGTAAAATTATTTTATGGACTATTTTAAGTTGTTACTGCACTAATAGCTACCGTGGTGTTTTAATCACTACAAGTGAAAATGCTTTCATTCAAGTGTACTAATTTGGTCCTCAACTCTTTTTGGAAAATTGCGACCGGATGTAAATATTTTAGCTGAGAACTACCACATCATTGAGTTACTATTTTGACTTGCCTAATTTCCTCTAAGTGTAACCTTGCGTGCCGGAGTTTTATGACAAATCTCTTGGTTGTTACTTATGGATTTCCATCCTGTGGTTTTGAAAATCTAAAAGTAAAGTGATTTCTGAAAGTGCTTTTGAACGTCCATGAAACACTTTTACGGCTGGATGCCGAGATTAGCATTGAAAATCACTTTTATAAACGATTCGGATTTTGTTTTAGCGGTTGCACTCTTGCGATATGCGTTACGTGGTTTTAAAAATCTTAAGATTTAGAAATGTGCATTTTGGACGCTTGTGCACTGGGGCCGAATTAACTAATTACTGTAAATGTTAATGTAACTATTCTTTTGGGCCGACTAGTTGTAATAAGGTTTTAAATGTTAACCGTGTTCCTGTGTACTTAGTTGATAATGTTTCGTGGATTATCCTGAGCTATTTGCTATTGCTGTTTGAATGATAAATGCCATGCTATTTTAAAAAGTCGAATGCTACTGCTGTTTTGTTTAAACTGTTGTTGCTGTTTTATTTAAATAATTGTTGTTTTTGAAAAATGATCATTGCTGTTTTCAGAAAATAATGTTGCTGTTTTATTCGGATAATTGTTATGGTTTTCTGCAAAATGACTATTGCTGAAAATGATTGTTGCTACCTTTTTAAAAGTTGTTGTTGCTGCTTCCTAAGGCCGCTGTCAGTGCTTTCAAGAATAACTGTTACTGTCCCTACTTTTGTACACTGCTGCTATTTTACGAGTTGTGCCTGTTTTTGGGTTGTTGACTGTCTCTATTTTTATGAGTTGCCCTATTGGTGGTTTGGAGTCTAAAGGATGAAGAGATCTTGAAAAATTGCTTTTGAAAGACTCATAGACAATTTTATGGTTGGATACTGATAGTAGCATTGAAAATTATTGTTGCAGTTTTTTTTTTCTGAAAAACTATTGTTGTTGTTGCCATGTGACACTATGCCATTGTTTCCGTGCCGTGTGCCTTGTTGTTGCTATAGTTACGCATTTAGTAAACTTCCTTGTGATGTTGTTGATGTGATTGTTGTTGTTGTTTTTCGAAAAACTATTATTGCTGTTTTCTGAAAGCTACTGCTGCTGTCCTCCTGAGATGATTGTTGTTGTTTCCTGAAAAATCATCGTTGCTGTCTTTAAAAATTACTTTCACCGTACCGAAAAGTACTGTTACTATTCCTAACTTATGCGCTGCCCCTATTGTTATGAGTTGTGCCTAATTCGATTGTTAACCGTTGCCGGTGCCTTAGTGCCCGATTGTGTGACTGAGTTGTTAATATTGTTGTTGTTGATGATGTTGCTCTGTTGTTGGTTTTTAGTTGTTGATGTTGCCTGAGTGGCAATTGTAGTTGTTGATGTCGCCTGAGTGGCAATTGTAGTTGTTGACGTCGCCTGAGTGGCAATTTTAGTTGTTGATGTCGCCTGAGTGGCAATTGTAGTTGTTGATGTCGCCTGAGTGGCAGTTGTAATTGTTGACTTCGCCTGAGTGGCAAAGTTGTTTGTGGATATTGTTGTCGTGTTACTAAAATTATGAGACTTGTTGTACGACTGCTATGCATCCTGTGAATTTCGTTGTGATGCCATGATGATTGAAGTATGTTGTTATCCTTATGGGTAGATGAGTGGGGTAGGATGCGAGCTAGTTTATCAGAGTAGCGCAGCGGAGTAGAGAGTGAGTCTGATTATTACTGCTTGAAGTTACCTGGCTGAACAAGTAGGAGGGACGGCCGCCCAAGCACTTACCGCCGGTAATCAGAGCAATAATAATCAGCATGATAGATAGCACTAGTTGTCTAGGTGGCCTTAGAGGGAGAGTGTTGGCGTTGACAGGTGAATTTCGAGGACGAAATATTCTAAGTGGGGGAGAGTTGTAACACCCTAAAATATTTAATTAAATTATTTAACTAAGTATTTAGGAATTTAAATTAATTAAGTGGATATAATTAAATTATTAGAAATTATATTAAAAGGTGTAGGGGGTATTAGAAGATGGAGGTGCCAAATTAGATGGACTTGGGCTTAAGTGAGAAGCCCAAGCCCATGAATCTAAGTCATATGCGAAGTAGCAAGGCACAAGGGGTTAGGGTTCCTAGCTATCATTTGCGAAAGTGGAGAAAGAGAGAAAGGAAGAGAGGAGCGTGAGGAAGGGAGAGAGAGCAAGGGGGCGGCCAAGAGGAGAAGGAAAAGAGGATTTGAAGATCAAGAGGAAGGGATCTCCGTTGTTGCTGTGGCTCTGTAGGTGACTTCTCCTAGGGCA
The DNA here is from genome assembly GCA_039519185.1 of Astragalus membranaceus. NCBI lineage: Eukaryota > Viridiplantae > Streptophyta > Magnoliopsida > Fabales > Fabaceae > Astragalus > Astragalus membranaceus. The sequence goes on from CM076848.1 coordinate 52,991,411, forward strand.
TCGAATTCTTCTTCTTGAAAAGGTTAGGGGAGCTCTATCATTCTATCTAATAAATCATATGATGGGTTCTAGATCTAGGGTTAGACTAGAGTTCTTGATGTGTTCTTGATATATTGATGATGTTGATTTTTCATTTATATATGCGAATTGAATTGTTGGGCTATACATGCGAATTAAATTGTTGGGTGGTATATATATGTTGATCTCTTGATATGTTCTTGTTATGCGAATATTTGGCATTGTGTGATCATGAGATTATGAATTGATATGCTTGAATTTTCGTAGATTGAATGAGTGTGTGCATAGGCGCCTAGGGCGCCAAAGTGATGGTGATGATAATTGCTAAGAATCAATTTTTGTGCTTGTTGTGTTGCTGGATTTTTAGTTGCCTAGGTACAGAATTAGGCGCCCATGAGTAGGGCGCCCTGTGCCAAGAATGTTGTTGCTGAAAAATTGGTCATGGAAGTAGGCGCCCATGAGTGGGGCGCCCTGTGCCAAGCTGTGTTGTGTGTTGAAAATGGTTGCAGATTTTGACTCCTATGTGATGGGCGTATTTTATAAAATAAATTATGTTGCTGGATGTTTTCTGTGTTTCAGGAGTTGGCGCCCCATGACTGGGCGCCTGGCTGTGTGCATTGTGTCTAGGCGCAAGGTGCCCAGTGTGCCTGTGTGTTGCGCGCTGATCCTGTCCCAGGGCGCCAAGGGCGCCAAAGCGCTGCCCGCGCCCGTGTTGTGTTGCGCTATGTTGCGCGTTGTTGCCCCTGGGCGCATGGCGCCCGTGTGCGCGCCTGTCATGCGTGTGTGTGTGAGTTGCGCCAAGGCGCTGGGCGCCAGGCGCTGGGCGCTGAGCGCCCGTTGTGCTGCGTGTGTGCGTTGTGTTCCGCGCCTGGGCGCTGGGCGCCAGTGCACGTGTTGCCTGGTTGCCTGGGCGCCTAAGGCGCCAATTTTCAGTATGTTGCCTAATTTTTCCCAAACTCATTTTATCATAACTTTTGACTCAGACGTCCGTTTTGAACGATTCGAAAAGTGTCGTGAAGCTTTTCACGTTGTCCATCTATGGGTCCAATTTTTAAAAATGAAAAATTGTTATTTTCTGATTGTTTGTGGGCGCCAAGTGGCCGTCCCCGGTGATCGTCCCAGTGACATCGAAAAGTGATATGAAGCTCTTTAAAAACCCCTTTTGGTGTATAAACAACAGTTTTAGCAAAGTAATGTCAAAAATGATGATTTTGACGATGATGCCTTCGGGGCTAGTTAAATGACTGTTTCGCCCTTAGTGGCTATTATTATTATTTATGACGAGTAAAAGACTGTTTTGCCCCTAGTGGCCAAAGTTGTGGATAATGATGTGTAAATGACGAGGATGCCCTTAGTGGTTAGTCAAATGACGTTTTTGCCCTCAGTGGTTATTGTTTGAATTGATTGATGTTTTTGTGTAAGTGACGATGAAAAACCAGTGACGTTTGGGGCCCGAAGGGCTAAGTGATGTTAAGGTCTAAATGGCCAGTGACGTTGTGTGCTGATTGTGAATTTGACAGGTGCTGTGCTCTTGCGAGCAAAAACCGGTAAGTGACGGGTCACATAGTTGACTATGACTTGAGTAATTGTGTGTTTGTGTGTTGTGAGTGGTGCATGTCATAGTGTCTCATGCCCATATGCATAAACCCAGTGACGTTTTGGGGCCTGAGTGGCTAAGTGACGATGAGGCCTTAAGGGCTAAGCGACGTTTTGTGAAAAGGTACCTCATGCATATGCCCGCGAGTGGGTTGCATTTTCATAAGCCTTCATGACATGAGATGAGTTATTGTAAGTGATGTGAATGATGACTGTGATACGGATATTTAGTGTTTTGGATGCTGATTGTTCTAGTGTGTAGCCTATGATTAGTACTTATCATATTTTCTATTATATGGATTGAAATGATGCTCACCCTTTCCTGTTTGAATGTTGCCCCCATGTTGGTAACGTGCAGGTGATTCTTAGTGAAGGCCTTTAGCTTCACTCCTTGAGTAGAGTCGTCATGCTCTGATATGTAACACTAGGGCGGGGAATGAATGTTGTGTAAGTCATTATGACTGTTGTGGTTATTGGATTTTAGTATTGCAAGCCTGGCATAGTTGTAATGCCTTTTATGATTAAACTGTTGGATTTTGGATGCGAAGTTGTAATTCAATTGATAATGATGTTTTGAAGTTATTATAAGACTGTTTTCGAAAAGCGAGTTATCTGAAGTGTGACGTTTAACGAAGTAAGTGTGACATCCCTTGAGGTGTAATTAAATTTTGAAAACTCTGATATTTTTATTAAACAAATTACCGGGTAGAAAAGGGGTGTTACATTAGTGGTATCAGAGCAATGGTTGGTCCGTCCGGCCATGTCATCGAGTCGTTGTGTCAGATAGTGACCAACTGTTGTCTTTCAGTGCTGACCATTGTTTATGTTGCAGGTACGCCAAAAGTTTCCATCGGTAAGTGGACTAGTGGGGGGAGATGTCCCTACTAGTGTGGTGTGCCTTATTGTGTTTTCGGTGTGTGAATTGCGTTTGTTGGTTGTGGTCCTTATTGTTGACCTCCTTGCTGCGTGTTTCTAAATGGTATGCTCTGTTGTTTAAATGCGCACATGTGTTTTGGTTGGTATTGAGCTCGGTGTACCCTACATCATATTCAAATTAATTGCCGCTTGTTGTAAAATGTTAGATTGACATGCACTCAGATGCTCTTGTAATTGATGTTTGTTGTTAGATGTTGACTTGACATGTATTCGCATGCTCATGCATTTGTAAAGTATAATATTACATGCTCACCATCCTGAGTTTGGTTGTCCCTTGAGTGTGAACAAACATGATTGCATTTTAAAATGGTAATTACAGCCTATGTTGTTTGTCTGACCTTGTCATGTGTGTCTGCTGTGCCTGTATGCTACTGATAGCTTACCTTGTTGCATGTTACCCTCCTATGTTGCTTTGTCCGAACTGTCTTAAGTAGTCGACAGTAAGCCTCTGTGAGAAGTCTTGTGCAATGTGATTTGATGTTTGGAAACCAAATGCGTTGTAAAATTATTTTATGGACTATTTTAAGTTGTTACTGCACTAATAGCTACCGTGGTGTTTTAATCACTACAAGTGAAAATGCTTTCATTCAAGTGTACTAATTTGGTCCTCAACTCTTTTTGGAAAATTGCGACCGGATGTAAATATTTTAGCTGAGAACTACCACATCATTGAGTTACTATTTTGACTTGCCTAATTTCCTCTAAGTGTAACCTTGCGTGCCGGAGTTTTATGACAAATCTCTTGGTTGTTACTTATGGATTTCCATCCTGTGGTTTTGAAAATCTAAAAGTAAAGTGATTTCTGAAAGTGCTTTTGAACGTCCATGAAACACTTTTACGGCTGGATGCCGAGATTAGCATTGAAAATCACTTTTATAAACGATTCGGATTTTGTTTTAGCGGTTGCACTCTTGCGATATGCGTTACGTGGTTTTAAAAATCTTAAGATTTAGAAATGTGCATTTTGGACGCTTGTGCACTGGGGCCGAATTAACTAATTACTGTAAATGTTAATGTAACTATTCTTTTGGGCCGACTAGTTGTAATAAGGTTTTAAATGTTAACCGTGTTCCTGTGTACTTAGTTGATAATGTTTCGTGGATTATCCTGAGCTATTTGCTATTGCTGTTTGAATGATAAATGCCATGCTATTTTAAAAAGTCGAATGCTACTGCTGTTTTGTTTAAACTGTTGTTGCTGTTTTATTTAAATAATTGTTGTTTTTGAAAAATGATCATTGCTGTTTTCAGAAAATAATGTTGCTGTTTTATTCGGATAATTGTTATGGTTTTCTGCAAAATGACTATTGCTGAAAATGATTGTTGCTACCTTTTTAAAAGTTGTTGTTGCTGCTTCCTAAGGCTGCTGTCAGTGCTTTCAAGAATAACTGTTACTGTCCCTACTTTTGTACACTGCTGCTATTTTACGAGTTGTGCCTGTTTTTGGGTTGTTGACTGTCTCTATTTTTATGAGTTGCCCTATTGGTGGTTTGGAGTCTAAAGGATGAAGAGATCTTGAAAAATTGCTTTTGAAAGACTCATAGACAATTTTATGGTTGGATACTGATAGTAGCATTGAAAATTATTGTTGCAGTTTTTTTCTTTCTGAAAAACTATTGTTGTTGTTGCCATGTGACACTATGCCATTGTTTCCGTGCCGTGTGCCTTGTTGTTGCTATAGTTACGCATTTAGTAAACTTCCTTGTGATGTTGTTGATGTGATTGTTGTTGTTGTTTTTCGAAAAACTATTATTGCTGTTTTCTGAAAGCTACTGCTGCTGTCCTCCTGAGATGATTGTTGTTGTTTCCTGAAAAATCATCGTTGCTGTCTTTAAAAATTACTTTCACCGTACCGAAAAGTACTGTTACTATTCCTAACTTATGCGCTGCCCCTATTGTTATGAGTTGTGCCTAATTCGATTGTTAACCGTTGCCGGTGCCTTAGTGCCCGATTGTGTGACTGAGTTGTTAATATTGTTGTTGTTGATGATGTTGCTCTGTTGTTGGTTTTTAGTTGTTGATGTTGCCTGAGTGGCAATTGTAGTTGTTGATGTCGCCTGAGTGGCAATTGTAGTTGTTGACGTCGCCTGAGTGGCAATTTTAGTTGTTGATGTCGCCTGAGTGGCAATTGTAGTTGTTGATGTCGCCTGAGTGGCAGTTGTAATTGTTGATGTCGCCTGAGTGGCAAAGTTGTTTGTGGATATTGTTGTCGTGTTACTAAAATTATGAGACTTGTTGTACGACTGCTATGCATCCTGTGAATTTCGTTGTGATGCCATGATGATTGAAGTATGTTGTTATCCTTATGGGTAGATGAGTGGGGTAGGATGCGAGCTAGTTTATCAGAGTAGCGCAGCGGAGTAGAGAGTGAGTCTGATTATTACTGCTTGAAGTTACCTGGCTGAACAAGTAGGAGGGACGGCCGCCCAAGCACTTACCGCCGGTAATCAGAGCAATAATAATCAGCATGATAGATAGCACTAGTTGTCTAGGTGGCCTTAGAGGGAGAGTGTTGGCGTTGACAGGTGAATTTCGAGGACGAAATATTCTAAGTGGGGGAGAGTTGTAACACCCTAAAATATTTAATTAAATTATTTAACTAAGTATTTAGGAATTTAAATTAATTAAGTGGATATAATTAAATTATTAGAAATTATATTAAAAGGTGTAGGGGGTATTAGAAGATGGAGGTGCCAAATTAGATGGACTTGGGCTTAAGTGAGAAGCCCAAGCCCATGAATCTAAGTCATATGCGAAGTAGCAAGGCACAAGGGGTTAGGGTTCCTAGCTATCATTTGCGAAAGTGGAGAAAGAGAGAAAGGAAGAGAGGAGCGTGAGGAAGGGAGAGAGAGCAAGGGGGCGGCCAAGAGGAGAAGGAAAAGAGGATTTGAAGATCAAGAGGAAGGGATCTCCGTTGTTGCTGTGGCTCTGTAGGTGACTTCTCCTAGGGCATCGAATTCTTCTTCTTGAAAAGGTTAGGGGAGCTCTATCATTCTATCTAATAAATCATATGATGGGTTCTAGATCTAGGGTTAGACTAGAGTTCTTGATGTGTTCTTGATATATTGATGATGTTGATTTTTCATTTATATATGCGAATTGAATTGTTGGGCTATACATGCGAATTAAATTGTTGGGTGGTATATATATGTTGATCTCTTGATATGTTCTTGTTATGCGAATATTTGGCATTGTGTGATCATGAGATTATGAATTGATATGCTTGAATTTTCGTAGATTGAATGAGTGTGTGCATAGGCGCCTAGGGCGCCAAAGTGATGGTGATGATAATTGCTAAGAATCAATTTTTGTGCTTGTTGTGTTGCTGGATTTTTAGTTGCCTAGGTACAGAATTAGGCGCCCATGAGTAGGGCGCCCTGTGCCAAGAATGTTGTTGCTGAAAAATTGGTCATGGAAGTAGGCGCCCATGAGTGGGGCGCCCTGTGCCAAGCTGTGTTGTGTGTTGAAAATGGTTGCAGATTTTGACTCCTATGTGATGGGCGTATTTTATAAAATAAATTATGTTGCTGGATGTTTTCTGTGTTTCAGGAGTTGGCGCCCCATGACTGGGCGCCTGGCTGTGTGCATTGTGTCTAGGCGCAAGGTGCCCAGTGTGCCTGTGTGTTGCGCGCTGATCCTGTCCCAGGGCGCCAAGGGCGCCAAAGCGCTGCCCGCGCCCGTGTTGTGTTGCGCTGTGTTGCGCGTTGTTGCCCCTGGGCGCATGGCGCCCGTGTGCGCGCCTGTCATGCGTGTGTGTGTGAGTTGCGCCAAGGCGCTGGGCGCCAGGCGCTGGGCGCTGAGCGCCCGTTGTGCTGCGTGTGTGCGTTGTGTTCCGCGCCTGGGCGCTGGGCGCCAGTGCACGTGTTGCCTGGTTGCCTGGGCGCCTAAGGCGCCAATTTTCAGTATGTTGCCTAATTTTTCCCAAACTCATTTTATCATAACTTTTGACTCAGACGTCCGTTTTGAACGATTCGAAAAGTGTCGTGAAGCTTTTCACGTTGTCCATCTATGGGTCCAATTTTTAAAAATGAAAAATTGTTATTTTCTGATTGTTTGTGGGCGCCAAGTGGCCGTCCCCGGTGATCGTCCCAGTGACATCGAAAAGTGATATGAAGCTCTTTAAAAATCCCTTTTGGTGTATAAACAACAGTTTTAGCAAAGTAATGTCAAAAATGATGATTTTGACGATGATGCCTTCGGGGCTAGTTAAATGACTGTTTCGCCCTTAGTGGCTATTATTATTATTTATGACGAGTAAAAGACTGTTTTGCCCCTAGTGGCCAAAGTTGTGGATAATGATGTGTAAATGACGAGGATGCCCTTAGTGGTTAGTCAAATGACGTTTTTGCCCTCAGTGGTTATTGTTTGAATTGATTGATGTTTTTGTGTAAGTGACGATGAAAAACCAGTGACGTTTGGGGCCCGAAGGGCTAAGTGATGTTAAGGTCTAAATGGCCAGTGACGTTGTGTGCTGATTGTGAATTTGACAGGTGCTGTGCTCTTGCGAGCAAAAACCGGTAAGTGACGGGTCACATAGTTGACTATGACTTGAGTAATTGTGTGTTTGTGTGTTGTGAGTGGTGCATGTCATAGTGTCTCATGCCCATATGCATAAACCCAGTGACGTTTTGGGGCCTGAGTGGCTAAGTGACGATGAGGCCTTAAGGGCTAAGCGACGTTTTGTGAAAAGGTACCTCATGCATATGCCCGCGAGTGGGTTGCATTTTCATAAGCCTTCATGACATGAGATGAGTTATTGTAAGTGATGTGAATGATGACTGTGATACGGATATTTAGTGTTTTGGATGCTGATTGTTCTAGTGTGTAGCCTATGATTAGTACTTATCATATTTTCTATTATATGGATTGAAATGATGCTCACCCTTTCCTGTTTGAATGTTGCCCCCATGTTGGTAACGTGCAGGTGATTCTTAGTGAAGGCCTTTAGCTTCACTCCTTGAGTAGAGTCGTCATGCTCTGATATGTAACACTAGGGCGGGGAATGAATGTTGTGTAAGTCATTATGACTGTTGTGGTTATTGGATTTTAGTATTGCAAGCCTGGCATAGTTGTAATGCCTTTTATGATTAAACTGTTGGATTTTGGATGCGAAGTTGTAATTCAATTGATAATGATGTTTTGAAGTTATTATAAGACTGTTTTCGAAAAGCGAGTTATCTGAAGTGTGACGTTTAACGAAGTAAGTGTGACATCCCTTGAGGTGTAATTAAATTTTGAAAACTCTGATATTTTTATTAAACAAATTACCGGGTAGAAAAGGGGTGTTACAGCCAGCGCCCATGAGGGCGCCTGACAGGGCGCCAGTTGTCACGCCCCAAAATAATTTAATTATTTATTTAATTAAGTTATTTAAGGCTTACAATATTTATCCAAGTGAATTAATTAAAGGGAGTTAGGTTGTGGAAAATTATTAGAAATAATAATAAGGTATTTTATTAAATCAAGGGAGTGGTGTTATCAAGTAATTAAATGGTGGGAATAATAGATGAGGTATTTAAATTAATTGGGGGAGGTGTAGTGAGGCCCATGGACCATTAGTAGGCCCAATTTCTAGTCTTAAAACCTAGGGGTAGGGGTCTCATTTGTGTCAAAGCTAGAAAGAAAGAAATAGAGAGAGTGAGGGAGAGAAGAGCAGCCGCGTGAGTGAGGAAGAGGAGAAAAAGGAAGAGAAGAAAAGAAGAAAAGGAAGAGAAGGAGAGAAAGAAAGGAAGAGAGGAGAAAAAGAAAGGGGATGGCGTAAGCTAGAGGGAGAGAGAAGAGGAGGATTTTGTGAAGCTCAAGGAGGAGAGGGGGCTGTTTTGGCGTGGAGAATTCATGGAGAGGAATAAGGGAAAGCTTGCTCCTTTTTGGTGGCTCTTGGTGTTAGCTTGGAGTTCCTTAGTTCTTCAAAGGTTAGGGGGCTCTCTTTCATTTATAATAGTTGTATGATATGTATTATGTGTGGGTTAGGTTCTAGGGTGTTTAACTTGTTGATTATTGTATTAATTTCATGGTTGTTGTTGTGTTTGGGTTTAATTTGGTGAATCCATGTTACTTGATGTTGGAAATGAATAAGTTGTTAACTATGCATGCAAGGTGTTTGATAACTTGTCTAAATGAAATTGAGTATGAAAATATGTGGGTTACAAGGTGTTTGATAAATTGTCCAAATGAAATTGAGTATTTGTGGTGAAGTATATTGATAGATGTGAAACTAAACATGATGTGAATTGTGCATATAAGTTGTTTGATTAATTACCTCACTGAAATGAATATGGAGATATGATTGGTTGTGTTATGCTTGATAAAATATCAATTGAAGCGGTGTTGACGTTGGTGTGGATTAATTGTTGAAACGTTGGATAAATTATGTTGTTGAATTGTGAAAGAAGGTGTGTGTTGTTTCAGAGACGTCCTGACTTGTTTCAGAGACGTCCTGAATTGTTTCAGAGACGTCCCGAATTTCCTTCGAAAAACTGTTTTTGACATAACTTTTGACTCGGGAGTCCGATTGAGACGTCCCGAGACGTTTTGGAAAGCTTATTCAGAGGGCCACCTGAATATTCTAGTTTTGGGCAATAAACATTATTTTCTGGAAAAATTATTTAATTGTGGGCCAGGTCCTTAAATACTACTGTTTTGGAAAACTTATCGTTCTCGGGGATTTTTGGAAAAAGGTGTCGTTTTGAAAAAGGGTACTACCCCGCTGAATTTGGGTGTTGGCTGTTGTTGGATGGGCGCCAACTTGGCAGCCCAATGCGCCCGGTGGTGCTTGTGTGTGTGCTGCGTGGGTGTCTAAGGCGCAGGGCGCCAATTGGGCAGCCCCTGTGCGCCCATATATGTTATGTGACAGTTTGGTCCTTAAAGCGTCAACTTAGTCTTTGCGTGTGTCAGTTGGTCCAATATTTGCGGGGTGGTGTAATTGTTGAGTAAAATTACTAACCTAAGGATACAAACTGAGTTGAAATAAATTGGAGACGTGAAAGCGGTGTGGGACTTCGGTTCAAAGCGGTGTGACGCCCTCAAGGCTTATGTTGTTGATAATTAAAGTGGTGAGTAGGCTTCGGCCAAAGCGGTGAGTGCCCTCAAGGCTTATGTTGTTGTTGATGTTGAGTTGAGAAATAAAAAGCGGTGAGTCTAATAATTGTTGTGGTGTATGTGTTGTGTTGTGGTGCATTGTCATGGTGTCACATAAACCATGTGCATTCAGCGGTGATGTAGGCTTCGGCCATGCGGTGAGTAGGCTTCGGCCAAAGCGGTGATGTGCCCTCAAGGCTTATTGCGGTGATGATGGATCCACATGCATATTGCATACATGCATATACTCATGCATTTGTTGATGCCTCTTGATGATTATGAGTTGATGTGTTGATGATGCTTCCTGATGATTATAAATTAAATGACAAGTGTTGTAATTGTTGTGGATTGGTGTTCTAGTTGCCTTCCCTAATATAATGCTTATCCTATTTGCTATTATTTATGTAAAGAGACTCACCCTACCGCTTTTATGTTGCTTCTCATGTCGGCAACGTGCAGGTGATAGCGAGTGAAGGTATTCACATGCCTTCTTATAGTCGGTTGTGTCTGCTCTGATACGTAGCACCGGGGGGCGATCAGTCTAGTAACTGTTTTAATTAAAGTTGTTCAAAACTAGTTATTTGATAATGTATTCAAATATGTTTACGAAACATGTTATTTTCTGCTGTGTGGTGATTATGTAAACTGTGATGTAATTAAACGGATGTTTTTGGGGTTCGTCCCGATCAAGTGCTATGTATCACATGCTTTATTGTTTTATGAGCTTCAGGTGTTGTCGTATGTTTTATTGGTGAAAATGTAGCACCCTCTCGGGTTGCGCTGAAAGGATTTTCGAAAACTCTGATTTTATTAATTAAATACTAGTTGGTTAAAAGGGGGTGTTACATTAGTGGTATCAGAGCAGTTCGGTCTGTCCGGCCAAGTCGTCTAGTCGTAGTGTCCTTAATGATTGAGTAGTACTAGATTAGTTCTAACAATTGTTTGTGTAGTAAGTGATGTTCCTGTAGGTAGAGGGCAAACCGAGTACTGCTAATAGTAAGTGAATAAGTGGGGGAGATACCCCTGCTGATGATGTGTGATGTATTGTGTTTCCGATGTGTGAAATCTGTGTCTTTTGTTTTTGATTTCTCTGCTGATTTGGAAAATGCTTGGTTTTCGAAAGATGCATTAGTTACTTCTTTTGAAACCGAAGGAAAATATTATTAGGATTAGGATGAATTGTCAATATTGTATTTCAGGTCATCCTAGTTATCATGTTAAAAGAGATATTTTGCCGCTCTAGGCTTTAACGTTCTTATAAACAATTACTACATGATTTGAGGAGCTGATGACACTTTTCACTTGCGAAAATCATTTCCAAAACTAAAATGTTGATTGTGCTGAAAAACAATTCTCACTCATTTTTCGCACTTCTACTTATAAATGTTTTTGGGGTAGAGGTGTCACATTTATTGATATGTCGATTGTGTGATTGTTATTTGACTTGGATTTTGTCCATGACTTGTGATGTTGTTGTTGTTGTTGTGTCTAATAATACTAAAGTTGTTGTTGCTGTTGTTGAGTCAATGTGACCAAAGCGGTGTTGTTGTTGTTGTTGTTGGGTCAATGTGACCAAAGCGGTGTTGTTGTTGTTGATTGGGTCAATGTGACCAAAGCGTTGTTGTTGTTGTTGTTGTTGTTGGGTCAATGTGACCAAAGCGTTGTTGTTGTTGTGTTGGGTCGAATAAGACCAAATGTTGATGTCGTTGTTCTCGGGTTAACTAATAGTGTATTGGTGAATTATATGACAGTGTATCTAATGATGGTGTGTTTATAAATGATGAAATTGTGGTGTTTGGTGTTGAGATGAATTATGAACATGTGTTGCCTACAAGTTGTTTGATGGTGTTACCTTATGAGTTTTGAAGGTGAAATTACTATGCTTAAGTAGTATATGATGTTGAAATTGGTATTTTGGTGGTTGGGTGAATTTGGGGTGTCTTAATGTTTTGATAGGATTGTAGTCAAGGTGTCGATAAAATGTATAAGTGAAGTTTAGAATGCATGTAGGTGTCTGACCAAATGTCAATATGTTGATTGAATGCCCAAGTGTTGTTTGATGGCATGAGTTGTTGGATTTGAGTGTTGTTTGAGATTATTGTTTCGTGACTAAACATGATGAATTTTACTTGTTTACGGTTTTGTGCATTTCTGGACACTGTTTCATTTTTTCTAAAACTGGTACTGTTTGGTTGATCCAAAAATTATGTGGCTGATTGTTTTTGAAAATAGACTTAACGCCGGTCGTTTTGCCACTGGTTTCGTTTAATTTGGAGTTGTGTAGCTCAAGTTATGATTGTTTCAAGTTAGGTCAAGTTTTTGGAATCACACTGTGAGTGGGTTCGGTTTTTGTAGGTTTTGTGTCATAAAATGAACTCTGTTTTGAATGATTCTTGTTTCTTTGGAAAGTAGACTTAATTCTCTACAATTTAGACACTGGTTTCATAAATTTTCATTAAGAAATGAGAGAGATAATTTGGTTACAAGTTGAGTAAGATATTCTGCCCAAGTTTGGTACCTCAGTGTAGTGTTTTGAAAAACTGTACCAATTGGCTACTTATTTTGAAAAATAAAAATCATAGGTTGAAACTACACTCAGAGAGCTTTCCAACAAGTATTTATTTGTCGAAATCCGACGTCGTTTACTATTTTAATTAATTCGCCAAAGCAGGCGCGTAGTTGCAGAATTTTCTGCACCCGAGTTTATGAAGATTAGCAAAAACGTTTTGAACCGTGATATTTATACGTTGTGGAATTGTAATTTAAAAACGAAGTGATTTTTGAGGTTGCTTGTGAACGTTTAACAAACAATTTTTATGGTTGGGTATTAATGTGAGTATTAAATTTATTTTCAATGAAATAAATGTAAATGACGAGTACTTTATAGTAAGTGAGCAAATGCCTATTTTGATGATGACGTGGTTAAATATAATTATGATTGATTGATGATTTGTTTAGTGTACTAGGACAATGAAAATGATTTACCCAAAAACTTATTGTGTATGATCATGAGAATAGTCTAATGATACAGATTGATGAATTGATTTTATACCTAACAATATGTGGTTATACATGATTAGTTGAACTTGTGGAGTATGATGTGTTTGCTTGTTCCTTTTTTTTTAACTGACTAGTTGATGTGATACAGAGTTGTGTTGTTGATTGTTTAGATATGTGTGATTAAAAGAGTTTTAACGATGTCAAAAGAGTGGGAGTCGTGACGACGCCTTCGCACTCTAGACCGCGTTGAAAGCCTTTTAGTGTGGTATGTGTAAATTTGAGAGAATGTAGTTGTTGTGACCTTAATTAATTGGTTGCATGAGTAGGAGGGACTGATCACCCCAATAACTCATCTCCAATGAAAGAGGCGACAATAACCCATGGTATTAGTAGTTTTGGATATATGTGCTAATTCTGATTTGATTGAGTAAGTGGTGTGCTCATACTTGACTTCATGTTAATTATTACATACATATATGAATGTTCACAATGTGATGTTGTGAAAAATGCTTGATTTGGAAGTCACGTATAGTACTACAAGTTTGTTATTCATTTTAGAACTTGTGGGTCGTATAAAATGCTTATGTATTCTTCTGCGAGTGATCCTTGAAGGTAGAAGGTTAATTGAATCTTGTTTTAATTTTCGTGCCTTATTGAGTTTTGGGTAGCAGTTTGTGCTTGGATTGAAAGTAGATAGTTATGTGGTAGGGGAGATTGAACCAATACCTTAAGTTAAGACTCATGAAGAATAGTAAGACTATACATTATAAGAACTTTTGGGAATGTGCCCTTATGGAATTCGATATGGGTTTGATAGTATTGGAATAGTTGAGTAGGACTTTGATAACCTACAGATTAGAACATCTAATTAGAAATAAGGGTGTAGAGAAGAGTGGTTGGTCTGATGCTAAGTATGCGATAGATTATGGACAAGGATGGTCAGAGATGACAAGAAGATTGGGTTTTGTTTTCGTGAGTTTGGTGTAAATTTTCGAGGACGAAAATATTCTAAGTGGGGGAGAGTTGTCACGCCCCAAAATAATTTAATTATTTATTTAATTAAGTTATTTAAGGCTTACAATATTTATCCAAGTGAATTAATTAAAGGGAGTTAGGTTGTGGAAAATTATTAGAAATAATAATAAGGTATTTTATTAAATCAAGGGAGTGGTGTTATCAAGTAATTAAATGGTGGGAATAATAGATGAGGTATTTAAATTAATTGGGGGAGGTGTAGTGAGGCCCATGGACCATTAGTAGGCCCAATTTCTAGTCTTAAAACCTAGGGGTAGGGGTCTCATTTGTGTCAAAGCTAGAAAGAAAGAAATAGAGAGAGTGAGGGAGAGAAGAGCAGCCGCGTGAGTGAGGAAGAGGAGAAAAAGGAAGAGAAGAAAAGAAGAAAAGGAAGAGAAGGAGAGAAAGAAAGGAAGAGAGGAGAAAAAGAAAGGGGATGGCGTAAGCTAGAGGGAGAGAGAAGAGGAGGATTTTGTGAAGCTCAAGGAGGAGAGGGGGCTGTTTTGGCGTGGAGAATTCATGGAGAGGAATAAGGGAAAGCTTGCTCCTTTTTGGTGGCTCTTGGTGTTAGCTTGGAGTTCCTTAGTTCTTCAAAGGTTAGGGGGCTCTCTTTCATTTATAATAGTTGTATGATATGTATTATGTGTGGGTTAGGTTCTAGGGTGTTTAACTTGTTGATTATTGTATTAATTTCATGGTTGTTGTTGTGTTTGGGTTTAATTTGGTGAATCCATGTTACTTGATGTTGGAAATGAATAAGTTGTTAACTATGCATGCAAGGTGTTTGATAACTTGTCTAAATGAAATTGAGTATGAAAATATGTGGGTTACAAGGTGTTTGATAAATTGTCCAAATGAAATTGAGTATTTGTGGTGAAGTATATTGATAGATGTGAAACTAAACATGATGTGAATTGTGCATATAAGTTGTTTGATTAATTACCTCACTGAAATGAATATGGAGATATGATTGGTTGTGTTATGCTTGATAAAATATCAATTGAAGCGGTGTTGACGTTGGTGTGGATTAATTGTTGAAACGTTGGATAAATTATGTTGTTGAATTGTGAAAGAAGGTGTGTGTTGTTTCAGAGACGTCCTGACTTGTTTCAGAGACGTCCTGAATTGTTTCAGAGACGTCCCGAATTTCTTTCGAAAAACTGTTTTTGACATAACTTTTGACTCGGGAGTCCGATTGAGACATCCCGAGACGTTTTGGAAAGCTTATTCAGAGGGCCACCTGAATATTCTAGTTTTGGGCAATAAACATTATTTTCTGGAAAAATTATTTAATTGTGGGCCAGGTCCTTAAATACTACTGTTTTGGAAAACTTATCGTTCTCGGGGATTTTTGGAAAAAGGTGTCGTTTTGAAAAAGGGTACTACCCCGCTGAATTTGGGTGTTGGCTGTTGTTGGATGGGCGCCAACTTGGCAGCCCAATGCGCCCGGTGGTGCTTGTGTGTGTGCTGCGTGGGTGTCTAAGGCGCAGGGCGCCAATTGGGCAGCCCCTGTGCGCCCATATATGTTATGTGACAGTTTGGTCCTTAAAGCGTCAACTTAGTCTTTGCGTGTGTCAGTTGGTCCAATATTTGCGGGGTGGTGTAATTGTTGAGTAAAATTACTAACCTAAGGATACAAACTGAGTTGAAATAAATTGGAGACGTGAAAGCGGTGTGGGACTTCGGTCCAAAGCGGTGTGACGCCCTCAAGGCTTATGTTGTTGATAATTAAAGTGGTGAGTAGGCTTCGGCCAAAGCGGTGAGTGCCCTCAAGGCTTATGTTGTTGTTGATGTTGAGTTGAGAAATAAAAAGCGGTGAGTCTAATAATTGTTGTGGTGTATGTGTTGTGTTGTGGTGCATTGTCATGGTGTCACATAAACCATGTGCATTCAGCGGTGATGTAGGCTTCGGCCATGCGGTGAGTAGGCTTCGGCCAAAGCGGTGATGTGCCCTCAAGGCTTATTGCGGTGATGATGGATCCACATGCATATTGCATACATGCATATACTCATGCATTTGTTGATGCCTCTTGATGATTATGAGTTGATGTGTTGATGATGCTTCCTGATGATTATAAATTAAATGACAAGTGTTGTAATTGTTGTGGATTGGTGTTCTAGTTGCCTTCCCTAATATAATGCTTATCCTATTTGCTATTATTTATGTAAAGAGACTCACCCTACCGCTTTTATGTTGCTTCTCATGTCGGCAACGTGCAGGTGATAGCGAGTGAAGGTATTCACATGCCTTCTTATAGTCGGTTGTGTCTGCTCTGATACGTAGCACCGGGGGGCGATCAGTCTAGTAACTGTTTTAATTAAAGTTGTTCAAAACTAGTTATTTGATAATGTATTCAAATATGTTTACGAAACATGTTATTTTCCGCTGTGTGGTGATTATGTAAACTGTGATGTAATTAAACGGATGTTTTTGGGGTTCGTCCCGATCAAGTGCTATGTATCACATGCTTTATTGTTTTATGAGCTTCAGGTGTTGTCGTATGTTTTATTGGTGAAAATGTAGCACCCTCTCGGGTTGCGCTGAAAGGATTTTCGAAAACTCTGATTTTATTAATTAAATACTAGTTGGTTAGAAGGGGGTGTTACACCAGTCATGAGCAGCCAGCGCCCAAGGGGGCGCCTAGCAGGAGCAAGCAGCGCCCAGCAGAGGGGCACCTGGCAGGGGGCAGTCTGAAAGCAAATCCTTCGCGGTAGGGTGGTCAGCACTATGCAGTAAGACGTCCACGAGAGCACCAAACCTTGTCTCGCAAAATCTGCTCCATGATAAGCCATCCAGCACACGCTAGCAGGGAACAACGCCCAAGGCACCCAGCAGGGCGCCAACTCTCAAAAACAAACAAGCATCCGGGAAGACGCCCACGAGGGCACCAGCATCGGGATGTCTTAGCACCTTGGCCCAAGGCGCCCAAGAGGGCACCAACATCAGGGGGGCATGGCACAGGGCACCCAAGAGGGCGCCAACCTCAGAGCACTTGACACAAGGCGACGCCAACATCAGGATACGTCACCCTAGCTTGGTGCCGGGCACAAGGATTACACCGAAGGAGGTGTGAGTCACAGTCGCGACAAAATATTCTCGTACTACCTAACAAAACTGACGAAGCAACACTTAGAAAATATTTCTCCTATGACAGAACACGGCTGCTACAAAGGCAGTGTCCCGCGTAACCTTGCAGAGCCGGCAAACCGACAAAAATCCTTCAAGCCAAGACCATCCTCTGGAGTAATCTCGGCTTGGGGGGCAACTGTTCTGGAGTCAACCAGAGGGTCCCATTAGCAAAACCAGGAGGTGCGCTTAGCAAGTCATATGGATCAGCCCAACCAATTCAACCCATATCCACCTCATGCGAGCCCAACACGCTTGGACGGTCAAGATCGACTTTACCCATCCGACAATCCACAAGAGGGCACGATTTCCTATAAATACAGGCAAACTTTGCCCTTGGAAAGGTTGAATCTCTAATCCTTAGTACCTTCACTCTTATATTCTATATACTGACTTGAGCGTCGGAGTGGCTTGCAGGTACCCCCATGGGAGCTCATTGACCTCCTGTCAACACCTTCGACAAAATTCTGTAAAGGCATCCAATTAAGCAAATAGGCCGGAATTCCCCCAAACCTTGAGGTTTGTCATTCTTTGGCACCAATGCTATAAATGACGCTGAAATCGCCTTTGGAACAAAAGAGTTATTGTAAAATTCGTTGAAGAATCCAACCACATCTTCTTTCACCACATTCCAACAAAGCTTTAAAATGTTGAAGTTAAACCCATCCGGTTCCGGGCTCTTATCTTCATCACAATCCCACACTCCCATCCTTATTTCTTCCTCGGAAAAAGATTGTGTTAGCAAATCTGAATCACCTGATGAAACTTGGTTGAAGTTCAGGCCCCCCAAAGTCGGTCTCTTGTAGCTAACCTCAGAGAAACACTTCGCGAAGTGATTTTTAACATAGAGCTTCACCTCATCTACATCTTCCACTAACTCCCCTGACTCATTGAGTATCGTAACATTGCATCTTCTTCTTCTAAGCCTCATTAAAGAGTGAAAGTATTTAGAATTCATGTCTCCTTCCTTTATCCACCTAGCTCTAGATTTTTCAGCTAATATGGATTCTTTCATGCGTATCTCTTTCCAAAGCTCCGCTGATACTTCTTTTCTATCCATTACCACCCCTTCACCCCACCCTTCACATAAAATATCATCAAGAGAATTCAAGTCCCGAGCCAATTTTTCAATATTCAAGTCCACTTTACCAAAGACCTCTTTATTCCACCCTTGGATGTTGCTTCTCAACAGCTTCAATTTTTCTTTGATGACGAAAGCTTTGAAGCCTGAAATGTTGTAGCTATTCCAACACTGTTGAACAAAAGGCAGAAAATCAGGGTGCTCCAGCCACACATTAAGAAAACGAAACGACTTAGGGCCCCAATCTGAAATAGACCGGATGAGCCAAATAGGCGAATGGTCGTAGATGTCTCGGCTCCCAATCCACTGACCTGTGATCCCCCACTCAGATATAAGTCCTTCGGATAACAAAAACCTGTCTAATCTGCTCATAGATAATCCATCACAACAAAACCGAGAGAACTTCTTTCCTGATACCGGAACATCCACAAGATCCATATCCACTATAAAACTATTGAAATCGTCCATCTCAATACCTAGATGGTCGCCACTCCTACCCTTCTCTCAGAAGAACAGACCACTGCGTTGAAGTCGCCAACAATACACCATTCACCACTCCCTATGCTTTGCTTGATCGCTAACAACTCTACCCACACCCTTCGTTTCCCCACCGTTGAGCAAGGAGCATAAACGTTCACCACGTGCACTGTAGAGCCCCGGATGGTTGCGCTAACACCAAGAAAACCGAAACCCGAAAAATGGGACGAAACTACACAAGCCCCTTCTAGCCACGTACACAAAATACCTCCAAATGAACCTCGAGAAGGTTGATGGACCCACTGGAACGGTCGATTTCCCCAAAGCATACCAATCTGATTATCAACCAACACCTCCCTCTTTGTTTCCTGACTACAAACAAAATCAAAAGAACAAGAATTTATTAAAGAAGCTAATTGGCGAGTTTTACCGCGCTCGTCCCACCCTCTAATGTTTAAGGATAGCAAATTCATGAGATTTTGATGTTATCCGCCCTCTTTCTACTTTCCGCTTCATCTCTGCGTTCACCTTCTTCAATCAGATCAACATACTGTTCTTCGTGCATACTACCTTCAACACCCAACCGCTTAGCCGTGTCCCAAACTCTCCTAGCAACCGCCTTTTCTTGAAGGGCCCAAAATTTGTTGTTGCATAAGCCAATGTCTCCGCTAGAGATAGATCCATCACACAACACTGTACCAGCAGAGAACAAAGATGAAGGATTGATACTAACCTCCTGAGAAGATTGCGCAATTTGTTCCTCTGGGATGGAGCACAAAGGGACCTCCACTAATTCTCTAGTTGCTTTCTTTAGCTTACCCGACTTCAGTTTCCTCTTCACACCGATCAAAAGATATTTCCTCTCTTTTCTCGGCCTTGCCAGGGCCAATTTGGGTGTGGGACGCTTATTTGGAATTGAAGGGAGGTCTAGGGGATTTCCACCAATCATTGGGCTTTCCGCCACATAGCATTCAGCCGAGGACAAAGGGGATTCATCACGTAAAGAGTGACTTCCACCTTGCACTTCCGACACACCATCATTGTTGACAATAAACGACGGTAAAGAATTGTTGTTCCCAGTTTCATTATCTGTCCTTCTAGAGTTTCGTCCTTCATTGAGAAGAGCATTCAACTCATCTTCATCAACCTCTTTGACACCTTGGTCACCCACACTACCGTCAAAACCTTGATCAGGGAACTCCTCCTCCGAGCTTATAGAATCATCAATCACCTCATCATCCCCATGCCCTTTATCACTCCCTTGAAGCGGACCGCACCAATCCTCCACAATCTTAATGGAACATGGGATTTTGTTAATAACAGCTTTAACAGTTCTATTCACCACCTCTGTCGACTGAGTCCACACCATAAGCCTAGCAACATCAAGTGACCTCTTCCTTTCAGTTTTATCATCGGCGCACACAAATTCTCCCACATAGGCAGTGAGCTTGGAAAAGAAAGTAGAATTCCAAGCGTGGACCGGAATGCCATAGCACCTAAGCCAAGTTACCCTCTCAGGGTCAACATCTGTTGGTTTCCATGGATGAATCCATTTGAACCATTGGTAGAGCCAATCCCTAGCCTCATCTATATATTCAGCGAAATCACCCTCCTCTGAATCACCTTCCAATAGGACTAAGTTAGATCCCATCGGAGTTGCTTTTATTGCGAACACGCCCATCTAGGCTAATTCATCCAGGATGTAGTACGATTTCCCAGTAGTGATAACCTCCCCTACCATAGCTCTTGGTAAAGAGGGTCCTATGTCTATGTCGCATACCAAGTCTTCGTTCCCTTATTTCGAACTTGGTCCTTGCACTGGTGGATTGGCGTCGTTCTTTTTCACCCAAACTTTCCTCACCGTCTTCGATCGAGTCGATTCCGTATGATGCATGTGCCCTCCAAATGTATCCTCCCTTTTGAATCTAGGGAGATTGACGATAATCTTCTCCCCTTCAATGAAGATGTTGTCAAGGATGATTGCTAGGTGTCCAAGCTCTTTGACGTCATAGAATCGAACAAAACCAAACCTCTTGCCTTGCGCATTCCTTCTTGCCGGTATGACAACCTCTTGAACTCTTCCTTGCTTATTGAAAATTTGGAGGATATCCCAAGCTCTCCAACCTTCGGGGAAGGATGTGAAGTATAACGATGAAACCTCCCCCCTTCACGGTTCCTATATCCTTTTGCGACATCCACCGATCTAACGCCTCCACGACCTCCATACCTTTTTTCTTGCATACTTCTCACACGGTGCCACCCTTCGTTGTCTACCGAAGCAAACCTTCGTGAATCATACCCAACGCCGCCCCGTATCATACCAAACTTCGTGTATCATACCCGTTCTGCATCAAAATTTCTTTCGTTCAGAACATTGTGCCACAACGAAGCTTAGAGAGGAAGATGGCGATGACACAACAACTCTGGTTCAGAGTAATCGCATGTGGGAAGGAGTTCTTGGCCGGGGCTTGTTACGGATGCAACGGCTTGTTACGGATGCAATGGCTTGTTACTTGATGATCACGACTGCGACGACGCTCTAGTGGGGGCGACGGCGCTCTAGGGTTGGGAAATAGCTTTTTTGGTGATATTCAAAAATCAATTCCGAGCGTTAAAAGTCCTAACAAGCTTGATACTAGCAACAACATATTCAATGGAACAATACCAAATGAAATCTACGATATTTCTCGGTTGCAGTAATTGCTTTTGAATCAGAATTCCATAAGAGGAGACATTCCTCGTGAAATTGGAAATTGTGTAAAACTTCTTGAATTACAGTAAGGCAGTAATTATTTGACTGTAAATTGTGACTTTGAAGCTACCAAGATCGCCTCATCCAATTCGCCGTCGTCGCCGCTTATGGTTGAATTCGCCTCATGTACTTTTGCTACTGCGAACAGGGTAATTGAATCAAGGTTAAAATAGTACGTATAATTTCTATAGTTTTGTTTATTGAAGAAAATTGTATCTCGCGTGTGTGGTTTATACAATTTTGTTTATTGTTGAAAATCTTGTGTCCCTAATTTTTGTATATAGATAGTAATCTTTGTTATACGCGTACTTAGTAGTTTTATATTTTGTAATTTGAATGGTTAAAGTTTAATACATTATTTTTGTTTAAATAAATATGAGCGCAGCCAAAATTAATACATTATTTAGTAGTCGACATAGTTTTACTATTTAGCATACGTTTAGCAAGATTATCCTAAAGTAGCAATGACATCTCATATTGGTATTTTTGAAGGACTAAAATATTTTTTCAAAATAATGAGTTTTATTTGGCATTTTTTTAATGTATTTTATATTAAATTGTGTACATTATCTAGCTATGACCAGAAGTCATATAGTAGCATATGTACTTGTTATCAACTTGCAACCAGAAGTTTGCGAAATGCAATTGAAAGTTCCGAAAGAGCTGGTGTATTTTTAATTACCTAGAGAACAATTTTTTTACACATTGATACCATATTATAATCTCTCAAGTCTCATAAAAATGTATTAAGTTTGAAGGATATCCGTCCAAATGGATATCATTTTGAAACAAGAAATGAATGAGATGTTAAATATCTTTATATAACGGGAGATACTTTGGATAGAACAAGTGTAGTGGAAAAGTTGTCTGCTTTTTTCTCTGATTTGTACTACACTTATATATGTGCAATTGAAGCACATATTGTAAACCAGAAGTTTACATATCATAATAATTTTGTTGTTGATAAGATCGTTTGGGCCATCCCGATAGTATTATGATGCGAAAAATGGTTAAAATTTTTATGTGAGCCTGTATTGAAGAGCCAGCAGTTTCTTCAATCTACCAATTTTTGTGTTCACTAGTTCCCAAAGGAAATTGACAAATTGAGAGAATAAGTCTCTCGTATTTCTAGAACTTATATAAAGTGATATTTGTAAATGAGTACACTAATCACATGGACCATTTAGATATTTGTGATTTTAATTGATGCATCAACTAGATGATATTTATATATATATATATATATATATATATATATATATATATATATATATATTTGTCGTCAACTCACAACCGAAAGTTTGTGAGATTGTTTGCTCACTAATTTGAGTAAGAGGTCATTATGTGAATTACTCTGAAAGCATCTGATAAGTATTGTATGTCGATTAGAATTGATAGTAGCATACGTTCTTTAATAAAATGGTCTTGAAGAATCATTCTTTAGACGTCTAAAGTTAATTATATGACCAATACTTATGAGATAAGAACTTCCAATTTCTACTTGAGAACATGCAATTTTGGATGTTGTAACTTTGATTCGCATCAAGCCAATAAGTTATCACAAATCTTCCCCTTTACATTTGGTTTTTGGTTACGAACCTATTATTTCCCATCTTAGAATTTTTGGATGTGTAGTGTATGTTCAAATTTCTCCATTCACAATGCACTATGATGGGTCCTCAAAGAATTTTGGGAATATATATTAGATATAAATCTCCATGTATAATAAAGTACATTAACCCAGAGCGTGGGGTTCAGCGGTTGGGGCTGAACCTCCCTTAACCAAGGGTCGGGGGTGGGTACGGAGCAGCGTTAAAACTCTGGGCCAGCTGTCCTGTGTAACTCCCCAAAAATAATTGATTATTTGTTTAATTAATTATTAGGAATTATTTGGTAGAAAATAAATAGAATAAAATATAATAGAGTACGTGGACCTATTATTATTATTGGGGTTAGTAAATGAGAGGTGTTAAGAGGAAAGGGCCTTGATTAGTCGCATAAGTTAAATAAAAACCCATAGGATTAATGAGTTTATATAAGGGATTAGGTTAGGGTTTTATTCATTTTAGAAGAAAAACCAAAGTTGAGAAGAGAGGGCTAGGAGGGGGCGGCGCTAGCATAAGAGGAAAAGAAAGAGAGAAAGCGTGAACCAAGAGGAAAAGAGAGAGAGAGAAGTGGCGCTCAAGAGGAGAGAGAAGAAGCTAGGGTTTGTGGTCTTCTAAGGCTAAGGTAAGGGTGGGATTCTATCTATCTAATGGGTTCTATGAATTGTTGTATGTATGGGGGTTAGGGTTGATGATGTATCACATGTGTGACCATATACTTGTGTTGGTTGATGAATTGCTATATGTGTGACCGTATGCTTGTGTTGTTTGATGAATCATTATATGTGTGACTATATATGTTATGTTGTTTGTTGAATTATGTTTGTGTGATCATATGTTACGATACCTTGTTGAGTAATCATGTTTGTGTAATTGATGTTCATATACCCTAGAAATTGTTGTTGTGCTTTGCCATGATCATAAGAAATTGAATTGGTGTTGGGAACTCTAATTGTTGATTGAATCTAATCGTTGATGATTGAATCCATTTATTGGTGTTTAGAATCTATTATTGATATTTGAAAATCAATTATTGATGCTTGAGAATATTTGTTGATGTTTGAATATGTTTGTGGAGGTTGAAAATCAATTTGGGGTTTTTAATTCGCAAAGAATACTGGGTATAGGTTCGGTTATACAGTAACTGGGAACAATTTAGTGGTCCAAAAATTATGTGGTTTACCTTTTCAGAAACTAGACTTAATGCTTGTTGATTTGGAACTAGTTTGGTTGCATTTGGAGTTGTATAGCTCGAGTTATAGGTGTCACAAGTTAGGTTAAAATTCTGGAAACAATCTGGATGTAGGTTCGGCATTTCGTGTATAACGTTTTCGTTTGAACTCCTTTTTGAATGATTCTTGATTCATTGTAAACTACACTCAATTTGTTTCGGGTTAGGCTCAAGTCCCATGTCATTTGACTGAGTTTTGATAATTTTAGAGGTGTCACAAGCTAGGTCATGGTGGCTGTCCTGTTATCTGAACCTTGTTGCTTATTTACTGAAACTGTACGAATTGGACCATTATTTTGCAAAATAAAAATTATAGTCAGGAACTAGACATTCTTAGCTTTCCATAGAGGGGTCCTTTGCTAAGTTTCGATACCATTTGATAGGTTAATTAATTCACCGAAGTAGAGGTATGTTAGCTGAAATTATTGTTGCTGGTTCTGAAAACTGTTTCCGAAAATTGTTGCTGTTTCTGAAAACTGTTTCCGAAAATTGTTGCTGTCTCCGAAAACTGTTCCCGAAAATTGCTGTTACTGTTTTCGAAAATTACTGTTATTGCTCCTATATTTGGGCACTATTCCTATTTTTGCGAGTTGTTCCTATTTTTGTGGGCTTTTCCTATTTTCTTGGGGTGGTTGTTGGCTGTTCTTATTTTGTGGGTTGTTGTCAATTTGTTGTAGCTTGGTGTTTGTTATTGTTGTTGTTGATCATGTTGTTGTTGATGTTTTGTTGTGGGTACCGCCGAATGGCCCACATTGTTTGTTGAGGGTATCGCTGAATGGCCCAAACTGTTGATGAATTTTATGTTGTAGGTCTATGACCAATTTTGGTGATATTCGGTGATTGATTTTTGGTGTGTCACATTGTGACTATTTTTGATGATTGTCTGTGTGCATTCATGGTGTCGCATACAGCATACGCATTTATTTCGGTGAAGGCCTTTGGTCTTGGAGCTGGGTGTGAAAGCTCAATTTTTTCTAAAACTAGTGAGTCGGGTGTGAAAGCTCAATTTTTCTAAATTGGTGAGCCGGGTGTGAAAGCTCTCAATTTTGGTGACGCCTCTATTTACAGGCAAAACTTTTGGTGATTGGTACCACATGCATATGCCCGTTGGTGTGGGTTGCATTCATTCATTTACACATGATTTAGGTGATGACTGTTGGTGATGATTTTGGTGATGACTATTGGTGACGTTTATGGGTGATGATTATTGGTGATTGTAATTGATGTTATTGTCGTTGTTGTGTGTTGTTGCTATTGTTGCTATATGTTGTCGTTATTGTTGTTGGTGTGGCTATTGTTGTTGTTGTCGCTGTTGTTGTGTTGTTGATTTTGTTGAAGACACTGATTGAGATAATATTGACTGTCGTGACGTGATTGTCGTGCCGTGATAATTTTGATGCCATGACCTAAGTATATACTGCTTTTCATACGATTCATTATATAGTGTGATATCTCACCCATTCTGTTTGAATGTTACCCCTATGTTGGTAACGTGCAGGTGATCTCGAATGAAGACTATAACTCTTCATTAGTTTGGTGTTGTCGCTCTGATACGTAGCACTCGGGGAGGGATGTCCGCTGTTTTTATATTAAATGTATACATATGTCGTTTCATTGATGTTACGAACCCTTTTGATTTTCCGCTGCATGTTGAATAAAGTTGATTTGTTTTTAAGACGCAAAATATGGTTTGCCGGTTCACCTCTAGTGAGAGTGTTATGTAACTATTGTTGAAGTGTAGCATCCGTTTCTTTGTTGAAAATGGTTTTTGAAAACTCTGATTTTACGCTTATAAATTATCGGGTAGAAATAGGTGTTACATCCTGCCCCTCGAGGCACATACAATGAGCGAGGAATTACTCTTAAAAGACCAACTTGTTGTGATTAAATAAATTAAAGGACCTAAGTGGTACGAAAAAAACTTAAATGACCAACTTATTACAATTAAATAACTTAAAAAACTTCTGGTGTAATTTAGACATTATTATTTTACTTTTGAGTCTTGAGGAGAAAAAATGCATAATGTTGGTTTAACTATTTTTGCATTTTACCTTTGTGTTAATATGATGAAACATTACATATCGTAAGTATAATTATTTTTTACAATTTGAATACTCTACTTTTTCTGCATTTTAGAGAAATAAGATACCTAAATATATTCATTGCAATTTAAATTTTTTATTTTATATTTTATATGAATTATAATTTAAAAAATGATGTAAACAAAATGACTCTGGCAAATGCAGGAGTAGATACCAAGTGGGTGTGACACAAGTGGTAAGTTGTTTGGGCCCCTTAAGCATTTGATCAAGGGTTCGATCCCTGACCGGTGTGTATGGAGAGACATCGCTTGGGAGAGTTCAGCCCTTAAATGAATTCCAGTACCTCGATGGATTAGTTTCCACAGTCGCCGTAGAGGATACCCGGGTTTACAAAAAAAATGCACGAGTAGTAGTAGATTGCTAGTTGTAATCGTAACTGCTGATCAAAAAAATTGTAATCAATTAACTATTTAAGAAAAGAATGAGTTGGTCAAATTACCAATTTGCCCTTTTAATTCTTTTCTTTGTTGAGGGCAAATTTGAAAATCTATTATTACTTTATCTCATATTTTATTTTTGTGGGTCTCACTTTCTCACATATTATTTTAAATTTTTTTATTTCACAATTAAAACTAATTCTTTTATCTCTCTCACTCTTTTCTTTCTCAATTTTCTCTCTATCTCTCCCACCTCTACTCTCTCTCTCTCTCTCTCTCTCTCTCTCTCTCTCTCTCTCTCTCTCTATCTCTATCTCTCTATCTATCTATCTATATATCTACTATCCATCTTCACATTTTATTTTTTATTCTATCTACAATATATTTAATCAAAGTACTAATCATCAACTATCTATTTAATCAAACAACTAATCATCAACTATATCTATTTATCAACTATCAACTATCTATTTAATTAACTCAACCACTATCGAAAATACCAAACTACCAATGTCTAAAATATTGGACGGGAAAATACCTTTACTATTATAAATGGACAGTTTGTTGCTTTTTTATAAATCTTTTTTATCTTGCTTTTGAGTTTTAACGGGTAAACATTACATGTTGTTGATATAATTTCATTATTTTTGATTTAATTTCTTATGGGGAAATGTAACACGTTGTCAATATAATCATTTTTTGAGCCGCGACAAGAAAATACTAGATATTGTCGAAAAAATTATTTTTTATTTTTTAGTTTCAGCGGATAAATATTATATGGTGTTGCTATAATTTGATTTAATTTTGTATGGTGGAACATTATACATTATCAGAATAATTATTTTATATTATACATTTGATTCAACGGAAAAAAGTTACACGTTGTTATCATAATTTTATGACTGAGAAAATGTATTTTGTAACGATAAAAAATGTCAAATGAAGAAAATACTCTAAAATTGTAAAAATTCATTTCTTAATAACTTGAAAAATTTATTGTAATTAAAATCTGTCTAAATCTATTTATACAAAAAATATGATGGTATCCGTACGTATCCACGGGTATGCTTCTTGTTGTAACTAAAAAATAAAAATACTACTAGTACCTTTGTTCAAACAAGCTTTAACGGACTACCATAAAGTTAAGTTACATAGGAGTTACATAGGGTGCGCTGCTAGCGTGCTACACGTGCATCGTTTTTTGTCTTCACGGGAATGTTTTGTTAATATTAACATTCGGATCAATTCAACATTACCAAAAAAATCAATATTATCTGCCACAGTTTATTCCCCTAAATCACAATAATAGTAGATTTCTATGCTATAATTAGATTTGATTTCTTCTTTCACAGTGGCTATTAGATTTGGTTAGGCACTTTCACTTTTGAATCATTAGCTTATACGGAAGAGATACGCTATTAACCTCATCTTAATAATTTTAAATTTAAATAAAATTTCTATTAAGTCAATTTAAAAAATATAAACGATCCATAATTAATTTAATTTAAGGAAAATTTGAAAAGATAAACTGAAAATAATCAAATTCAATGAAAAGATACGTAAAATTAATTTAAAATCCAAACAAGATCAGATAAAATCCTTGATACTTTTTTATAAGCAATTTTAGTGGAGATGGGGAATATTAGTTTCCGGGGTTTGAACCGTGACCTCCTTCTTCTTGCAGTCTTTTTCTTACACTTTTTTTCGCACTCCGATATCCCTTAGCTCACCAAAGTACATTTATATAGAAGTAAATCAATCTAATTTCATTTTTAAATTTCAAATCTTAATTTTTATTTTAGATGACATATGATTCCAGGAAAGTACGTCAACGCAGTTGCAGCCCTAGTTTGTGTCCTTTTGCCTATTATAATTACTACCTTATATTTAGTTCGAAGGTTCAACGCTTCCAAACAACACCGCTACAACCACTTCCTCAGATCAGATCAGGTCTGCACCTCCTCCGATTGCTATTTCTCCCCCCTTCTTTTGCTTCCTCACATTTCATTTTTTTTTTTATCTATTTGCTCAAACTCTTGATTCAATTTCCGATTCTTGTTCTGTTCTTGTATCTTGATTTTGCATCATCACCCGATTATGCGTTATTTTTTGATCTGTTCAAAAACTATTGCTAAATGTAGAGGTAAATTTATTTCTGTTTTTGACACAGATTTTTATGTCGAAATTGAATGTTGAGGCCAAATTGCATGACATTCTCTCATTTTAATTTTTTACTTGTTGATTTATTTTCGGCGAATACTGAGCGATGTTGCTTGTTATATCTGTGTGGCTTGGAGTTCCAGGTTATTCAGAGTTTTTATATTTTAAAGTTAGGATATTTAGAGTTTAAGAAGCTTTGTTATCTTGAATAAAAAGAAAAAAAAAGGGCTTTAATTAGGGGATTTAGCTCTTAATTTGTAAAATCGGTAGGATTTGTAGGGTGCTTATTACGATACATAACTTTGATGTTTTGCAATAAATAGTGTTTTTTTAAGAGAGAGAAAAACCATTGCCTTTTCTCGTAAAAAAAAACATTATAGAGATATGTTTTTAATGAGTATAATATATACAGATATACAGGTTGCAGAAGTTACTTGTTTTTGCAATTGTAATTTGTAATGTAATTTATGGGTATTTATATAAAAAAAATTAAAGAAAGTTCATAATTTTGGAAAAAAAGCTGGAGTTACCTTGTTGTTGTGCTTTCTATTTGTTGGTAATTCAAGGCTGAAGTGATGAACTTACTGCAGCAGAGTCTTCATTCTGCTATTTTATTTATTGTTTGTGAGTTTCATTTTTTATTCTTAATAATGTTTTCCCCAATGTCTATACTAGTCTATCGTAGATGTAATATATTGGAGTTTTACTGTTTCAATGCTTTTTTTTTTT
This sequence comes from Astragalus membranaceus, assembly GCA_039519185.1. Lineage (NCBI taxonomy): Eukaryota > Viridiplantae > Streptophyta > Magnoliopsida > Fabales > Fabaceae > Astragalus > Astragalus membranaceus. Next base: position 53,020,691 of record CM076848.1, read on the forward strand.
TTTAAATGTTCGTATGATAGTTCTTAAATTGATAAAAATTCTTAGCTGTTGACTGTTTATATGGGGAACTAACTCGTAATTGATTTTCTTTTTAACCAGAAGCCATTCAAGATCTTCATGGTTCTTTCAATCATATAAGACTAGTATAGCAGAAGGTGGCAATGGACGTGGTTCAGGCAGGGAATGAAGCTATTGATTCTGGTGGGGAGACAAAAATGACCGAAAACATCCCTATAACTGAAGCTTCAGATTCAGAGAAAACAAGAAGCGGTAAGATTTTCGCATTAAATCATAATCTTAGTTATGCACTCGGTTATGTTGTGGTTGTGAATTATTTCCTATAGGAAAATCTTGTTTGTTACGAAAGATACTTGAACGAGAACTGACAAAGTGCAAACATTCTTTACTGTGACGGTTTACATTCACGTCCACCTTGTTTTTTTTGTCAAAGCACTCTGTATAATTATATATCTTGTTTGTTACGAAAGATACCTGAACGAGAACCGACAAAATAGAAGCATTCTTTACTGTGACGGTTTACATTCACTTCCACCTTGTTTTATTGTCAAAGCACTCTGTATAATTATAAATCTTGTTTGTTACGAAAGATACCTGAACGAGAACCGACAAAGTGCAAACATTCATTACTATGACGGTTTACATTCACTTCCACCTTGTTTTTTGTCAAAGCACTCTATATAATTATTTCCTATAGAAAAATCTTGTTTGTTACGAAAGATACTTGAACGAGTACCGACAAAGTGCAAACATTCTTTACTGTGGCGGTTTACATTCACATCCACCTTGTTCTTTTTTTGTCAAAGCACTCTGTATAAATTTGACACGTTGAACTTACGTCGGTTTCATTCAAAAGTTTCTCGTAATAAATAGCATCTCTTTTCCTATATTGTCGTATCCCGGTTCCTGGATGGAAAATCTGGTTTTCTACCTTTCTTATAGGTACTTAAATTACAAAGTCCCTTTGTGTTAATGATTGTTGAACAATTTGATTTCTATCTGCACATTTTCTTAATTGCAGATCTTAGGTATCTTTATTGATTTCATGATTCTGATAAATGACACTTTCTTTAGGGCTGAGAAATGAAACTTGTTGATATATAAGAATGATGTTTGAAGTTGGACTTTTAATATGTTACCCTTATTTGACTTACGCGTGTCAAAGAATTTGTAGATTGTTAAATTGTTAATCCGTGCGGTTAGTTCCTTATAATTGTGCGATTCACGTGATTCATGTGTAGAAGTGTAAGAGAGCATCGTATATTAACCTACGCCTCTCCTACAATGTTTTCGTTATGTATCATATAAATTGGTTCGTTATTATGATGGTATGCAGAATGGCTTCTTCATCGTCTTATAATGTACTTAACATGTGTGATTTGTTGGGCTCTGTTTAGAAATGTATACACAAACATGGCCTTGTGATATCATGATGTAGGCTATAAGTCACTTGATGTGCACCATTTCCCCTTACAGCAGGTGTTGAATCCAGATCTCGCAGAAGAAGCAAGTATTTATCATACCCCTACACAAATAGTGGAGCAAAGCATAAAGATTTACCAGCTGAAACAGAAGAATTGAGGACTCCGTGTGTTGCTCATAAAGCAAAGGCGTCGAGCAAAACTACTCATAAAGCAAAGGTGTCAAGCAAAACTACTAAACCTTCAAATGGATCTGCTTCAGTTGCTAAATTGGGTAACAAGAGGTTCCTAAATAACTGGTACAGAAAATTCATCGTCAGTAGTAGTATGTCTAGCAGTCCAGAATTCATCAATGCATCTTCCCGCGACTTACTTTCTGGACTATGTTCTATAGCTGTTGATTGTATGTCTCCGATTGAGGATAAACGCTTTGATTTGGTTGAGTGGTTCGTCTGCAGATATAGAATATCAAAATATCATGATGAGGCTGAGCTTGCTACTTCCCTGGTTAATATGAATGGAGGAAAAACAGGGAAACCTGTGGACAATGATCTACTGGATACCAAAAGTGAAAAGAAGAGAGAGACTAGTAAAACGGAAACTGCAGTAAAGCGTAAGGTGAAATCTCTTGCTGGCCTATCAGATGTGAATACTAATGCTTCTGCAGGTGACTCTACAAGGTCCGGTAAAAAACTGAACCAAAAGAGGAAGGTGGAAGAAGTAACTTCATTGCATCATGTGCAGAAAGCTGAGACAACTTTAAATGAGAGTGGTAATCAATGCAGCTCAGCTCCTGAAACTCTCCAAAATTTTAATCACTTTACTTCTGAAGGAAATACCAGGCCGAAAAAGAAAGAGAAGCTCGAAGCCGCAAAAGAGCATGAATGTGCTCAATTTACAGGCAACTTTACAATGTCAAGAGTAAAACTGACACCAAAGAGGAAGGTTGAAGTAACTTCACTGCATCAGATAAAAAAGGTCGAGACAACTTCAAATGGGAGGGACAATATATACAGCTCAGTTCCTGAAATTCCCCAAAATCTTACTTGCCTTGCTTCTGTAGGAAAGAGCAAACCTAAAAAGAGAGTGAAGATGGAAGCTGCACAAGAACATAAGTGTCCTCCATTTGCTTCGCATGTGGATGCAAAAAGCATGGGATGCAGCTCATTAGTAATTGATTTGCAGTTTACGCCTCCACCTATACCTGTTGATATTCATGCGAAAAGTAATGGTGAAAATAAGGAAGAACTAGTTTTTCTAGGTTCAAATCCAGCGATACGTGTCTCCCAAGATGGACTTACCGAAAATGCTACTACTACTGCACCAGAGGTTGGTACTGTCTCCCAGCAAGGACTTATTGGAAATATTACAAACCATAACTTGTTGGTAAATGCTGCCTCAGAGCCTGGTTCAGTATCCCAGGAAGGATTTGTTGGCAATATTACCAACCATAACTTATGTGGTGATACATCAGATGTTGGTATTGTCTCCACGAACAAGACAGTGCTAAAGAAGAGAATGGAAAAAGTAGCAGAGGAGCATCCCAATCCCAATACTAAACATGCTACAGAGATACCTGATCTCAATAGTACTAGCTTTGAATCTTTTCCAATGAGAAAAGAATCTGAGACTGCCAGCTTCCTTTCACTTGACTTGAAGTCAGACAACCAAAGAAGCTTATCCGCTTGTTCGAGAAATACTAAAACTGTTAATTTTGATAGATTAGATGACAATGGAGAATCCCCTGGAACCTGTCTTTTCCTACAATTTGCCTCAGGAGTTGATATCCCATCAAACAATGATTTATTGACGACATTTTACAGGTTTGGTCCCTTGAAGGCATCCGAAACTCAGTTGATGAAAGACAATAATAGTGCTCGAGTTGTTTTTGTCAGAAGCACGGATGCAGCAGAAGCACTTCGTAGTTTAGAGCAGAACAAACCATTTGGTGAAACTCTTTTGGACTGCAGACTAAATCATCTTCCTGTGGCAGCGGCTCCACCAGTGGAGCGATTCGTGACCCCTACTCAACCCAATAGGTCTATGCCAATGCCTGGTGGGGAACCTCCACCCCTTGAGTTTATGAAGCAGAACTTGCAGAAGATGACATTAATGCTGGAGAATTCAGGGAATAATCTTTCTCCCCAGGTGAGAGCCAAACTGGATGCTGAAATAAAAAATCTTCTGAGAAAGGTTAATTCCAGGGTTAAAGTATGAACATCACAGTATGAATTAGAAGTTTTTCTATTTCAAGTCTCATTGTAGATTTGTAGTGAGATTTATAAGTAGATTAGACTAGTTTGGATTTCTATTTAAAGTCTCATTGCAGTGAGATTTATTCATGGATGTCATTTGACTTTACCATACATTTTCATTCATATTTATGCTGATATGTTAAGGAACAAAGTAGATTTTTTTCGACCAACAGGAATTGTATTTTAATTTTGCCCATATTGTTGTTATTTTTCTTTTGTGAATAAATAATTAACTTTACAGAAAAGTTGAGGACATCAAATAAGGGAATCAAGTTGAGGACATTTTAGGTGGGGTTATCTCGTAAAGTTGATTTGAGTTTGTTTGAGGTCTTGCTGAATTCTGATGTTGTCTTTCCACGTTGCGGTGTTTAGTGGTAGTGCTATCTCTCCGGTATCAACCCTCCTCAACACATACGCATAAATAGCCTAGATTTTTCTAAAATGCATCATTAAGATTCAAACCTAAGTTTAAAATATATGTAGTTTATATGCACCATCGTTATACAAATGTTTTACAATATCGTGCAATTACAAATTGTTATGACATTAAAAAAAAGTGAGTTAATTCATTACTTTTCTATATATCACTCGTACCATGACATGAATTGTGATATGTAAAAAATTTTACAGTATAACAATTAAACTCATAAAGTATCTTTTATATTATTTTTTTTATAATTATAAAATATAAATGTTAAATATTTTGTTTCTATTTATCTATGATTATACCAGATATTTTTCCACATACATTCATATTAAAAAAGCTCTCCCACTTGATGTAATTCTGTGGACACGAACACATGCATACACCTCTTTTAAATAACTAAATTATTAATGTTTTGAAAATTAGATCGGTTATTGAACCGGTGAAAATATTAGCTCAAGGTTTACTGATTTTGACGTTGGTTTATTTCTCCTATTTCTGTTGTTATTGTTTTGTTTATTAATTTTTTGTTTTTTTTATCTAAAAAAGGAGAATTTATAAATGAACCCATTACTCAACCCAATTCAACCCATTTGAAGTCCGCTTAAATTGATTCAGGTTACATAAATATTTAGGTTAAATCTTTTTTTGACAAACATTTGAGTTAAATCTTAATTTGTGTAAAAACCAATACAACCCAACCCACCCCACGCCCACCCCTTCCTTTATTAATACATATGGGGTATGACTATGGCAGAGCTATATGGAAATGACATGAAGCTACGTGGGAATGAAAAAAGTAGGGAAAAAAATTCAAATGATAAGTAATATCTTGGTTATGATTTTCTTTTTATATTATTAGCGGTGGTAATGCTTTATTTTTTGGATCAGATTTTCTTTAGTTTTTTTATATTAACTAAAACTATACTTATTTAAATAAAACTTTAAAAAATAATGAGTTTGATTGGTATGCACCGACCGCGTAATGGTCTTTTACATTGTCATCTAATAAAAAACAGACTTTTGATGGTATTACCTACGTTGGGCGAGATGGTAATCAAGTGGCTCACACCATAGCCTCCCTTGCGCATGATGGTCGCCTTGTGGGTAATTGGCTCCGTAACCCGCCGGATTTGCTTCGTTCATCATTGGTACGAGATTCTCAAGCTCTCTCGAATTGATTTGAAGTAGGGCTGGACAAAAAAAAGTACCCAACCGAAAACCGAGAAATCTGAAAGTCAAACAGGTGAGCAGGCGGGTGGCAACGGGTCTCGGGTCTCCATATAAGCTTTTTCAGTTTTGTATGGTTTGTTGCTGTTGGTTGCGGATCTCTTAAAACAAACCCATCTAGAACTGAAACCGACAGCATATATACATCACAATTACTTTTTCAAATTCAAAATGTGATATGACAATACATCCATACACCGCCAGTGCATACCAATAAGTCCAAATCAATTATATCATTTTTAAAAAAAAAATCATATACCGTTAATATTATCATTTTTAATTTATATACTTCTCTCTTTTTTTGGACAAGGATTTATATAAGGACAAAACTTAAGTGTGGTTTTATAGGTGTGATTAGTGTTGTTTTCTATCTGCAAAATGACACGTGGGTTAATTTTTTTAAAAATAAGGCTATATTATAGTTTTAGTCCCCCTATTTTCATAAATTCAGATATTTTGGTCCCCTATTTTAAAAATCAGACATTTAGTCCCCCGATTTTAAAAATTTCAGACATTTAGTTTAAAGAGGAATTTTTATTACTTTTTTGCTGAGTTGGATTCCTACAAAAAAAGAAGCTGGCGTGACACTCATTAAAGGACGTGACAACTGACATATATGTACCACACGTGGCTGCCACGTCATTTAATGATCCACATATATGTGCCACCTCATATATTAATAATTATATTAATTAAATGAAAATCAGAGACAATGCGAAATTGAACATCATTTCCAATTAAAAATCGGAGTACATAATCAAAATTAAACATCCACTACAACAAAAAAAGCCTTCAGGGGCGCTTTTTTTAATCCATTAGGGGCGCTTTCAGGCGCCCCTAAATCTGGCGCTGCTGTTGCCAAACCTTCTATAGGAGCGCCCAACAAGCGCCTCTAATTATTAGGCAACAGGGGCGCTTGCAGTAAAAAGCGCCCCTATTGGTCTTAGCGCGTTTGACAATCAGGGGCGCTTGCAGTAAAAAGCGCCCCTGTTGGCCTTAGCGCGTTTGACAATCAGGGGCGCTTGCAGTAAAAAGCGCCCCTGTTGGTGAGGCCAACAGGGGCGCTTCTAACTGCAAGCGCCCCTGATTGTCAAGTGCGTTAAGACCAACAGGGGCGCTTTTTACTGCAAGCGCCCCTGATTTTATGTTTTTTTAAAAAAAAAAAATTTGTTTCTGGTATATCAAATATTTTGCATCAACCAATATCATCACCTGCATAAAAATGAAACAGAAACGAACCAACAACAACCAATATAAACTCAACAACCAAATTTCAAATCAACTAACCAATTGCAAATTAAATTCCAACTAACAAACTTATATATACCCATCTTATATACATACAATCGGTTGGTTTTTAGAATTCCATATGACCTGCATTATTAATTGTGTAAATTAGATAACAAACAGTTAAAAGTATGTAACAAAGTTAGTTAATTAGTAAGTATCTTACTTTAAGTTTAGGAGGCCCTTTGTTCCCCCGATTGATGATATTCTTCTTAACTGTCATTCCACGACGAGTGAACTTTTTTTGTGCGCTATCATGACTCTCATGACCACTGTGCACTATCGTCACTGTGGGAAGTCATCTCACCTGATAAGAGAACTTAAATATATTATAGGTGAAAAACAGAGAAAGTACAATTTTTAAAAGTTTTTCAATTCATATCCAAAAAAACAGACAAATTTCCTCTTTTAAAAGTTTTTCAATTCCTCTCCCTATTTTCCCAAGCTCTATTTCCTATTCTATTCTTATTCCTCGCCCTTTTCGGTTCCAATTACTTCGTCCCTAACACTAAATCCAGTCCAATGCCTCATCATACCACTCGTATTTCCAGTCACAAACAATTAAATCAACAAATGCATCAATCATTAACAATTATAAAATGAATTCCCAAACAATCAACACAAACATCAAATTTTCACGAAAAGGGCTTTTCGCACTCATCAAATACGCCTTTGCACAGAAAACCAGTACATGTAACCTCATAAAATCAACACGAAACTGTAACCAACGTGAATAAAAAAAATTCGAAAATCTAAAGATTAAAGTGAGGAAAACTCACAAGTCTCGGAGTGAAGGCGTCGTTCACGGAGGAGGGAGGACGAAGCAGCGTCGTTCACGGAGGAGGGAGAAGCAGCGCCGTCGCTCACGAAGGAAGTCAGCCCCACAATCATACATAAATACTGAACCTATGTTATACGATTTTCTGCAGAATTTTTGATTTACAACTAATTTAAAATACTTCTCACATTCCTTTATTAATCCAATCTATTCCATGTTTAATACAACATATAAACACAATAGATAATCTTCAAAATCTAATCAGGGGCACATCTTCGAAATCTATTCCAAGTTTAATACAACATACAACCACTACAAAAAAAACAGCGCATTAGCGACGGATTTTTCCCTCGCTAATGCCTATTTTTCCCTCGCTAATGACTGTTAGCGACGGAATTAGCGACGGACCAATTCCGTCGCTAAAAAGCTGGTCGCTAATTGGGTAGCGAGGGAATACAATCCGTCGCTAAAATTAGCGACGGAAAATCCGTCGCTAAAATTAGCGACGGAAAATCCGTCGCTAAAATCCGTCGCTAAACACTGTGCACACTGACCGTTGCAGTTGATTTGACAGTGACACTGACCAATTTTAGCGACGGAAATCCGTCGCTAAAATCCGTCGCTAATCTCTTTTTTTTTTTTAAAAATGCTAATCTCAGATAGAAAGAGGGAGAGATAAGGGGTTGGGGAGGAAAATGGAGAAGGAAAATAAATGAAAGAGGATGGTGTGGTGGTGGTGGTGTGTTGAAGGGAGAAGATGAAGATGATGGTGGTGGTGGTAAGAAAAAATGAAAGAGGAAGAGGAAAATGGAGAAGGAAAAGAAATTAAAGAGGAAGAGGAGGAAATGAAAGAGGATGGTGTGGTGGTGGTGGTGGTGGTGGTGTGGTGTGGTGTGGTGTTGAAGGGAGAAGATGATGGTGGTGGTGGTAAGAAAAAATGAAAGAGGAAGAGGAAAATGGAGAAGGAAAAGAAATTAAAGAGGAAGACGAGGAAATGAAAGAGGATGGTGTGGTGGTGGTGGTGGTTTGGTGTGGTGTTGAAGGGAGAAGATGATGGTGGTGGTGGTAAGAAAAAATGAAAGAGGAAGAGGAAAATGGAGAAGGAAAAGAAATGAAAGAGGAAGAGGAGGAAATGAAAGAGGATGGTGTGGTGTGGTGTTGAAGGGAGAAGATGATGGTGGTGGTGGTAAGAAGAAATGAAAGAGGAAGAGGAAGAAATGAAAGAGAGGAAAAAACAGAGAAGAGGAAGAAATGAAAGAGGAAGAGGAAGGATTCGGGTTTATAAAAAAAAATTACCCGTTAGCGACGGATTTAGAGACGGATTTCCCTCGCTAATGTCTGTCACGTGTCAAATCAACTGCAACGGTCAGTGGCACAATTTTCCAAAATTAGCGACGGATTTAGCGACGGATTTCCGTCGCTAATTCGAACCAAAATTTTCAAGTTTCGCGCCATGTTAAATCCGTCGCTAATTTAGCCAATTTCCGTCGCTAAAGACATTGTTTTCAATCCGTCGCTAATGCTGTGAATTTCCGTCGCTAATTTTGATTTTAGCGACGGACCACATATCCGTCGCTAAAATCCGTCGCTAAACACTGTTTTTTTTGTAGTGAACTAATTTTTGTTTTTCATCAATCAACATTTTAATACAAAAAACATCCAAATACAAATCATTTCAGCACTCACATCAGAATCTAATCTTCAAAATCATATGACTCATGAAAGGAATGAAACTATGGCTTGTCAAAAAAAAAACGAAGGAGGGATTGTGCATCATTTACCTTCTGAGTTTTCACGTTCACAGAGGAGGGAGGAGGTGTTGCTTCGTTTTCACGGAGGAGGGAGGAGGCGCTGCTTTGTTTTCACGAAAGAGAGAGAAGGCCTTGCTTCGTTTTCACGGAGGAGGGAAGGCCGTTCACGGAGGAGGGAGGAGGGAAGGCGTCGTCGCTCACGAAGGAAGGAAGGAGGGAGAAGCTGCTTCGGTTCACGGAGGAGGGAGGAGGGAAGGCCGTACGTTCACGGAGGAGGGAGGGAAGCTGCAAAGGTTCGCAAATGGAGGCTACTGTGTGTGTGAAGTGTGAGGGAGGCACGGCTGTGTGAATTTTCGCAAATAATGAGAGGGAGTTAGGGTAAAAGAGAGAAATTGGGCATCAGGAGCGCTTTTTAAAAAGCGCCCCTAAAGGCCTGAGCATCAGGGGCGCTTTTTAAAAGCGCCCCTGATGCTCAAAATACGCAGGGCCTTTAGGGGCGCTTTTTAAAAAGCACCCCTAAAGGCCCTGCGTATTTGGGCATCAGGAGCGCTTTTTAAAAAGCGCCCCTAAAGGGTGCGCCATCTTTCTACAGTTTTGTTGTAGTGATCACTTCCAATTCTCTTCAGACCCAGAAATACACCTAGAAAACCACACCTAAGTTTTATCTTTTATGTAGTTCTCTTAAAAAGAAACTAAACTCTATATTTTTTGATTAGTATAAAGCGTTATATATATATATATATATATATATATATATATATATATATATATATATATATATATTATTTTCTCATTTTACTCTATATTATAGTTATTAAATTGAGGTTTCTATCCTTTCTCAGCATTATGGTGTGTGTGTGTGTCTATATATATATATATATATATATATATATATATATATATATATATATAGACACACACACACACCATAATGCTGAGAAAGGATAGAAACCTCAATTTAATAACTATAATATAGAGTAAAATGAGAAAATAATGGTAAATCACCTAAGAATATGTCTAATTTAGTAGTTAATAGAAATATAACTTGACGTTGTCAAAAAAAAAGAAATATAACTTGAAATACTAATTGAAAATAAGATAAAGAGAACAAATAACTTGGCAAACTCATGATTTTATTTAAAACTTACAGAGAGTTTTTTGGGGATTACAGAGCTCAAGAGTTTTTTTTGATGCCTAGAAACGTAAGCTGAATCCTCCTTTTATAGAAGAAGGAAGGATCAGTCATACTTACAAACGACCACTAAAGCTTTACAGCTCAAAAGATAAAGATACAATAATACAGCTAATACGACAACTAAACCCTTACAGCTCAAAAGATAAAGGTACAATAATTGAAAAAGTAATATAATGCTGTCGCCGAATAAAGCCAAGCTCCACCGAAAGATGTCTTGATAAAGTTAATTGAGTCTTATCCTGTTATCAATAATTCAAATAAAGTCATCTTCATTGACAGGTGTAAAGCTGTGAGAGGAATCTGCAGAAGACCTTTTGTCGTCTTCATCTTTATTCACATCTGATTCAGATAATGTTGCTTGCAACCTTTTGAAAAATGTTTTCTTATCTGATACTGATGATAATTCTGCCATAATCCTAGATTTTTCTGCCAAAAATTCACATTCTCTAATATTTTCTTTAGGTTTAACTAAAAGAGAGGGGTTTCAAAAACCATTCTTGAAGAACGAATTCTTTGACTAATTCTGGGTTGAATTTAATTATTCCACCATTTAGTTTTAACAGCTCTAACAACCCAATTTAAATCACTATCTGGTACTTGATCTACTTTATAATTTCACGAAGTAATCCAAGAAATCCCGAAACTGGCATGAAAGGCTAATATCTTCAAATAATCTGGAAAATTTGTTTCTGTGGTGAATTGCTGGAAAGCTTGATGGGCAAAATCTGGATAGATATTAGGGTCGGGTCCCCATTCATTAAACCATTTAATAAACCAAAGAGGAAATTTTAATGAAATATCTTTCTTGAACCAGATGAACCAAGAGTGTTCAAAGGGCTCTAAAAAAACATATTGTTCCAAGCGTCCATGTAATCATAATATGAATAATGCCGAGGATTGAATTTTCTGGAAAATTTTGTTTTTGAGCAAGGATGGTTCTTCCAGTCTGAAGGTGATAATACTTTTAAGATTTTGAACTTAGAGAACATAATTTTTTCAGGGATGTTTTTATCATATGTATGATTTAATTCTATAGAGTCAGTGTCTACTAAAATGAACTCATAAAAGGTTTTGGATTGTTCTAGTGTGTGAGGAAGGAAATGAAATCGTGGAGGGTAAAACTATGGTACTATCTGGTTAATGGACTTGTCCTGGTATTTTGTTTCAATAAGAAATAATATCCTTTTATATTCTTTTTCAATGAACGGACAAGATAGATCTGGGGGTGGTGTATAATAGGTTAATGGTTTTACTGGATTGTTTAAGGAAGAAGGAGTTCTTAATGCAATGCTGGTAGAAGAAGTAATTAACTGAGATTGGAAAGGAGGTCTTAATGCTCTGGGCTGTGGTGATGATGGGGTTTTTGGGTAAAAAGCAGGTAAGGCTAGAGGGGTTAATGGAGTGAAGCGATTTTGTGATAATGAGGATGATCCTTGTGTAACATCCCAAATTTAGCTAATTTCATTTATTGAAATTAGCAAGAGGTCACAAGATAATTAATTAGCTAAATTGAGAATAATAGCATAATTTAGTTATTTTGAGATGGTTGTCATTGATTAAAGAACTTATTTTGTGCTTGTGTGCTAAATTATGTTAAGTTGGGAATTATTGAGTTAGTGGTTGATTAGGAATGAATTAAGTGGGTAATAAGAAGTGAGGGTAAAACAGTCTTTTCCATGGCTTTTACTGACTATACTCTTCAGATATTCCTCTGCTAACTTGGAAACCTTACTGTTCGAACGAACAGGAATAAAATGAGCTGATTTGGTTAGACGATCCACAACTGCCCAGATGGAATCGTTACCGGCTTGGGACCTTGGTAATCCCATGACAAAGTCCATAGCCTAGAAGTATCTTCCCATTTCCATACAGAAGCCATGTTACTATCATTGTTACTACTTTCAATCTTTTCATCCTGCTGTTTTGCTAATATAATTTCTCCTTTTAATTCTAAATGCTTTACTTCTATCTCTAAATCTTTTTGTTTTAGGGATTGGATTTCTTGCTTAATGAGTGTTATCTCATTTTGCAAGTCTTTAACAAATACCGTAGGAGTAATTACTCGTTTAAATCTATTCATAATTTCTTTAAATTCTACTTGGTGAACTAAGTCCTATTCACTCCGTTCTTTTTCTATAATTCCATTGATTTGCAACATAAATTCTTCTTTCTGAGAAGACTCAGGCCTTTTTTGTATTATTTTTATGAGAGTGTGTGCTTGACTAGAGGTAATAACATTAACTCTCTTAATATAGCTTTCACAAGTGCATAATTCATGGCCTAAGCAACATTCCTCTTCAGAGGTATCCTCTGAAAAACTATCTAAAACCTGATTAACATAATCCTCTTCATAAGAAGATTCTTCTGACGAATCCGAGGAATCATTTATTAACATAACATCTTTCAGAATATTAATAAGACTTTCTTTTAATTCTTCTTAAATTTCTAACTAATTGATTTCATTAATTTTTTGCTTGACTTTATAAGTTTTAGCATAATGACCAAATCTTCCACATTTAAAACATTTAACATCTTGTTTACTAAAGCTTTTATTTGGTTTATTTGTTTTCCTAGGGACCTTCCTAGATGATTCCTGATAATGGTTTAAGTGAGCCAACAAGTTGCACATCAACCATCTTAACCATTCAATATGTTTATCATTATATCAATAGTTATAAATGTATGCTCGCAATGGCGGACGTTGAAGTGACGGAGTGCACTTGAAATCCTGGAAAAAATTATTCATTTTACCACTCTATATAAAAATATTTTTGACCTCTCTGAAATTATAATTTTGCACTAAGGACAATTATGAATTGTCATTTATTTATTTAAATTTATTCAATTATTAATTATATTTTCAGTGATGCGTGCTTTTAAAAATTTTGCACCCCATGTTAAATGCAACCTTCATCATGAACCTACGGTGTTGGTAAAATCCCAGTGCAGACATGTAATAAAATAATACTCTCTCTAGACTTGTTTTTAAGCAAAAAATCACTTTTTATATTCATTGAATAACTGAGGTATCTAACATATAATATAGTCTAAATACATAAGTTATTCCCTGAATCTAAAAAGTGTTTTTTTTCTTAAAAAAGAGTCGAGTACACTTTGAATTTTCTAGGAATCAACATAAAATTTGCATTAATTGGACGCTAAAGTAAGATAGTCAATCATATCACACCTTCAAAGCTTTCACGGTGACAACGACAATCATGTCCAATCCCGTTGAATGTACATATGTCGATGAAGTCTTCTAGCTTGCAAAAATAATTGAGATATTTCTGTATTAAGTTGTTTTTTCAACATTACCAAACAAAAACCAAACCCTACATCTTATTCCAGCGGCGACTTGGAGTGGACTTTGAAACTGCGAGACTACGTTTTTACGTGTAGTGATACACCCAGTAAAAAATTTAAGAAATTAATCACCAAAAATGAAGGAAGTTGTCTTCAAAATTCCGAACGTGCAAACTAATTATCAATAAGTTACAAGTTAAAAAGCATATATTTATCAACCAACATTAAAAAAGTGGTTACCAAGATTTTGTTTTAGTTAGGTGTTTTGCTCTTTATCTTAGAGTAGTATCCCTTCTTTGGTCTTTTTGTATCTAGCTAGGTGGAATACTTATTGTATTACTTTTTCATCTATATAATAATAATAATAATAATAATAATAATAATAATAATAATAATAATAATAATAATAATAATAATAATAATAATAATATACTATGTGCTTTTGCCATTAAAAAAAAAACAAATTAAAATAAGATGGTATTCCAATTCTGACAGCAAATATCAATGTCGTTATCTGTAGCTTAAAGGAGTTGAATCAACCAATGGGCAATGGGCAATGGGAAAAGAATCGAAGCATCTAGCTTGGACCAAAAATGTTGGGAGGACTGAGGGACCAAAGCATGCGACTATATATAGTAGAAATCGTATTTTCCAAGTTAGTGGTCCAGGCATGCGCGCAGTTAATGATGACAAAGAGGAGGGATTCTCATTCTTATGTATCTGTTTATGATTTGCTCAAATAACAAATTAATCCTTATAAGAAGTTGAGATGAAAATAAACAAAGATTTAAAGTAAGTAAGAAAACAATAAGGAAATAACAAATAACAAATAACAAACAACAAACAAACCAACGCCGTTGGCGTAGTGGTTTAATCTACCCTAGGATACGGAGGGTCGTCCCAGTGCTCCCGGGTTCAATTCCTACAGTCGATAAATTCAGTGTTGACCAGTGCGAAATTTGATCTTAAGCATGTGCAGAAATTAATCTTTCTTTGAGTTAGACTCGCATTCTGGTGCTTGATCGATCAACAATCTATATTTTACGGGATAACATGCATGATCCAATAATTCTTCTAAGTAAAATAATGGAGTATATAGTGTGATATATCTCATTTAAGATAGGCTTAATTACACTTTTGGTCCCCCTATTTTCACTCATCCACGATTTTGGTCCCCATACTTTTAATTTGACGATTTTGGTCCCCCTATTTTCCCAATTTGAAAAATCATAGTCCCCCTCTTAATTTTGACTCAATTTTGACTGAGTATCCTACGTGGCAGTCTACGTGGACTGCCACGTAGGCGCACCCCCACCCACCCACCCCCACCCCACCCCCTCCACTGTTCATCTCCCCCTCCACCGTGAACCACCCACCCCACCCCCACTCTCCATTGTTCTCTGGTTCGCCAACCACTCCCCCACCGTGAACCACCCCCCCCTTCCTAGCCACCGGAACGAGAGAGAGAGAGAGAGAGAGAGAGAGAGAGAGAGAGAGAGAGAGAGAGATTGAGAGAGAGAGAGATAGAGAGAGATCTGGAACGAGAGAGAGAGAGAGAGAAATCTGGAACGAGAGAGAGAGATCTGGAACGAGAGAGATAGAGAGAGAGAGAGATCTGGAACGAGAGAGAGAGAGAGAGAGAGAGAGAGAAATCTGGAACGAGAGAGAGAGAGAGAGATCTGGAGGTGCGACGGGGAAGGGGAAGGGGGGGAGGGAGCGAGGGGGAGGGTGCGAAGGGGAAGGGAGAGGGTGCGACGGGGAAAGGGGAGGGTGCGAAGGGGAAGGGGGAGGGTGCGAAGGGGAAGGGGAAGGGGAAGGGGGGGTGCGAAGGGGAAGGGGAAGGGGAAGGGGGGAGGGTGCGACGGGGAAGGGGAAGGAGTGAGAGATTCAGTGAGAGAGAGGAGAGTGGGTGGTTCACAGTGGAGGGGAAGATGAACAGGGGGTGGTGGCTGGGAAGGGGGGTGGTGGGTGGCGAAGGGGAGTGGTGGCTGGGAAGGGGGGTGGGGCGATGAACAGTGGGGTGGGGTGGGGGGGTGGGTGTGTGCCTACGTGGCAGTCCACGTGGGCTGCCACGTAGGATCAGTCAGTCAAACTGAGTCAAAATTGGGGTGGGGGACTTTGATTTTTCAAATTGGGAAAATAGGGGGACCAAAATCGTCAAATTAAAAGTTCAGGGACCAAAATCGAAAATTGGTCATAATAGGGGGGACCAAAACTGTAATTAAGCCTTTAAGATAACAAGATTTCATATTTGAGATGTACAACTCATCTTTTTTTATACAAAATACAATTGATCTTGCAGAAATCACACTTTAAATGCAAATCATTGAAATCTTAATTGAACGGTTTAAATGCATATGTGTCATGTCATTATATATTTTTTATGACTATGATGCCACGGCATCTTTCATTTTCTTAATTAGTTGTTTTAACCTTAGTTCATTTTTTTTTGACTTTTTAAGTTACGTTTTACTGATTATTTTTTTAATAGCTTTTTTTACAGGTTATACTTTGAAGATCATGCCTTCACTTGCACTTGGCGCCCCACTTGGCACCCTGGGGTTGAGATCTCATGGTCTCGCCCCAATATTTCAATATTCGTATATTGATTTGTGTTTAGAATTTTGACTTAATTTTTTTTCCAAGTGGATAGCCACAAAGTAGGGGTTTGAGGTTATGCCCCCTTTCTTGCTGGTTTAGTTTGGAGAGGACCAACAATATGTTTTCAAGGACGCCCTCACACAAATTTGATGCCCTGACTAGTACGATTTCGAGTGACACCGAGCTTAGATCGCGCCGCATGTATTTCTGACAATGTAACACCAACGTCATATCCTGGGGACAGTTCATCGGGACCTGACCCAATTTTAACTCGCCCCGTTGGGGTCGTGACCTCCATGACCAGCTTACAATGAAGTTCACCCTTGGCAACAGTTTACCAGGACTCGGCCCGGATCGAACTTGTAACACCCCCTTTGTAATTTATAATTAAATGAACAAATATCAGAGTCACCTCAGAAGGGCGCTACATTTTTCTCACCAAAAACAAATAACAAATGATTTAAAATCCTCAAAAACACTTAATCTCAGAATAACATTAAACAGCGGAATCTTAAACTCGTGCAAACATCCCCATGAATAATTAAGACATCAGTCTCCAGCAGTAAACAACATAATAAAACATAAACGACCCCTAAAATCCCTCCCCGGTGCTACGCATCAGAGCTGACACAGACCCAACGAGAAGGAGACTACACCTAGCAATCCTCCACGAGTGCTAACGATCACCTGCAGCGTTGCCACACAAGAGCAACATTCCAAGCAGAAGGGGTGAGTTTAACAGAAATAATAAGCACATGACAGCAGTACATAAGCAGCAGGCACAACACAGCAAACACGTATATACCATATCACACAACAGCACATGATTCATATCTCTATCAGTCATAAAACGCCAACCACAATAGTTATGTACACATGGACCATGCAGGAATGTATGAAATGCAACCCCTCCGGGCATATGCATGCGGTACCGATCTCGTAAAGGCCACGACGGGCGCAACTCGTAATAAACCTCGTGTTGTAGCATCACAGCTACCTCGTAGGAATGCATATGACAATGCGACTCATGACTCATGCACCAATTACACCAACTCAAGCATTCAATT
Organism: Astragalus membranaceus; assembly: GCA_039519185.1. Classification (NCBI taxonomy): domain Eukaryota; kingdom Viridiplantae; phylum Streptophyta; class Magnoliopsida; order Fabales; family Fabaceae; genus Astragalus; species Astragalus membranaceus. Next base: position 53,038,021 of record CM076848.1, read on the forward strand.
AATAAATACCATATCACCATATCTCGTTATAAATCATTTCATAAAAATACCACGTGTTGTAGCATCGCAGCTACCTCGTCACATAACCACAACAAAGCACGTAACTAATACTATACCACATTAACAACTATCTCGTGTTGTAGCATCACAGCTACCTCGTAATTTCTCACCAATAAATATTTCAGCTCATCAATAAATATTCAGCTCATCAAAAATTATTCAGCTCATCAAATAATATTCACCACCACAGACACATCTCAATTTAGTTGCTCTAAGGCATCACATCAACCACACCAATCTCAATTAATTACGCGACCACTTTGCCAATAAAGGACTAAGTCAACGTCCATAGGGACCAAACAGCACATAAAATCGAGGCAGCAACCTCTTAAAATACAGTGACAGCACTAAGGAAAAAAAATAGGAAAACAGCCCCTTTAAATTTACGAAAACGGCACCTGTAAATTCCAGAAAACAGGACCTATGAACTTAAGAAAACAGCATCTTCAAATTGAAGAAAACCACACCTTTAAACTCAAGAAACAGCATCTTTTAATTTAAGGAAACATCACTTTAAATTGTGAAAACAGCAGCATTTTATTTATAAGAACTACAACAAAACAGCACATTTTATAACATAAAAACAGCATCTCATTTTCTGTACAACGGCACAAATTTATTTTTATAAAACAGCAGCTCATATACTGAATAAAAACAGCAAGACAGCAACATTTATTTTTATAAACAGCAGCTCACATAACAATTAAAAACAGCAAGACAGCAACAATAAACGGTTTATTTTGCCATAAAAGTAGAATATTCAGTTAGGCCTCTGAATAAGCTTTCCAACGCATTTTGAAGCACTTAAAACGGACACCCGAGTCAAAAGATATGTCAAAAACAAATTTGGGACAAAACCGAGACTTCGCGCGTGGAGCGCGACTTAGGCGCAAGTGAGGCGCAAATTGGCAGAAATGCCCAGTGACAGCAGCAACAAAGCACGGATTGACAACAACAATGGCGCCTAGGGTCCTTCAAACTCAATTTTCTTCCAAATTTCATACGCTCAATCATTCAACAATTATTTCAAACACCTCAAATTCACTCTCATATCTTCAATTACACATTTTATCAATTATTTGGCATACAATACAAATCTTACACACATCTCATAACTCTTGCACATTTCAACAAACACATATAGGGCATCAACTCAACATACATTTCAATCACACAATAATCCACATCTCAATCACTCAATTTCATATCCACTTTAATCATGCAAATACACAACACCTAACTACCCATAAACCACCATCATAACCCATTATAACCGTTAAACCCACCCTTACCTCGAATACGTAAGCTCCTAGCACGAAGAAGATAGTCACGCACGTAAACACCGAAACACGAACGATCTCCTCTTCACGAAAGAAATTGCGAAAACCCTCCTTTCCTCTTCTCTCCTTCGCGGCGGCTCCCCCTCTTCTCACTCTCTCAACTTTCGATTTTTCTCCACAATGAAACCGTGAGAGGGTTTCATCTAACCCTTGGGGTTTAAGCTGTGGGCCTTTCACGAACTGGGCTCACAGTTACACCCCCACTACTACTCGCTCCCACTCCTACACAAAATATAACATTTCCCTCTCTTGTTAATTAAATTGTCACTCACTTCTTTACTACCCACCACTCCTCATTTAAATCCAACACCCTATTATTATTTTAATACAACCCACCAAATACCACTTAATTAAATTAACTAAATAAACATTTGAATTATTTTTTGGGGTGTTACAGAACTCGTTCCAACGAGGTTGTAACCACCAAGGCCAGCTTATAATGAACTTCACCCTTGGCAATAGTTTACCAGGACTCGGCCCGGATCGAACTCGTTCCGAGGGGTTGTGACCACCATGGCCAACTCGTAGTACACCCTTGACACAGTTTACCGAGACTCGGCTCAGACTGAACTCGTCCGAAGGGGTTGCGACATCCTGGGCGGGGCTTTGAAGCCTCGGTCACCGACCTCATGCCGCGCTTTTTTACCGAGCATCTTTATTTGTTTCGGCACGCCATGACGCACTTGATTCCTTTACCAGGATTCAAGGTACACGTCAGTGTCGACCTACTCCGTACGAACATGCCCTCAAGAGATGTATTCGCAAAACCATCGTCTCGGGGGGATGGCATTGGCTCGAAGCCGTTGTTGAGGTTGCCCCTACCGGCCTTCTGGCCCTGGCAGGCTATGTTGAATCTTTTATCACAGCTTGGTAATTTGTGTTTTTGACTTTGACTTTAGGAAGTGAATTTTCAAATGATTTTTTACCCACTATAAATAGGAGAGTCTTTATCATTTTCACCCTTTGCCAATCTCACCATCTTCACAAAAGTTTGAGAGGAGAGATCCAAAGAGAGAAAGAGAGAGATGCAAGGCAAGACATAGGGGTCCCTCCCCAGACTTCTTTGTTCCGCGCCAGTATCCGTGGTGAGAGAGAGATAGACGACGAGAGAGACTTCTTTCAACATTGACGCCAGTATCAAGTTTTTGGCGCCGTTGCCGGGGAACGAACTCGAGTCGTCCGCGTGACAGGCGGAAATACTTACCCCTTCCTCTAGCGCCAAAAAAACTTGATAGGTTCGCAAGTGCACGGTTCTATCGCGTAGTAAAAATATCGATCCCACAGAGACTTATGTGATTACCAATTTCTTTTTCGGTGGTGATTAGCTAAAAGGAATGGTTTTTAGGAGAAGGAGTGGTTGTTTGATTTAAAATTTAGAAATAAAAGCAATCTCAGGTTATAGTTTCATCACAACAATGAGGAATCAAAATAATTCTTTAGACTATTCACCAAATTATAAGAGTAATGTATTTCAAAGACAAGGCAGCGGATATAACTAATGTCTCCTTTTAGAGTACAAGAGCATGTGTTTTGAACTAACAATCAAGCCTATTCTCATAGTTGATTGTCACCAAAACCCATTAAGCATAACACCTTTATAATGTCTCAAGAGTTTCAAAACTATTCTCAGGTTTTGATTCCCTTGTCTAATTTCATAGTTCCAACATCAATACTTCACCTTTCGGTTCTCCGTTTGATGTTTAAAATAGGATTTGATGGACAATAAAATTAGATTGAAATATAAAACTATTTGGAGTGGAGAATAGTCTTGGGAATTACTAAGTACCTATCATTGGATTGCTCCCAATAACCCAAGACTTTGAATATACTCACTCATGTTCATAATGTAAATTGCAATAAATGTAAATGACATGAATATAAATTACTGGAATGTAAATGACAGAAGAATAAAAATGCAGAAAAATAAAAGAACAAAAACTTAAGAGAAATGCAAGAACTTGGATTAAACTTTGAAGTGAAATTACAATGGTGAAAGATCCCCCCTTTGCCTCTGAAAAGAGGTCTATTTATAGCCTAAAATGATAGACAAGGCAATCAATTCGAGTTACAAGCCATAAAGGAAAGAATGGGAAGAGTTTTGTAACATCTTTTAACTTTGCAGAAAGCGCACAAATCGTGCTTAGGAGGCGCACGGATCTTGCTTATCGTGAAACTTTTGGAATTCTCAGCTGCGACCATCACGCACGGATCGTGCTTGCTGGGCGCGTGGATCGTGCTCTGTGTTTTAGCTATTTTCTTCGCTTTTCCTTCAAAACTTGCAAACAGGACGCACGGACCATTCTGGAACACGCACGGACCGTGCGTCTACTTCTGATATTTAGCTTTATTTTGCTTAATTCTTCTCCTCTTCCTATTGTCTTTTGATCCTTGCTCATTAATCATTCAAAATTCCTCATTTGCTCCATAATTAGGCCTGAAAATAAAAACTAACAATTTGTAGTAAAATAGTCCAAAAATAGAACTAAAGTCCTACAAAGTTTATTTAATTTAAAGACTTAAAATACACTAAATTTGGACTTATCAGCCTGCTGGCCCTGGCAGGCTATGTTGAATCTTTTATCACAGCTTGGTAATTTGTGTTTTTGACTTTGACTTTAGGAATGAATTTTCAAATGATTTTTTACCCACTATAAATAGGGGAGTCTTTATCATTTTCACCCTTTGCCAATCTAACCATCTTCAAAAAAGTTTGAGAGGAGAGATCCAAAGAGAGAAAGAGAGAGATGCAAGGCAAGACATAGGGGTCCCGCCCCAGACTTCTTTGTTCCACGCCAGTATCCCTGGCAATAGAGAGATAGACGACAATACCTAGGGGTCCCGCCCTTGGCGCCCTGTTCCGTGTCCACATCCGAGAGAAGGAGATACGGCGAGACCTAGGGGTCCCGCCCTTGGCGCCTTCCATCGCTCCCATACCTGAGACCAAGGGGTCTTGCCTGCTTAGGTTCGTCGTGCGCCAGTGTCGAGGTTCCGAAGCTCTGCCTGTTTACTTTGCCACGCACCCGACACCGAGGCTTCGTAGCCCCGCCTTCGTGCTGCACTCCAAGCCCGTGACCGAGGCTCCAAAGGCCCGCCCAGGATCAAGAATGCATAGTCTCGCCCTTGCGTGGTCAATTGTGCCTGTGGGAGAGACTTCATAGTCCCGCCCGTGACTGAGTTCACGGATCTCGCCATCGTCTTGTACCCAGGACCTCTTAGTCCCGCCCGTGCACATGCCTTGAGACTTCAAAGTCTTGCTTGCTGGCTCCTTGGCGCCCATGCTCACGCCTGGTGACCGAGATGAGCTTCTTACTGCACCATAGCTTCGGTGCGGCTGTTCAGGGGGTCTAGGAGCTGATGGATAATTTCAGCATCTTCTGGGTGGACGGGGTCCTAAACTGGAGCCGGCTGTGGAGCCGGGACTTGGATGGTGTCGTCCGGAAGGGTGACAACAACGCCTTCTGGGGTGTCTTCAAGTCGGGGTTGTACCGCGACAATGCTTTGAACCCGGGGTCTGCCTCTGGGTGCGATTGGAATGCAATAGAAAATTCTTAAGAGGTAGAGATGAGGTGAAAGCTAGACATCTCCCACTGTGGTTGCCAATGTTCTGTACCTTGCAGTCGTCTGGGCCGGATTTAGTTACTGCAGCTGGTAGGTCTCCTGCCGTTCAAGTGGTGCGTCAAAGTGATCCCGGATGGGGTACCTGCGATGCCACTCTGACGCTCAAGTCAGTATAGGGAATAGTAGAGTGTAGCAGGGAATGAGAGTGTACCTATTTTTGGCAATGTGTGTCGGTATTTATAGGGATCTGTGCTAGCTCTGAGCCGTTGGATTGATCGGGTGAATCTGAGGTGTTAAGGCATAATAGACATGAATGGGCTGATTTATTGTGGATATGGGTCCAAGCTATTGGGCTGACCCAGGTCCAATTGCTGGAGTGCATCTCTTGATCCAATCCAGAACAAATCTTAATTGAACGGTTTAAATGCATATGTGTCATGTCATTATTTTTTATGACTATGATGCCACATCATCTTTCTCCTAGAATGCATATGGAGAAATCTACTCTGCTCTGTCACTTGTAATTTATCCTTTTTTATGGAGCTTTGCAGTCAGACATCTTCCTTGAATTGTTGGCATTTGAGCATGAGCTGAAGAAGTAACAACCGTAGATTGTTTCGTAGATCAAAAATATATCTCAATGCCACCACATGTAGATAATAGCTGACTTGCAATCTGACTTGATCTAGATCAGAAAAACACTTTATATCTGCATGGTTAATTTGTGTAACATACATAAAATGATTTATTCATTAAGTAGCCAAACATAAATATGTTTTTTATTATAAGCAATAATTTCATTGAAAGGGAGCACAAGAGGTGCCCAACCCTTACAATGGGGAAAAAGGAAAGGGGGAGGGCCTCCTCAAAACCTCCCTGAGCCAAACATAAATATGTATCTTACCCCCCCCCCCCTTTTATGCATTTTGGTTTGTGATCAACTATATTATTATTAATTATGCATATTTATGTTTGGCTACTTAATGAATAAATCATTTTATGTATGTTACACAAATTAACCATGCAGATATAAAGTATTTTTTGATCAAGATCAAGTCAGATTGAGCATAGGATGTTCATAAATCATAATCTAGGCATAGGTAATTGTTTACCGTGAATTTTGGTAAACAACCGCTGGTTTAGAATTTGTTACTTGCAAGATCAACCAATAAATCTTAGGACATTTGTGCTATAGTTTTCCAGAAAAAGTTACGAATGTTCTTGATGTAATTTGTAAACTAACAATTTTAAAGTGGTTGAAACTGTCGAATTGCTTTACTTTGAATTCGATCAAGTGCAGAAAACAAGTAGATTGCAGAAATATTTAAACAAACATAACTAGATTACGTTGAAATAAAAGGAATTGGTACACAATATCATACATCTGGTTTCTGTAACTCATGTTTCTCTGTAACTTGGAATTCTGAGCGTGAGAAATATGTATGAGAATTTGTGACCTCTTTTCTCTATGAGAAACCACTATATATACTATGGAGAAACTGTAACTGCCTACAACGGCTATATCTATAACTGTACAAATGAATTTAAAAACAACAACTGCCGTATCGTTCGACGGCATAACTGCTACGTTCTTCGACAACAACTGCCGTATGCTTCGACGGCGTAACTGCTACGTTCTTCGACAATGCTGCTTAAGCCCTAATCTGCTTTATTCCCCTTTCTGTCGAAGTGTTGCCTTCAAGCCCTCAATTTCACCGTCTTTGTGAAGTAGTCGAAAGTCAAAGATCACTAATTTGTTTTGCCATCCCAATGTCGAAAATCAACATTTCTATTTTAAAGTGACAAGTCAAACCTCACTGACTGCATTTAATTGAGCCTGTCGAAAATGTAGGCTAACAAATTGCCCTCCAAAAATGTCATTTTTGACTGAGGTTTAAACGAAGGTAGAAAATTGATGTTTTTGAATTGTCTTTCGACAACCTTATGTCAAGCACTCTAACGTCATCAACGCCACTCTTCAGCGTTGAAGGGACGTTTTCTTTCTCGTCATGTTAGCACTTGAGTGCGCTGTCATATTAATGGCCACGTTTTGCTTTGGAAACTGCCACACTCCATCACTTCCATCACCTTGGTAACTGCTACACACATAGACTTCATCATATTGATCAATACATATAATTGAGTTTATAGAAGAACTAATACTTACTTGGACTGGTAGAACTTCGTGCTGATAACATGTTAAGAAATAATAAGAGATAAAAGCAAGGAGAAAGATGAACAAGAACAAATATAGAAGAGGAAGATGAGAGCCTTTTGTATTCTTTCCAAGTGTCTCTACACATAAGAGTGACCGCTATTTATAAGAATCCACTACATGAGAAGATGGGGAGAATGATGAACATCCACTATATAATAATAATAATAATAATAATAATAATAATAATAATAATAATAATAATAATAATATTCATAAAGTAAAAGAATTAATAGCAAAATAACAGTAAAAAAGTTTTTTGTCAAAAAAACAGTAAAAAAGTTAAAATAATTTATTCTTTAAGTCCCTCACTATTAGTTGTATTGTTAATTTCAGCAACGTGAAGATGCTAGCTCCCAAGTTCAAACCCAGATGTGAGCTGAGATAGTGTATTTGTGATGTTTATTTGTCATTTCATTTAAGTTAAAAAAAATAAGTGACATTTTTTAAGGTTATTAATATTTGTTTCCCTATCTTTGTTAAAAAAAAAGAAAAATGTTACCCTATGTCACATTTTTTTTGAAGCAATCCCCCAAAAAAAAACTCAATTTAAGATTTGATTTTTTTTTGAGATTATTTAAGATTTGAGTTTTATGTCTAAAACAACCTTGTACCTTCTGTGCGTATCGATCGCAAGCAAGTTCACAACTAATCCAACAAAAAGAAAGATAAAATTTAGTTTTGGCTTAAAGCAACCTTAAAATCGACCGGATCTCATTCTCATCGAAATCCTAACAGAAATTGCATCGTTAAAAGGAAGCGAATAATGTGCTTATAGTTATTAATTAATCACCGCAACTAAAAAGTGACCGAATCTTCTATCAGATGCTAATCCAATTGCATCTTTCCCAAACTTTCAATCAGGTCCAGAAACACCCTTTTCCATCCTTATTTTTTTCGCAGGTGGTCCATATCATTAATCGTTTTTTTCTCCAAATTGTTCGGTTTCAGATTATCATCATTACGTAGATTCAAAGAGATAACGTTGACAACGAGCTGTATCTTTTTTTTTTTTGAAGCAAACAACGAGCTGTATCTTCTGAATAATTATTAACAAATAAAAATTATTTCCTCAATTAATTGACTCATTCAACAAAATCAAATTACAACATAAAAAATAAACAGTTACGACACTATAGCATAATTTCCCTATATGCTATTTGACTTCCTATATTTAAACCAATATTTTATCAATTTATACCTCAGTATGTCGACACTTTACAACACTTTTAGTCTACTAAATAGTAATTAGGAAGTCATAAACTAATTCCTTGTTTGTTGCCGCGCGCGTACACACCTTGAAATCTCAGCTCAAATACTATTCAACTATCAGTATAAATTCATCTCTATCATCAGCTCTCTACACAAACTCTCCCTACCCCCTTCTGAATTTTGATATATCTCCTCTACCATGGAAATAAATATCAAGAAACTCTTTATTTTCTCTATCTTTTTACTCTTTATTATACTCCCAACTCTAGTTTCCTCCGCAGAATGCACATGCGATGAAGAAGATGAAGATAGGAATAAATCAAAAGCTCTAAGATACAAAATAGCAGCTTTAGTATCAATACTAGTTGCAAGTGCAATTGGTGTTTGTATTCCACTACTAGGCAAAGTGGTACCAGCATTAAGTCCTGAAAAAGATATATTTTTTATCATTAAGGCTTTTGCTGCTGGTGTTATATTAGCTACTGGTTTCATTCATGTGTTACCAGATGCTTTTGAGAATCTAACCTCACCTCGTTTGAAAGAACATCCTTGGGCTGATTTTCCTTTCACTGGATTTGTGGCTATGTGTACTGCTATGGGGACTCTTATGGTGGATACTTATGCTACTGCTTATTTTACTAAACACCATTTTAAAAAGAATCAGGTTGAGATTGAGACTGTCACAGGAGATTTGGAGAAGGATACTGTAGAGCAAGTTGGACACATGGATTTACATACTCATGCAACACATGGTCATGCACATGGACATGTTTCTTCTGATCCCTCTTCAGAATTGCTTCGTCATAGGGTCATATCACAGGTAATTATATATTCAGTTTTTTTGAATTATATATATCATGTAATATTTATATATGATGTGTTGTTACATGGAGATTTAATTATATGTACTATTATGAGTTTGTGATGGATGGTTTGAATTTGATTTTTAGGTGTTGGAGTTGGGGATTATTGTTCATTCAGTTATAATAGGAATATCTTTGGGAGCTTCAGAGAGTCCAAAGACAATAAAGCCACTTGTAGCTGCTTTGACTTTTCATCAGTTCTTTGAGGGTATGGGACTTGGAAGTTGTATAACTCAGGTAATTTATTATGCATGTAGTCATGGACTATCATTATTAATAGCAAAGATAAAAAATAAAAAGATTTGCATCAAGCTATTGTTACTGCCAAATACTAAGTGTTAGTGTTTGGTTCGGTTGGTGAGAAACATGAACCTACGGGCTACGAGTAGTTCAGATTTTTCTAATTAATTACTTTTTGTTTCTTTATCAATATTCAAATCTACAGTGAAGTTGAAATATTCAAACTACTACTAAAATATACTGTAGTACTTTTTTGGCTTATATGTTGATTTTTCACTAAACAGCTTATTCCTCTTAACGTGTTTTATGACCAATGCATTTGTAACTATATATATATGCACTTATCCTTTTTAAAATATTCAAAGGATGCCCGAACTCCATTATTGTTTATTCAAAGATATCTAATTGCTCTAGAACTCTTTTTTTCTCCTTGCATTTCTTTTAGTATATTATAGTAGGACACCCGTACATACACATGAGTGCTGTCGTGTTATTTTTATGAATGAACTTAGATAGTATTTAAATAGTTTGGATATTACCCCGTGAAATTAAAGACAAATTTAAAGTAGATAAAAAAAGAGTTTCTGCTGTAAAAAAAAAGAGTTTCAAATAAATAAAAGATAAATATTAAAATCTAAAAATGTAAAAGTATCATTTAAAAGACAAATTTTAGGTATATATTAGTGACAAATATTGCCACACGTGTTTTAAATATTAATCAGTTTAAATAGTCATTAAGCTTTTTTGTTTTTTTTTTTATATAGTAGGTTTATATAAGAAAGAGAGTGTAAGAAGAAAGAGAAAAAAAAATAAAGAAAGAGAGTGTAATGACATTTTTACCCTTAAATTAGATATGTGTCTTGTTAATAAGAGATCCAGGTAATTTCATATAAGATTTGTTTGTATAAATAGATTATTAGATTAGATTAGATTTCTTTGCTCTTGTTTCTTCATAAAGAATTGTTAATTTTCTGCCTAACGTTTTTTTTTTGACTGCATAACGTTCATGCCACCATCTTCCGTAGTCCGTACTATGTAATTTAGTCACAACTAGATGGTGTAGACTCTTTGTGCGCCTATATATGTAACTACTACTTTATAGCAAAAAGAGTGATATTTCATATTTCTGTTATGAAATGAAATAAAATTAAAACAGTAAACAAAACTTGATTATTCCTACAAGTTAAGTTATGTGTTTATATTTTCAGAATTTTGTGCAACTTAGTCGTAACGTGTATTTGTTTAATTGTTGACTTTTGGGAAGTGTAATTATTGATGGCAGGCGAGTTTCAAGTGGAAATCGGTTATAACCATGGGATTATTCTTCGCGTTGACTACTCCTGCTGGGATTGGAATTGGTTTAGCAATTGCTGATAGTTACGATGAAAACAGTTCAACTGCCCTTATTGTTGAAGGAATCTTCAATGCAGCTTCAGCTGGAATCTTAATCTACATGGCACTTGTAGATCTTCTTGCAGCTGATTTTATGAATCCAAGGATGCAAAAGAGTGGCAGTCTTCGACTTGGAGCCAATATATCTCTTCTATTAGGAGCTGGTTTAATGTCTCTTATAGCCAAATGGGCTTAGGACCAAATTGTTAGTATTTTTAAATTTTTGATTTCTATTCTTTGCCATATTAATTTCATCTAGGGTGGAGAGGAGACGAATGGAAAGGGGAAGGGAGGAACTTTAATTACATAGTTGCTTAGTTCAAAAGAGGGGAAATGGAGAGAAGGGGAGGGATTCAAGTTACATGTATGTTTGGTTCACAAGTGGTAGATTTTGAAACAAAATTTAATTTTTTATCCTCATAATCTTACAAGTCTTTTATGTTTATGGTTCATGATTTGAACACAAAATTGTTAAGAAAACATAAGTTTTCCATCTATTAGTGCAATACGAAAACTCCATAAATAATCGAACACAAAAGTTCTAACAAAACATTCAGTAATATGGAGACATTTAGATTTCTGTAGAGGATGAAACTGCCATTGGTACAAAAGCTGGTAAAAAAATAAAAATAAAAATATTTTTAGTAATGAAAAGACTAAAATGCCATTAAGTTTAGTGGAAAAGTAGGCGACTATAGGCTATTTGACTCCGGTGGTGGATCCCAAACCAGTTTTCTTGAAGACATTGATAGCGTTTTATCGAAGGATATGCAATCGAAGAAATTACATCCACAAGAGAGAAGAGAAGCAGTTACGTGAGGAAAAAACTGCACGAGAGAATATAGTACGTATTGATCATTCTGGTATTTATACGAGTTATTAATAACCTAACTCGATAAATCTAATTGCTTGTCAAAAAAAACTTGAGTAAATCAAACAGTTTGTCAAAAAAAACTTGACCTACACTAGTGCAAAATTGACTTTAGAAAGCACCATTTAGTATCGGTTGTTTGAACAGTCGATGCTAAATGTAGACGCGGTGGCAATTTTGAAATTAAATGGAAGTTTTCAAGTTTTGCGCCTACATTTAGCATCAGTTGTTTAAACAACCAATGTTAAAGATACATGTGTCAGACATTTAGCATCGGTTGTTTATACAATCGATGCTAAATGTGTATGTCTAACACATTTAGCATCAGTTATATAAAAAACCGATGCTAAAGGTCCCATTTTTTTCCAATACCCCGCGCTCTCTCGCGTTCTCGCGTATTCTTTCAGTCTCTCGCTCTGAAACTTCAAGCGCTCTTCTCTGCTCTCTCCACTCTCGCCGTTTTGGTCACTGAGGTATTCTCTCACACTCAGCTTCATTTTCTTCGTTCTTTCTTCTTTTTCTGTTAGGGTACGAAGATGCTTCAATAGTGATTAGAAGCACAGATACAAAGGTACCTACCAAAACCCCTCTCTATTTTGGTTGTTTTTCTTCAATTTCAGAACCTTACTGTTTGGCTCTCACTTATTCTTCTTCTCTCAAAGCGCATGTAACAAAACGTTGATGGATTGTTGAAAAACGGAAGTTGAAACGAAACAGAAGCTACACAGGTACAAGAAATCACTCTCTTAGTGATTTAATTTGATTTTCACTTTTGGTCCTAAAACCCTAACACTGTTTGGGATGGGGATGGAGTATGGGAGTTCCTGCAGTTGCAATAATGACTAATGGTAGCTGAGTGTTCCCCTGAAGTAAGATCTGAAGCTCCAAAATTGTCATAGTTACAAATAGAGGTAATTGGGAACCACCCATGAATGGTGTTCAACCTAGCTAATAGTGTTTTATTCGGTGATTGCTTTTTTGTTTTGAACGAATGTAGAAGATTCAATTTGATATTAAGATTTCTGTTTCCACTTTCATAATGCAACTGTTTGAAAACAAAAATTAGGGCTTCCATGAATTTGTTGAATGTTCATACAATACATAAGATGAATGTTTCATACAATACATAAGATGAATGTTTCAAGTTTAATGGGGACTTACTTAAACTTTTTGTTTTGTTTTTTTCAATAAAAGTGGTCAGAGGTGTACAGCTGTTAAGGTTGTCCTAGTAATGGAATCAATTGTTGATGCTTTGGTAGGGAAAGTGAAGGCTAGAGTGGCAAAACTAAGTGTTGGACCTCCTGAGAATGACTGTGATATCACCCCAGTTGTGTCAGATCATTTCCCCTTTCAGGTAAACTCTCCATAAAACCAATCAACTTCCTCTATCACTACAAAAAAAACACTAATTAGCGACGGACATTAGCGAGGGACTTGTTGTCCCTCGCAAAAACAGTCATTAGCGAGGGCATAGAGCTGTCAATTTTTTTGTCATTAGCGAGGGAATTAGCGAGGGAACTGTCCCTCGCTAATGACTGCCCTCGCTAATTCCCTCGCTAAATTTTGCTTTTTCAGATGATGGGACTCAGCGCAGGGGTTGGTAAAGGTGCAGAAATTAGCGAGGGACAGTTCCCTCGCTAATTCCCTCGCTAACGTTAACTTTTCAGATGATGAGACAGTTCCCTCGCTAATTCCCTCGCAAATTTTTTTCTTTTTTCCTTTATATCCGTTTACACCCTCACTCTTCTTTCTCACTCACTCACTCACTCACTCACTCTTCACCATTCCTCTTCCCTTCCTCTTCCCCCTTCCACTTCCTCTCACACCCTTCTTCTCTCTTCACTCTTCCAACACCACCACCACCACCACCACCACCACCATCATCACCACCTCCTCTCACACTCTTCTTCTCTCTTCACTCTTCCAACACCACCACCACCACATACCTCCTACCACTCTCACTCACTCACTCTTCACCATTCCTCTTCCCTTCCTCTTCCCCCTTCCACTTCCTCTCACACCCTTCTTCTCTCTTCACTCTTCCAACACCACCACCACCAACATCATCACCACCTCCTCTCACACTCTTCTTCTCTCTTCACTCTTCCAACACCACCACCACCACCACATACCTCCTACCACTCTCACTCACTCTCTCTTACTCTTCACCACCACCAACCCACCACCCCACCACCCCACCACCACCACCACTCTCACTCTTCTCTCTTTCTCTCTCTCTCTCTAGCTCTCTCTCTCTCTCTCTCCTCTCTTTCTCTCTCTCTCTCTCTCTCTCTCTCTCTCTCTCTCTCTCTCCCTCTTCTCTCTCTCTCTCTCTCTCTCTCTCTCTCTCTCTCTCTCTCTCTCTCTCTCTCTCTCTCTCTCTTTCTCCCTTACTCTTCTCCTTCTCTCTACTCTAAACCACCCATCACCACCACCACGCCACCACCACCACCACACCACCACCACGCCACCACCACCACCACCACCACACATCACCACAAAATTAATAATATAATATAATATTTATTAATTAATATATATAAAAAAAAAACAAGCCATTCAGCACTGGACACGTGTCATTTTTTTTTGAAAACTGCAGTCATTAGCGAGGGCAAAAGCCGTCACTAATTCCTGCGCATTTACCAACCCCTGCAACTGAGTCCCATCACCTGAAAAGCTGCAGTCATTAGCGAGGGAACTAGCGACGGCATAGTCCCTCGCTAATTAGCGAGGGATCCAACTTCCCTCGCTAATCCCATTTGCGAGGAGGGAATTAGCGAGGGAACCAGTCCCTCGCTAAGTCCCTCGCAAATGACCATTAGTGAGGGAATCAGGTCATTTTGCGAGGGAACTGTCCCTCGCTAATGACTAGTTTTTTTGTAGTGTATATTTCTTGGCAGCAGTTATTGATAAGATTGTTTCACATTATTTGATAAGATTCTTCATGTGGATTAAAAACAAGTGGAAAACAAGAAGTAAAACCAAAGGGAAAACAAGAAGTATTGAATGCCTTCAATGTGGTTTTTTTCTAATGCAGCAATTTTTTTTCACTATGGGGCCTGTTATCAGGGCTTTAAACAATTTGAAGGCTTTATGATGTATATTGCAGCAATCTGAACCATGACATATCTTTCTTTCTCCATTTTTCAGGCAATGATATTTTTCAGTGCCCATGGTGTACCTGTCAGTTATGTTGAGGAAGCTGGGGATCCATACCGAGATCAAATGGAGGAGTGCGTCTTCTTGATCATGGAGGAGTTGAAGGCTAGAGGAGTTAGTAATGACCACACTCTTGCTTATCATGTTTGTTTTGAACTTTTTCAACTTGCCTTTCTGGAATCTTCTTGAGTTAAACGGATATTTTAATTTTATGTACTTTGGTTTTAATACTTCTTGTTTTTAATACTTTTTGTTTTCCCCTGGTTTTACTCGAGAAGGTGCTTTTTAAGAAGAGGATCTGTTTCACATTATTTGATAAGATTGTTATGTACTTTGCTAATAGGATTAATCCTCTGTCTCCCAGGTGCAAGGCATCAAACCATGTGTCTCATTTTATGGTGCTGACCAATTTGATGAAGCATATGAGCAAGAAAGAAAAAAGAAGAGCTCTTTCTTCAACTGGTTTTACTTCTCAATTAATATTGGGGCACTTATTGCTTCACCTGTATTGGTTTGGATACAAATGAATAGGGCTGTTGATGGGGTTTTGGAGTTCCTGCAGTTGCAATGGTCCTTGCTATTATATTTTTCTTTGGTGGTAGTCCTTTTTAGTTTTGAATCACACAGCTCTTGCCTACATTTCCATGTACACACTTTTACATGTTTGGTTGTTAGATAATTCATTACATGAGCTATTTTGAATAACTTGTGAAAGTTAAATAACTTATCTTGGGTGGTGAGTATAGTTGACATAACTCTTATTTGTCAAGTCACAATGTGTTATGTATTTGTCAAGCCACCAATGTCTTATTCTGAAAAGTTTTTACCTCAATAGGATCAATACCAGTCCCCCACCAAACTTCAGAAAGTTACTGTCACCAAAACTGAAGCAAATGGTGGCAAGTGGCAAACTAATGAAGGTAAATTTTCTTTGTCACTTTACTGAAGCTTGGCTTCCTGTAGACAATGAAACTAATGAATGGCATTTAGCTGCAGGCTAGTTACAGACACATTGACACTGCTGCTCAGTATGGAGTTCAAGAAGAGGTACATAGTTAATGGTGTCATTTTTGGTTCAAGATTGGTTTATCGTAAAGGAGCTGACTTGCTTGTTCAAGTTATTCCAGAAGTATGCCTTGCTTGTTCAAGTTATTCTAGAAGTCTGCCGACTGCATCCTAATGTGAGTTCTCAAAAGACTCTCAGCTTGTTTTTCACAAAATTAAGTACAAGAGATTTATTTGGGTCTACATTTCTGTCTAACATGAACATAATGGCATTAACTTGAACATATAAGATATATATGCCTTTCTGAAGGTTCGGTTCATAATTGGAGGTGATGGACCTAAACGTGTGCGGTTGGAAGAGATGAGAGAAAAGCATTCTCTTCAAGATCAAGTTGATTTGTTGGGAGTTGTACCACATGCACAAGTCCGATTTGTTCTAATATCTGGCCATATTTTCTTAAACAGGGACCTCAAGTTTATCTTCCATTTCTTTATGTTTTATGGCATTGAATTTAGAGTTCTGTCATAATTTGTAATTGCTGGTCAGATTGTTTTTGCTAATGTTATTATTTGTATGCCTTACATTCAAAACTATAGGGAATTTGGGGTCTTACATATGCTTTGTTGAATTTTCCGTAGGCAAGGTGTTACAAGATGGTTTCCTTAATTTTGGCTTAAACATAAGTGCGTATCTATTGTTTTGTGGTCAAAACATTCTTTGACATGTAATCATATGTTTTGGCTAATATAAGCTGTCAAGTATCTATTGAACATTTCTGTGACTGTAAGTATATTAATATCAACAACATTAATTTGGAATGCAGGGTTGACCAGGCTGGGATGTACTTGATTCTTTAGATTGGCCCTTTTGTTGCTGCTGAATGGAATTATGGGTCTGTAACTATTGTATCATATGTAAAAGAGAACTAAACATAGGTGTTAAGTTATTTGAATGTGGACAAATATGATGTCACTCTTGATGTTTGCATTTCTCAGTTGTATCACATAATTGCTAGCATTACAATTGTATTGCTTGTTAAGTTATTTGTTAGGTTATATATATTGAAAGGTTTGAATTTGTATATATACATTTGTGTTTATGAAGTTTATATATGGTTGCATTAGCATATATGAAAACATGCTTTAGAGGTTTTACTATTTATCTTCTAAGATGGATAACACATGACATACTGAATTATAAGATATGCACTAATGTTTGTATTTTAGATGCAGAATCTGGCCCTTCTGAAACTGATTCATGTAAATTACAAAATAAAGATGTCAAAGTAGCTGTTGGGTTTTAAAAAAATAAGATGTGAGAATCTGGCCCTTCTGGAACTGAACTAGCTTGAGGGGGAGGGATAGTAGTATGTGGTAAGATGTGAGAACCATTTTTTTTTAAAAAAAATAGACATTTAGCATCGGTTGTTTTAAACAACCGATGCTAAATGTCTATTTTTTAAAAAAAAAACATTTAACATCGGTTGTTTCAAATAACCGATGCTGAATGTCCCACTTTTAGCATCGGGGGATTTAGCATCGTCGGATAACCGATGCTAAATGTCCAAAACAACCAATGCTAAATGTATTTTCTGCACTAATGCCTAGTAAATCTAAATAAGTAGACTAAGTTAATTCTTATTTACAGAAGTAAAATATGTTTAACTAAGCTAACATAAATCATGAATTTTAGTTAGCGTAGGTTTTGGTGTATGAATGGTTTTGATTTTATTTTAGCTGTTGGAGGTGGGGTCTTTCGTTTGATTTGTTATAATATGAATTTCTCTTCAATTTGTTATAATAGGAAATTCTCTTAGAGAGAGCTTCAAAGTCTTCCTAAACAATATCTATAAGGTCTAACACAATTGAACGTTATGCTGTATATTTTCCTTGGTTACCTTACCTGGTTTGTTGACAAAAGAAAACAATAATGCCACTTGCAGCTGCGTTCATTAATTTTTTGAGGACATGGGGCTTGGATGTTGAATGATTCAATTCAGGTACTTTAATATATATGCATGAGGAGAGTGATTTGTATCAAGCTATCTGTGACTGTAGACATGTGATTCTTTCGGTTGGTGAAAAACATGAAACTGTGGGCAATTCGAATTTTTCAAACTTGCTTTTTTTCTTTATTATCTAGTTTATAGTTTAAGTTGTCTATTCTGAATTAACATAAATTAGCATAACTTTGACACCGCAAAAGTAGCGTGACAACGTAAGAAAAGTTGAGATGAAACTATAAAAATAGTATGTATATTATATAAGTACAAAATGCTACATTAGAAATTCACTAACCACCTTGCACTGAATCTCCTCCATAGACCAAAATCTTCAACTATGTGCAACATTATATAACTTTTAGTTGTCGTTTATGTTTGAATAACCATTAATTGTATCATTATTTTATAAATTCATTGAAACAGATGTTAACTCTTATTCACATTGTTAGTCACGAGTCACAGCTAGAGGTTTGACTATTTCTGTAAAATGATGTATAATTGAAAGGTTGAACAAAGCTTAACTATTCCTAAGGTTAGGTGTCATAATTCCAGAACTTTGTGCGCCTTAATTGAGTGTAAATGTAAACTAGAAAAGATCAAAAGACATTGTTAAAATTTGGGAACTGTAATTGTTGCAGTCTAATTTCTTGAGGTCTTATGCAGGCTAACTTTGTGCAACTTAATTGAGAGTAAAAAAGAAAAGATCAAAATACACTGTTGCTGAAATTTGGGAACTGTATTTGTTGCAAGCTAACTCTAGTAGGACAGAAATTATGAAAATGCTATATATATGTCTAGCAATTGGGGGAAATTTCTGTCCTACTTGTGTGGCCACCACCTTTTCACTTCACTATTACTCCTTGAAAACAAGAGTTGCTTCTTAAATGCTAGTAACTACCAAAGTTAACAAACACCGGAAATGAATTTAACAAGGGTAGGTACTACTAGTCTACTACTAACCAGATTACATTTACATATCTAAGCATTTTCAATTTCCTCATTCTAAAAATTGCTCATAGTCATAGATATAACCCATTTAGCTAAAAGAAGCAATGTCAAAGAATAAAAAATAAATATTTAAAAACTTCCATATTTGAATGACTTGGGTAGCATGACATGGGCAACAGGGTCTCTCTTCACCTTCCACCTCTTGAACTGTTTGGAAGCAGCTTTCAGTACCCTTCCCCATCTCTAGTTCAAACACCAACAGCAAATTATTACACAATACAGAAAATAAAATAAATCAATAAATAAATAAATACAACAAAAAGAAATACCTTATTGAGGATGGGGTTACATGCACCTTTGAACTTTGGGGAGAAATCAGAAGGCAACTTTTTCATGCTCTTATTATGATGTTTCTTCTTAGTAAAATCAAGTTTGAGATTGAAGGGAGTGGAACTGAACTTCTTCTTCTTAAGCTTGTTACCACTGCTTCTTGCTCCTAAGGCCATGTAGTCATAGGAAAGCTTCATTGGAGTAATGACCATGGGAGTGTAGGGTCTGGGAACTAAAGGGGACCATATTGTGCTCTGTGAATAGTCAAAATCATAAGCAGAGTTATCTGGAAACTTACAGAGAAGCTCAACTGACATCAATGGTGCCAAATATTCAACCACTTTAGTAGTATTTAGTAGAACTGCTTCTTCTTCTTCTTCAGATTCCATTGCCATTGCCATTGCTATTGCCAATCACACCAGATGTTTGCTTTTTTGTTCTCTCTCTGTTTTCTCTAACACTCTCAAAGTGCTTTGTTTGGTTGGATGATTGAGTTTTTTGCCTTGTAAACAAAAAAGGAGGTGAGAGAAATAAAGTGACAAAAAGTAGCCGTTGTAATCTGCCGTGTAATGATAAAACAATTACAAAATCAAATGATTTTTTTTTTGACAAACGACAAAATCAAAGGATAAATTATTAAATTATTATGGAATGAAAATAATAAAATTAGCGATATAGAATAATTTTTTTTATCGGTGTAGCGATCTAATCTAAGATTAAAAAAAATGGATTTACAATACTGTTTTCATAGACGGTTTTGTTTTGTGTTATAAATTTTAAAACTTTTGTCGGAATAAATCATAAATAACATGACTATCACACACTCATATCCGAGTTCAAACCTAAGAGCCGGCGTCTATATATCACCAAATTTTTTATGACAACAAGACAAGCATATAGGCATGAAAGATAAAAGATGGTAATTTTTTTTCATTTACTTCTTGCGTTTGTGAAAATCCTTTGTTAAGCCAATTTAGTTTTGACGGAAGTCTTAGAATGTATCTAGAACTCGTTTGGATTAGCTTATTTTTGAGCTTATAAAAAACAACTTATGGAGATAAATACGTTTTTATATTAATTCACAAGTTCTCACTAACAAGAGTTATATCTCCATAAGTTGTTTTTCCATAAACTAGTTTGACAAGCTTATGAATAATGCATAAAAGCTTATTTATTTGCATAAGCTCACAATAAGCTCTATCCAAACGGGCCTCTAGCCCTTTTATTGAAGGAGTTCTTATCAATGTTGTAAAAACCGGACCAAGCCGGACGGTTCAACCGGTTAAACCGGGAATCAGACAGTTCGGCGATTGGTTCAACCCCATTTGAACCACAGTTCAATTGAACCGCTTAGAACCGGGATGAACCGCGGTTCAACCGCTTTGAACCGGCAATCGACCCGGGTTGAACCGCCCGAAATGCAAGTTTTGATTTTTTTAATTTACTTTTTTTTCCAAAATTTAATACTTTTTTTATTTTTTATTTAATAATTACTCATCCGATTCGACCATTATTTAACCGAATAAACCAATTGAACCATGACCCGAAGGTCTCTCTCGTTCAATCCGCGGTCGGGTTTTAAAAACATCGGTTCTTATGCTATTTTATTCCTAACATTCCAACTACTTATTTATTATCTAATAAATAAGTAGTTTAGTCCACAGTCCAAATTCATTTTAATCATCTTGTAATGTGGACTATTTGTTCTTAAATCCAATCAAGGGATTGGTAACGCACCGATTGCAAGATTCCTCAATTGCATGGAATTTGGTCCCCAAAAAAAAATAGGACGAATTGTGTTTAACCAAAAGGCTTAAATACGTTTTTACCTCCTACAATTTTTTTTATTTAAAAAATACATTGCAAAATATACGTTTTTGACGTTAGTCCTTCTGTAATTTGCCCGATACAAAAAAAATGCCTATGTGTCACACAGATATCTGATTTGACATTTATATTTAGTTTTATTTTATTTTATTTGTTGAGTCAGATTAAATCAATAACATTACCGAATTCATCTCCTTCTTTTATTTTATTCTTCTTATCATTTCCAGAATTCATCTCCTTCTTCTTCTGCCATTGATGAATCTCAGAAGCAATGGAGATGAAAATAACAAAACTAGAACATCCAGATCTATCTCCAAACCAGATCCATGCTTCTTCTCCTTTCCCCTTCATTTTTGCTTGCAGTTCACCTACCATTGAACCCTGAAAACACCACAACCAGATCTGTCACATTCTCAAAAATAAGAATACCAAAATCGAATCTGAAGAAGGACCAGATCAAATTTTACTTGCGATCAAATTTTACCAAAAGCTACTATACTGTGATTAATTTGTCTTTAACAAAATCGTTCAAAACAAAATCACTTCAATTCTCATAATCTCTTTCTGTTCTCTGATCCATTTCTGTTCACGTTTTCTTCATCAATTTCCGTTAACGCTCTTCTTGTTCTTTATGGTTTTGGATTTTATTTCACGCTCGTTTCCAGATCTGGAATGGAAATAATCAAGATTTGGATTTTATTTCACGCTCGGTTCCAGATTCTGGATTTTATTTAAAAAGAATCAAGATTTCATTTCGCTTAATTGATTCTGGAATGGAAATCGAAATCCAACCCTAAATAAAAATAAAAAATGAATCAAAAACTGAAATCTTGTTGTCCTGAACATAGAGGGAACGAAAAAGGTAATGGGTTTTGTGCTAAAGCTTTATTCCAATGAACTGAAATCTTCTGTAATGAACTGAAACATCAATTATATTGGCTTGAGAAACTATGGAGTTGAGGAAATTGTAATAATGAGGTGAGGAAGGTTTTCCTACGATGAAACCACCGCCGTGGAAGTAGATAAGGAGAGGAATGAAGATCGTTGCATATATGTCTTCGTCTTCTTTTGAGATTATAATAACGTCTTTGGATTCAACGTTGGTTGTAGGATCAAAAGACGGGGAACAACATAGCTTTCGTAGAATCTCTCTATGCGTGTGTCTTTGTAAACTTTCATCATGGGTGAGAAATCATGGGCTACTTCGCTAGAGCTTGAATCCATGACGGAGTGAAGAAATTCCAATGGGTTTGACTTTCCTGGTTACAGAGAAGAGAAGGAAGGAGAGGACAGCCTTATCCCTCTCACCATATTATCCATGTCACCATATTTAAAATTAAAAAAAATTAAAAATAATGATTTGGCAAAGCCAACTGACAGTTCCGTTAGACACGTCAGCAAACCACTATGGAGACTTGACAGAAGGACTAATATCAAACAAAAAATATTTACAATGAGTTTTTTTTTTAAAAAAAAAAATTGGGGGGACTAAAACCTAATGACCCCCTATTTCCAGGGGCTAAAAACCTAATCTATACCAAATTGGTTTGATTTGCCACTTCTTTTTACTTTTATAATAGATGGGAAGGCAATTGTTATTAGGATAAAACTGGACGGTACTCTGTTTTCAAATCTAAGCAAATATTCTCACAAAGTCATGTTACTAAATATAAACAAGTCAAAGTTTTTTCACTTAATATATCAAATTTACCATTATTTATCATACTACTTTTACTCTTCCCAATGCAAAACACTTTTTAGTATTCCAATCTCTCTTTTCTTTTTCCTATGCAACTTTTTTTTTATAAAATATTGAAAGAGTAATTTTGGAAATTGGTCTCATTTTTTCACTTTTCCTTAAAATGTGTGTTGAGCCGTTGTTTTGCTTATTTTCAATAACGAAGAGAGTACGATATAGTGTGAATTTCATTTTTATCGATCGTAGACTTGGTGTATTGTTATTGGACCTAACTTTAAACAGTTATTTTCTAAAAATTCTTACAATGCTATTCCTAGCGAATAACATTGTTGTAACTGAAAGGGAGAGTGTGTAATACAGACTAAGGAGCAGTCAGAAAACTTTTTTAGGCTATTCCCTTCCATGCTCTCTACTAGGGTTAGGGTATTGTTCCCTTCACTGCAAGGGTCTGTTGCGTGGCGGCGCTCCTTGAAGCTCCAGCGCTCTCTGTTGCCATCTGAGGCGCAACACCTCCTTTCCGATGAGACTCACAAGGAAGATCTCTTCTGTTGGTCCAGCCCTATTTCGTCGCCGATCCAACCGCGCTGTCACCATTCTATCTGCAAATCTCTCTTCATCCTCTCGCCTAGCTCCTCGTCCTTCAGATCCGCCACAATTCTCTGCCATTGAGTCGTTCCCCTTTCGCCCACCCCTAGAACCTCCAGATTCTCCAGACCCACCTTATCTTCTTCCCTAAAGTTTCTATTTCTGTTTCCTGTTTCTCCGATTTTAGCCATCAACACTTCTCACAGTTTCTTTAGAGACTCCAGAATCAGATCTCAAGCTCCCGGGGCCAGTTGGCCTTCAAATACAGGGAACGTCTGGACTTTCCGTCTCACCCCTACACCAACTTCGTGGATCTTTTGCTTCTTTTCTGTGGTGCCTCTATTCTTGCTCAATGGTGGAGACTGTCTGAAGGATTTGGCTTGGACAAGCTTCTGGCTCATGTTTGCGCAGTTGTTTTGATGAAGGCTCTTGCTGTGTATGTGCTTGCTGGCTATTTTAGGGATCTTTATGTTTTGATTATGTTGTTTTTAAAGTCAGTAGATGCTGAAGGATTATGTTGTTTTTAAGCTGTTATGTTTTTATGTTCGTTAGTTTTTTAGAATCTTAGTTGGTTCAGGTGCTGCTTTTGCGCATATTGTTATTCTTAGGAGTCTCAGCTAATACCTGATTCGGATGTGGTCCCTGTGTGGATCTGAAGTTGTTTTCTCTTTAAGCTTCCACTACAAAAAAATTGGTTATTAGCGACGGAAATTTCCCTCGCAAAATGACCAAAATCCGTCGCTAATGACCGTTAGCGAGGGAAATAGCGAGGGACCTGTTGCGTCGCTAAATTGCTCCTCGCTAATGGGATTAGCGAGGGAATCTGAGTCCGTCGCTAATTAGCGACAGACCATTCCCTCGCTAATGCCCTCGCTAATGCCTAGCCACGCGTCCACTTTCCCTCGCTAATTCCCTCGCTAATGCCTAGCCACGCGTCCATTTCCCTCGCTAATTCCCTCGCTAATGCCTAGCCACGCGTCCAATTTCCCTCGCTAATGCCCATCTGATTGTAATTTTTTTTGATTAATCTGCTTTTATACCTGTTTATTTTATTAATAAATAATAAAATCTAAAATACATAAAACAGTTTAAAATTAAAATTCTTCAATAAATAAAAATTACGAGAATAAAATTCTTCTATAACATAAAATTTGAATCCACAACACTTAATGTGAAATGTTATAACAAAAACGTTAATCAACAACACTAAAAGCTGCCACCATCAGACTCCTCAGCTTGCTGCTCATCTTACTCATCATCTTCCTCCTCATCTTGCCCATTATCTTACTCCTCATCTTGCTGTTGATTTTGCTGCATATTTTTAAAATACTTTAACATCATCGCCTGCCTACGGCTCACCTTCTCAAAGTTTTGCTGCATCTTTTTCATCGCCTTAGAAGAGGTCCTGACCTCCTGTCGAGTATCGTGCAGCTCCTGTCGAGTAGACTGCAGCTCCTGCTCCATCTTCCTCATATGTTCTGTATCTGCAGGAGTAGAAGCTGGTCGACAGCGTTTTCTGCTGCTCCCGGCCCCAGACTGGCCCATACATGGAGCCAAGGGCCCCGTACCATACAGGCGACCCTTAGACCAACCAATTGTCTTCTCCCAATGTTGGTTTGCCAGATCTATCATCTCAGGAGTAAGTTGGCCAAGTGATTCAGGGTCCCAGCTCCTCTGAGTTAGCTGAGTCATGAATTCATTTACTTGCTCCTGCTTTGAATAACCACAAATTAGCGTTCCATTCCGACAAAGCAACATTATATAATACAAATCAATTTGTATCTTTACCTGAGTCATCTTGGAGCGCTCATCAACATACTCGCCAGTGTCTTTCCTCACATGGGTGGCTCTATGCAGCTCAGGAGCAGTGATAGGGCATCCTGCCTTTTTACTCTGTAAAATGAAACACATTTTCAAAAATTGCTAACTAATTAAATAATGTAAAAAAAAACACACAGATTTGTAAAATAATTTACCAATCTAGCAGCATGCTGAGCCTAGTTGATGGAGCCGCCGCAGTGAATCGAGCCACCCTTTTCTGAGTTTCTATTATTTTTGGCGCTTGTAGCATTTTTCTTGAAAGTCTCGGTAGTCCAATGGCTTTTGAAGGCATTCCAAATATCATCACCCATGTAGTCAGGCTTTTTATCTTTACAGCGGAGCTTATAAAGCAAATCTGAAATCTGAGCGCCCATCCTTTTTGAAAAAAAGTCTCCGCACATTGTCATCTTCTTCTATGTTCCAAGTTACCTTGGTCTGTATTAAGTAAAATGAAAATATCTATTAGTAATTATATTAAACGTTATTAAACATAAAATTTAAACAAACAATATAAGTAATGACAAAATAATTGGAAGCAAACACTCCATGAATACATGACAATCATGACTTTTCATCGCATACATCTTCCCGGTGTTCACATCGGCACATCTTGCAAGGTTAGAAGAATAACCATCTGGCATCCTCAATTCTTTCAACCATCGACAAACATCTTTCGCTTCATCTGGTGTTAGGAAGTATTTGGCTTTGGGTTTTAACATCTTCGCATTAGGCATTTCCACCAAATTCAAATCAGATCGATGTTTGCTACAATAAAGAGCAGAATCCAATCTAGCCTTATTATTGTCTTTGGTTTTATCTTTCACATTCATCACAGTGAAAAATATGTTGTCAAAGAAATTCTTCTCGATGTGCATAACATCAAGATTGTGCCTCAACAAATTATCTTTCCAATATGGGAGATTCCAAAATATGCTTTTTTTTGTGCAATTGTGCACCTGACCATAACCATCCAGCCGGGTGAGCTCCCCTACCTCTGTGGCTTGTGGCAAATCCATAACTTTGCTCCAAATTTCACCTGATGTCAACAAAGGCGGTGGTCCATCTGTTTCAACTGCCCCTTTCTTGAAGGCCTTCTTGTTCTTTCTAAATTTATGATCTTGCGGTAAGAATCTACGATGCGAGTCAAACGAAGAACTCTTGCCCCCGTACTTTAGCGTAAACGCCTTTGTGTGTTCCATGTAGTGGGGACATGCCAATTTACCGTGAGTCCCCCAACTAGACAACATACCATAAGCAGGAAAGTCGTTAATTGTCCACATCAATGCGGCTATTATCATAAATTTTTTCTTTCGTGCTGCATCATGTGTCAAAACACCCCCCCACAATCTCTTAAGATCATCAATCAGAGATTCCAAAAAGATATCAATGTTAGCTTTTGGATTGGATGGACCAGGTATCAGACAAGTCAAAAACATATACGGTTTAGTCATGCACATCGCAGGAGGAAGATTGTAAGGGGTAACAATGACTGGCCAACAAGAGTAGGGTGGCGCCGATGCTTGGATATATGGAGTAAACCCATCAGAGCACAAGCCAAGCCGAACATTCCGTGGGTCTGAGGCAAAATCTGAATGCACTTGATCAAAGTGCTTCCACGCTTCACCGTCGGATGGGTGGCATAAAATGTCGTCTGAGGTACGCCTATTGTCATAATGCTAAGTCATTTTCTGCGCAATTTCGGTCGATGCAAACATTCTTTGCAACCTTGGAACTATAGGCAAATAGAACATCAACTTTACATGGATAGGTTTATAATTACATTTTGCCCCTTTACGATCATGATACCTTGGCTTTCCACAGAATTTGCATTCAAATAGCTCACCATCATTTTTACCAAATTCATTGTTGTAAAACAATATGTGCCCTTTCTCACAACAATCAATCTTCTTAAATTTCAATCCCAGCTTCGAAACTAACATCTTTGCTTCATAATAAATTTTTGGCAAATTATCCTTATCAGGTGTCGCTTCCAACATCATTTTAGTCACATAGTCTAAACCCACCTCAGAAATATTACTCATGGACTTGAGAGCTAAAAGTTTCACACACATAGATAATTTTGACTGTGGCGAGCCTTCAAACAACGGTTTGTTTGAATCTCTTAACAAATTATAAAATTTTTGTGCTTCTTCATTTGGAAGTTCATCATGATCGTCATATTGAGGCTCATCAAATGGCACATTTACCCTGAGACCATCACAAATCATGTTTTCCATCGACTCAAAAATTTCATTACGTGGAACACCAACACCAGAACTGCTTGAAGCCCCTATCTCAAAATTTTGACGTCGTTGTTCTCTATGGTCCACCCAAATCCAATAATTAGGCCTAAACCCCCAATGATACAAGTGCTCCCCGATTTCATTATCGGTCCTAATAGGTACACCGTCACATTTTAAGCATGGACATCTAACCCCCTTTTCCCGTTTAGCCAATTCATGTCGCCACGCTACCACAAGAAACTGTTCAACCCCAATTACAAAAGATTCCTTCAAATCCGCTCTTCTCGGATATAACCGATCATACACCCATTCACGATTAAATTCATACAAATTCATCTACACGCATTTAAGAAAACGTGTTAGATTCCCTTAACATTCCCAAAAATCTATCAAGTTAGTGGCATCGATATGATCTCAGAGGAGATGATTTCGAGCCGAATATGGGGGTTAAGGACAGATCAGACAAAACCCTTTTCCATATAAGTAGTGAAGGATCGAAGTTATTTCTAACTCCCAACCTTAAAATTGTTAGTATCGCCTCGCAATTATCTTAATGGAGACGATTTCGAGCAAAATATGGGGGTGAGGGACGACATCACCTCACCCTTTTTCATCAACAACACACAGTCATCTAACCTAGAGTTCATGAAAACAACAATTAAACACTTTTTAACTAACCGTTATGAGATTGAGGCTGGTGCGGTGGTTCGGTGATGATGCGCACTCCGGTGCGGTGGTTCGGTGACGGTGCGCACTCCGGTTCGGTTGTGAGACTTCAAACACCAACGATTTCAATCCTAAACCATTTCAACTTCAATTTCAATAACTAACTTCAATTTCAACAAACAACTTCAATTTCAACTTCCAAAATTGTCTATCACTAATGGAAAAAAGACATTTAGCGTCGGTTAAATTGGACATTTAGCGTCGGTTACCGCCCGACGCTAAATGTCACTCAACGTCAACAGAAATGACATTTAGCGTCGGTTGTTTTAAATAACCGACGCTAAATGTCTCCAAAACGTCATTTAAAAATGACATTTAGCGTCGGTTATTCGAAACAACCGACGCTAAATCTCTCTAAACGTCATTTGAAAATGACATTTAGCGTCGGTTATTTGAAACAACCGACGCTAAATGTATCAAAGGGGACATTTAGCGTCGGTTGGTTTAAACAACCGACGCTAAATGTATCAAA
>CM076848.1:53067089-53098277 GCA_039519185.1 Astragalus membranaceus
ATGACCAAAGATCTATCCAATCTCCAACCCTTTCTTCCATGAATAATGTTTATGATGATATTAACTGAAAATATCATTAAAGAGTCCTTCAGGAAAGAACTTCATTTAGAGGAATGGTCTCCTCATAAAAAATGGATCTTTCAGCATTACCAGGGACACAAACGTATAGCAATCAGAGAGAAATTTTATAAATTTCTCAGAAAAACCAACCATTATACCCCCTTCTTCAAATGGTTTAGTGATTATGCCATTAGAAAAGGTATCAATTACCTTTTCAATCTTCGGTTTCCAAGCTAAGCAGGATATCCCTGTTGTCCATTCTAGAAAACCCAGAAAATCCCTAGAACAGACTAAGCTTCTTGATTCTCTAGATATCCCTACCCAGGTAGAAAAACCTATCATCAAACCAGTTCTTCAGCAAACTAACCAGGAAGAATTCTTATCCAGAATTAATGAGCAGCTTGACTTAATTAAGGTAAAAGCTCTCAATGATTCCCTTGCTAAAGGTATTAAATCTAGTAAAATGGTTTTTACTACCTCCTTAGCTGAAACCATCAAATGCTTCAGATGTAGGAATCTTGGCCATACTGCTAGGTATTGCCCTATTCCTCAGAAGAAAGCCAAGAAACCTAAAACCAAAATTAGGTCTCATGGCACTAATCAGGTCTCAGAAACTTGTTGCATTTGCAATAAAAACAAACCTGAGATACCCATTATCAACAATCCTCCTTTGAAGCAACCTGGTAAACCCAGGAAAAAATCCTACTGCTTCACTTGTGGCAAAATTGGCCATAAGAACCCAGGGTGCATTATCATTCGTAGGCTTAAAAATATTAAGCTTGATCCTAAGGTTAAGGACAATATCAGAGTCATCTGCAGAGATGGCAAACCAAATAGATATGATAGGATTCTTGCTGAGCTTAGAACCCTTGAGCTTAGTCCCAATATCATATCCAAAACCTATAGATGGTTAGAAATTTTTATTGATAGTTCAAAGCATGGCTCTTGCATTATCAATCCTACTCTTACCATTTGTGGCTCCAGTAATCCGTTTATTCTTAAAAATTTTATGAATAGACTCATCTGGGAATCCCCAGCCATGTTATCTTTTTCCCAAATCTCTCCAGATAACATCAATATCTGTTATCTAGGGCAACCCACCTTATTTAATCTTGTTTCTGATATTTTTACCAGAACAAAAACCCAGAAGAATGATAGCAATATTAGTAGTATAGTTCCTCTTACTATTCCTACTGGTATTTTTACTATTCTAACTGGTAAAAATTCTTCCAATTCTAGAAGAATTTTAAATCCTGTTTTCCAAAATCAAACTTATCAAAATCAAGCTATTTTGTATATCCTTAACAATTTAGTTTATATCTTCAACCATATTAATTTGTGCTTCTTTTACAAATTAATTTATCCTTTTAATCATATTAATCAAGCTAATTATAAAGAATTATGGATTTTTATAATTAGAAACAATACCATAGATATCCATGTGAAGGTCTTTTCTAACTCTTCTATGTTTATCTACAGGGCCAAAATTGTTATGTCCTCCAGGGCTTCCTCTTCTAGAGGAAGAGGACGAGGAAGAGGTAAGGGTGCTCTTGACCCTAATGCCTCAGCTTATACTAGGATTCCTACCCTAGAGCAACCAGAATCTCAATCAGGGTCTTCTTCCCAGAACACCCAAAACAAACAAACTAAGGAAGACTATGCCTTCCCTATCCAAACCCTTCAAGCCTTTCAAAACCAAGGTTTGACCAATCTCCCTACAAAAACTTGGGCTGAGATAGCTGAAGAAAATGATCTTGATCAATATATTTCTTTAGATCTTGCTGCCCAAACCCAAAAAACTCAATTAGTAAGTGCTAACCCAAGAACCCAGGTTATCACTGTTCAACCACAATCAACCTTGACCATTGGTCAAAAACAAAAAACCATTGCTCCTGCTCAAACCCAATATGTCCCCAGAGAAAGCTTCTTCTTTGTTGCTCATATTGAACCAGAGTTCTGGGATAATGATCCAAACAAGATCCCTGCAAAGATCTTTCCTCCCCAATTACATTTCCTGCCTTTGGCACCAAACAAGACACAGAAATTCTACGAATTTATCCTTGTAGATACTGAGTCTATATCTCTCAAACATTACAAAGACCCAAAAGATGATTCCCTCATCACTCATTCAACCTTTCAAATCCTTAATGTTTTGACACCTTCTGCATTTGGGATAAACCCAAATACCACAAAGAAGTTCTCCCACCCTTTTGACCCTATGGGTTACAATTACTGGGATTACATCAAAGCCTGGGATTATGTTATCCTAGGACTTCAAAACAAATCTTTCAAACATTCTTGGTTGATTTATTTTAAAAAGAAAACCAAGTATACCTTTCCAAATTGGTTCATTCAATGGTGGAATTTCTTTGGCCCTTGCCCAGAAATCTTCCCCAATGAAGTCCAAAATGGATTTCAAATTTTTCAAAAAAGATTTAACAAAGATCTCAACAATTACCCAATTTTGTTGAATTTTTGTTCTACTTTCTCTTTGTCATGGATTTTTGCATGGCAATACAAAACTGGGTATTTCCATCACCCAAAAGATTTGTTATCTTTTTACAAACAGGGTTTTGTCAAATGGTGGCCTAAGCTTGATGCCTCTGCTGCATCTGCTGATAGTGTGACCAATTGGTTCAAAACCAATTCAAAAGCCTTGCAAGTTGCTGACCCAGAAACTTGTAAGTTTTTAAACCAAAAGGCTAGAATTTCTGCAGCCATTGCAGGTTCTACCTCTGAAGAAGACGTTCTGGAAAAACTCCAGAATATTATGAAACTTCTTCAAGAACAATCTGGGGCTAATGAAGTTCCTTCATCTTCAAACAAGGATGGTAAGAACAAACAAGTTGTTGTTCCATCTTCATCCTCTCCTTCAAAAGATTACTCTGAAGAAGGAGACTTTGATTATTACTCTGATGATCTTTGTTGATTATCATGTATTTCAAATCACAATTTTATAATTTTCTTTCTTGATCTTCGTTTAAGTTCTTGAAAGATTATTTTCAATCATTTTCATTTTTATCCTTAAGCATGATAATTGTACCATTTCTAAATGGGAAAAACTGCTTATCTTCTACCCTGGATCATGGTAATAGTAGTACCAGTTCTGGTATGAAAAACTGCTCCACAACCACCCTTGAACATGGTGATTGTAGTGTCTCCATAGACATGAAAAACTGTTCAGAAACCACCCTTGAACATGGTGATTGTAGTGTCTCCATAGACATGAAAAACTGTTCAGAAACCACCCTTGAACATGGTGATTGTAGTGTCTTCTCTGACATGAAAAACTGTTCATTTTCCTCTAACAATTTCTTGCAATACTGTTGTTTTCATTGTTGCAGGAATATTCAGAATTGCAATCATAGCCTGAAGACAAGCATTAGTGGCGCCATCACCCACTATCTTGGTCAAAGATGCTCCATCAGTGGAATCCCTGTCATGATTCCACTTGTCCCCCACTACCCTTGTCATCATGCATAAAGCTGAAGGCATATCTTAGTGGAACTTTTGTTGTGGACCCCTTGTCCCCCACTCAGAATGGTATCCAAGGCTCCACTACCTTCAATCATGTGAGCTGTCCAGAGCAACATTGGATCCTCTACAGTTCCAGTCAACCAAGTGCACAGTGCAGGTTGCGCAAGTGCACAGTTCAAGTCACTCAAGTGCACAGTACCGGTTAGTAACTAGGTACTATTTGTCTTTCAATCTATATATAGAGGTGCTAGGCTCTTGTTAGAAACACCTCACCTCTTCACCTCACCTCACTTCTGAACTCTCTCTCTCTCTAAGTCTAGTGAGAAGTCAGAGCACTTGTGAGTTCTTCTTCTTCTTCTTTCTTCTTTCAATCTTCAAACGTGTAACTCATAGATAGTTCTTCAACTATCTCAACCATGGAAGGCTTTGCCTCCTAATCATCTGTAATATATTTTAGTTTTCAGTTTCTTAGTTGCTAGCCATAGCTACCTACTTCTACTTTCTGCTCTTTTAATTTCTTCTATCTTCTGATTCCGATCCCCTCTTGGTATCAGAGCCAGATGGTGGAAGTAGGAATGTAGATATTAACTTTGAACTGTTGGTTACTTATCTGGGTATGCTATGATGTTGCTCTTGATTTGTTCATAACTCATATGTGCCAGGTATGGATATTAACTCTAAAATTATATTTTCTTAAATGTTATACTATAAGTGTACTTCTTGTCTATGGCTCTTTGGTAGTTCTCTACTAAGGCCTGAGAAATCATTTCATATCTCAAGTATAAAGGCTGGAAAGCACTCACTAGAGGCCTGGACTTCGTGTGCCAGATAGTTCTTGAGAATGTTCTTATATGGATAGTACATGGATGGTTCTACCTCCTATTCTATCTTCTGAGAATTCCCAGGAATGAATCTCTGACTTGTGATCAACAACGCCACGTACTTTGAGTTTATGTCATGTATTTCAAAGGTGTTTTTACAAAGGCTTCTCTGTGAGCTTCTTGCAAGCAATATCAGTTACCTGCGTAATCCCATAAACAATTAGTCTACTTTTTTATAACTATATATGAACCTATTAAGGTTATTGAATGAAAACATTATTTATCTATGTTTATATTTTGCAGATATTTCCCTTGTGTTCTTAAGTCAATAACTCTTCTGTATCCTGCTATATATCTACTTAGAACCAATTCCCTGTATGATATTGTTCCTCCAAAAATTTGGTTGATGATCATAAATCTTTTAAAAACCTTTTTCAAAGAAAAACTCTTTGACGTATAACATTCTTTAAAACAAGTATTTTAGCAGCAATGTTGTAATACCTCCATAGATGTGGGGAGTCATAACGAGTGCCATAGTCTCGCAGAGGGAGTAAGACGAGCCGGCCATTTTGACTAGTTATGGAATAGGGTTACTCATGATTTACTTGGGTTTATTGAGGAAGTATTTTTCTAGAAAATCGTTTCATTTTGATCATCAAACAAAAGGAATATGTATTATATATTTATTGGTTTAATCTTCTAGATGTATTTCAGTGCTTACTTAGTATTTTGACTTGAGTATTTCTTGGATCACACTCTGAAGTATAAATACAGAAAATAATTATTTTATCCAAGTTTTAATATCCAGCACGTTGACAATATTTTGTTCCTAGAACATAACAAGGTTAATCCCAGAGCATGCCCCAGAAAGTAGTTGTTAGTTCATATGTTAATATTTATATTTCTGGTAAAACCAAGTGAAGGCTGTGATACTTATGGGTGAGGATTTTTCACAACTTTTAAAACAAAACGCTTTCTTGACTTCCTCACTCCCTCTTCATGTCTTCTATTCTTACGCCTTCAAACATGCTTTTAATTCCAGAAAATATCAATCAAGATCTTAGTAAAGATCTTAACAAAAATCAATCTTTTACAATTGATAAAATCTCTCTCAAAAAGGATTTTTACTCTCAAGAGTGGTCCCTTCAGAGAGACTGGTTCTTCAAAAATTATCAAGGAATAAATAGGAAATCCATTTGGAAAAGGTACTATAAATTTCTTGAAAAAATCAAATTTAATATTCCTTTCTTTGATTGGTTTCATGCGTACACCATCAAGAAGAATATCAATTATCCCTTCCAAGATGAATTAATTGGAAGAAAACCCCTGGATGTTTTCACTATATGGCATCTAAAAGATGGTCATATGATCCAATCAGAATTACCACCTAAAGGTGCTTTTTCCCTCAATAGCCAATCCACTCCTGCCATGGCGGCCCCCTTCAAAACAAGGACTGATGATGGTCCCATAACAGCCAGAGATATTAAAGATCTCATGGAACAATCCAATTACACAAATAAGTATCTCCAAGCCTTAGGAGATTCCAAATTCAGTAGAAATCTTGATGCCTCCTCCAAACCAGAGTCATCTTCTTCTACCAAAATTGAAAAACCCTTATTCAAACCTTATAGGGTATCTAAAAACTTTAAAGCTTCCCAGCTAAAAAGTTCAAAAGTCAAAGAAGAAACCATTGAAGTTCAAGGTGAACTTCTTGACAAAGTCAAAGAGCACATAGCTCTCCTCAAAGTAACTATCCCTGATACACCTTCTCCCCAAACTCCCCAAAAGGGAATCCATATGATGGAAGAAGCTTCTTCTGAATGTTCAGAAGAGAACCCCTCTAAGGTTCAGCTTAACCCAATCATTTACAACCCCAAGAACCAATGGCGAAGGGAAACCAAACTCTACTACCCTAGAGCCACTGCTCCTGATCTTCTTTTAGAAGAGAAGGAAACCAATTTCAAAAGCTTTAGCGCCAACAATGTCTATGAATGGAACATTGATGGAGAAAATGAGTATGGTATTACCAAAATCCTTCAAAACATGACTATGGTAGCCACTGCTTATGAAACCTCCAACAATTGTCCAGAAGAGATGATTGTAGAAATCCTCATTGCAGGGTTCTGTGGTCAACTCAAAGGTTGGTGGGACAATTACCTTAGTGATGGAGAAAAGTTTTCCATCATTAATGCTGTCAAAAGGGAATCTAGTGGTGAACCCATTCTTGAGAATGGGATTCAGATCCCTGATGCTGTCAGCACTCTAATCTTCACCATAGCCCAACACTTCATAGGAGATTCCTCCTTAATTAAGGATAGATCTGCTGAATTGTTATCCAATCTCAGGTGCAAAACCCTTGGTGACTTTAGATGGTACAAAGACACTTTTCTTACAAGAGTCTATACCAGAGAAGATAGCCAACAAGCTTTCTGGAAGGAGAAATTCCTTGCAGGTCTTCCCAAATCCTTAGGTGATAAGGTTAGGGATAAACTCCGCAATCAAGACCCTAATGGAAATATTCCCTATCAGGAATTAAGTTATGGTCAGCTTATTGCCATCATCCAACGTGTTGCTTTAAAAATCTGTCAAGATGACAAAATCCAGCAACAATTAGCCAAAGAGAAGGCTCAAAATCGTAAAGATTTAGGAACCTTCTGTGAGCAATTTGGTCTTCCTTGTGCCAAAAAGACCAAAACCAAACCCAAACCTATCAGCACTTTACCTAGACCTGATTATTACAGAGATAGGAAACCAGGACCTAGGAAACCAGGACCTAGAAATGCTGGCCAAACCAAGAATCATTATGAAAATAATGATAGAAAACCCATTGTCTGCTTCAAATGTGGAAAACCTGGCCATATAAGCAGAAATTGCAGGGTTGCTAATCAGCTTAAAGCTCTTAATCTTGGTTCAGATATTGAAAACAAGATTAATGGTTTATTAGCCCAATCTTCAGAAGAATCCTCTGACCAGCCTTCTGAAAACTTGAATCAAATCCAGGATGATGATTGTGCTGAATCTGATTCCTCCAGCAATATCAATGTCCTTACCAAAGAACAAGATCTTCTCCTTGAGGCCATAAATGCCATTCCTGACCCTCAGGAAAGGGGAAAATATCTTGATAAACTCAGGTCCTCTCTTGAAGCAAAACCCCCCAAAAGTCCTTTGGTTACCAATAAGTATAACCTCAAAGAGACTTTCAAAAGACTAGAAAAAGCTAGCATCAAACCTGTCACCATCCAAGATCTTCAGTATGAAATCAACAACCTGAAAGTTGAGGTCAATAAACTGAAAGAAAACCAGGCCAACCACCAATCCATTATTGACCATTGGAATAATTATGAGGCCAATTCCAGTTCCTCTTCTAGTGTCCCTGATTCTGATAGAGATGCTGAAGATTTTGTTGGTCTCATCAATTATGTAAAAATTCAAAAGTTTTACATAAATATCAAAATTATTATCAATGATTTTGTCCTTGAAACTGTGGCCTTATTTGATACAGGTGCAGATTCAAATTGTATTTTAGAAGGTCTTATTCCAACCAAATACTTTGAAAAGACCTCTGAACAACTTAGTGCTGCAAATGGTTCTAAGTTAAAAATCAATTACAAGTTGTCCTCAGCTATCATTGAGAACAACAATTTCAAAATTGATACCTCTTTTCTTCTTGTTAAAGATTTGAAAAACCAAGTGATTTTAGGAACTCCGTTTATAAGATCGCTTTTTCCTTTTCAAATTACTGAAGAAGGTATTATAACCCAGCATTTGGGGCAACCAATCATTTTTAAGTTTTTGAGAAAAACTTTTGTTAAAAACTTAAACCCAATTTCTTTCAAAGAAAAACAAATCAATTTTCTGAAAGATGAAATTTCTTTTAAGAATATTGATCAGCAACTTCTCAGAAATGAGAATCAATCCAAAGTCAAAGGTCTATTAGAACAAATACAGTCCACTATTTGTTCTGATCTTCCTAATGCTTTCTGGGAAAGGAAGAACCATATTGTGGAGCTCCCTTATGAAAAGGATTTCCATGAAAGGCAAATTCCCACCAAAGCAAGGCCTATCCAAATGAATCATGATCTTCTTCTTGTTTGCCAGAAGGAAATTGATGATCTTTTACAAAAAAACCTTATTCGCAAGAGTAAAAGTGCCTGGTCTTGCTCCGCTTTTTATGTCAATAAAAATGCAGAAATTGAAAGAGGTGCTCCTAGGCTTGTGATTAATTACAAACCTCTCAATCAAGCTCTTGCCTGGATTAGGTATCCTATTCCAAACAAGAAAGATCTTCTCAAACGTCTTCATGACGCAAAAATATTTTCAAAATTTGATATGAAGTCTGGCTTTTGGCAAATCCAGATAAAAGAAGAGGACAGGTATAAAACTGCTTTTACTGTCCCCTTTGGTCAATTTGAATGGAACGTTATGCCTTTTGGCTTGAAGAACGCTCCTTCTGAATTTCAAAGAATCATGAATGACATATTCAATGATTATGCTAAATTTGCCATTGTCTACATAGATGATGTGCTCATTTATTCACAATCTTTTGATCAACATGTTAGACACATCAATACTTTTATGTCTATCATAAAGAAAAATGGTCTTGCTGTGTCTAAAACAAAAATCAATTTGTTCCAAACAAAGATCAGATTTCTTGGTCACAATATTCATCATGGAACCATTACTCCTATCACTAGGGCCATTGAGTTCTCTGACAAATTCCCCAATCAAATTATTGACAAAACTCAATTACAGAGATTTCTGGGTTGTCTAAACTATGTCTCAGATTTCTTTCCTCAGCTAAACAATCTCATCAAACCCCTCCATGATCGTCTAAAGAAGGATCCTCCTCCTTGGACTAATGTTCATACCAATATTGTCATTCAAATCAAAGCCCAGGTTAAAGAGCTACCCTGCCTCTACCTACCAAACCCAGAAGCCTTTAAAATTGTTGAAACTGATGCATCTGACATTGGTTATGGTGGAATTTTAAAGCAAAAGATTTCTGGAAAAGAACAAGTTATTGCTTTCACTTCTAAACATTGGAATCCTGCCCAGCAGAATTATTCCACAATCAAAAAAGAAGTTTTAGCAATTGTCTTATCTATTTCAAAATTCCAATCTGATTTACTAAATCAAAAATTTCTGGTTCGTGTAGATTGCAAGTCTGCAAAAGATATTCTGCAAAAGGATGTCAAGAATCTTGCATCTAAACAAATTTTTGCCAGATGGCAAGCAATTCTAAGTATATTTGATTTTGATATTGAATATCTTAAAGGCTCCAGTAATTCTCTTCCTGATTATCTTACTCGTGAATATTTACAGGGACAGAGTTGATTACCTCAATTTTATCCTTAAGCATGATAATTGTACCAATTTCTGGGAAAAACTGCTTAAATCCACCCTTGAACATGGTGATTGTAGTGTCTCCGTAGACATGAAAAACTGTTCAGAAACCACCCTTGAACATGGTGATTGTAGTGTCTCCATAGACATGAAAAACTGTTCAGAAACCACCCTTGAACATGGTGATTGTAGTGTCTTCCCTGACATGAAAAACTGTTCATTTTCCTCTAACAATTTCTTGCAATATTGTTGTTTTCATTGTTGCAGGAATACCCAGAATTGCAATCATAGCATGAAGACAAGCAATAGTGGCGCCATCACCCACTATCTTGGTCAAAGATGCTCCATCAGTGGAATCCCTGTCATGATTCCATTTGTCCCCCACTATCCTTGTCATCATGCATAAAGCTGAAGACATATCTTAGTGGAACTTTTGTTGTGGACCCCTTGTCTCCCACTCAGAATGGTATCCAAGGCTCCACTATCTCCAATCAAGTGAGCTGTCCAGAGCAACATTGGATCCTCTACTTTCTGCTCTTTTAATTTCTTCTATCTTCTGATTCCGATCCCCCCTTGGTATCAGAGCCAGATGGTGGAAGTAGGAATGTAGATATTAACTTTGAACTGTTGGTTACTTATCTGGGTATGCTATGATGTTGCTCTTGACTTGTTCATAACTCATATGTGCCAGGTATGGATATTAATTCTAAAATTATATTTTCTTAAAAGTTATACTATAAGTGTACTTCTTGTCTATGGCTCTTTGGTAGTTCTCTACTAAGGCCTGAGAAATTATTCCATATCTCAAGTATAAAGGCTGGAAAGCACTCACCAGAGGCCTGGACTTCGTGTGCCAGATAGTTCTTGAGAATGTTCTTATATGGATAGTACATGGATGGTTCTACCTCCTATTCTATCTTGTGAGAATTCCCAGGAATGAATCTCTAACTTGTGATCAACAACGCCACGTACTCTGAGTTTATGTCATATATTTCAAAGGTGTTTTTACAAAGGCTTCTCTGTGAGCTTGTTACAAGCAATATCAGTTACCTGCGTAATCCCATAAACAATTAGTCTACTTTTTTATAACTATATTTAAACCTATTAAGGTTATTGAATGAAAACATTATTTATCTATGTTTATATTTTGCAGATATTTCCTTCGTGTTCTTAAGTCAATAACTCTTCTGTATCCTGCTATATATCTACTTAGAACCAATTCCCTGTATGATATTGTTCCTCTTCAAAATTTGGTTGATGATCATAAATCGTTTTAAACCTTTTTCAAAGAAAAACTCTTTGACGTATAACATTCTTTAAAACAAGTATTTTAGTAGCAGTGTTGTAATACCTCCATAGATGTGGGGAGTCATAACGAGTGCCATAGTCTCGCAGAGGGAGTAAGACGAGCCGGCCATCTTGGCTAGTTATGGAATAGGGTTACTCATGATTTACTTGGGTTTATTGAGGAAGTATTTTTCTAGAAAATCGTTTCATTTTTGATCATCAAACAAAAGGAATATATATTATATATTTATTGGTTTAATCTTCTAGATGTATTTCAGTGCTTACTTAGTATTTTGACTTGAGTAATTCTTGGATCACACTCTGAAGTATAAATACAGAAAATAATTATTTTATCCAAGTTTTAATATCCAGCAGGTTGGCAATATTTTGTTCCTTGAACACAACAAGGTTAATCCCAGAGCATGCCTCAGAAAGTAGTTATTAGTTCATATGTTAATATTTATATTTCTGGTAAAACCAAGTGAAGGCTGTGATGCTAATGGGTGAGGAAAAATTTATTAAAATGTTTAAAGCTCTTTCCTCACGTTTTTCTTGTTCTTCTCGCGCATCAACTTCATCTTCTTCTCTCTCTGAGAAACAATCTTTATCAAACAAAGTCTTCAAAGAAGAAATTCATTTCGAAGACATCAATCAAGATCTTGATGATTGGGATATCCCAAAAATATCTCACAAAGATCTTTACAACAATCAAAAATCTTTCTTTAGCAGATCTGACTTTATCGTTAGAACTGTTGAACAAAAATTTATACTCAGAACAGATGATGAAGAATTCCATCTTCTATCTGAGAAGAGTATAAAAGATCACAAAGCTAAGAACTTCAACTACCTACACATTGGAAGTGTTCAGGTAGGAATGAAGCCTCTTACCAGAGAATCTCTTAACGTTGCAGTATTGCTTTGTTTAAGAGATGCTCGCCATAACCAGTTCCAGGATTCCTTATTAGGAACTGTGGAAACTAGCCTTATCCATGGCCCAATCTTTTTTAATTGTTTTCCAGATTTAACTGTAAGCCTGGAAGATAGAAACATTATGGATGTTCTTCATCTTAATGTCAAGTGTCATGGTTTTGACATGAAAGAAGGATCTGTTCCTATAGCCCTGCTATACAGAGTTCAATACAAAGTTATGAACTCAATCAGATCCAATTTCTTAAAAACCAAATGCCAGAAGTCTGGGGAAACCATTTTATTTCTCACAGACCAATCCAAAGCCAATGTCATTGTACCCAAAACCATTCAATGGAGTGATATAACACTTCCTGAAACCTGGACTTTAGATAGAGCTGCTCCCACAGCACCTAGAGTAACACCAGAATTCCAGGATGTTATCCAGCATCAATCTGGAAGAGTTAATCTTGTTTTTAACAGATCTAACTCCTTCTCTATCCCCAGGTCTCTTAGGTCTGAAGAGGATTTCAATACTGCTAGAGGAACTCTCTCCAGAAGATCCTTCTCCAGAGAACCTTCAAGAAGGTCTTTCTCTAGTATGTTTCCCAAACCAGATACTGGAACATCTCACGATGGCTCCACTATCCATCTGCAGGGATTCAAACCTACAACCCCTGTAGAAACCTCCTATCAGAAGGAGGAAGATGACCAAAGATCTATCCAATCTCCAACCTTTTCTTCCATGA
Organism: Astragalus membranaceus; assembly: GCA_039519185.1. Taxonomy (NCBI): domain Eukaryota; kingdom Viridiplantae; phylum Streptophyta; class Magnoliopsida; order Fabales; family Fabaceae; genus Astragalus; species Astragalus membranaceus. Next base: position 53,079,733 of record CM076848.1, read on the forward strand.
ATAATGTTTACGATGATATTAACTGAAGATATCATTAAAGAGTCCCTCAGGAAAGAACTTCATTTAGAGGAATGGTCTCCTCATAAAAAATGGATCTTTCAGCATTACCAGGGACACAAACGTATAGCAATCAGAGAGAAATTTTACAAATTTCTCAGAAAAACCAACCATTATACCCCCTTCTTCAAATGGTTTAGTGATTATGCCATTAGAAAAGGTATCAATTATCCTTTTCAATCTCCAGTCTCCGAAGCTAAGCAGGATATCCCTGTTGTCCATTCTAAGCAACCCAGAAAATCCTTAGAACAGACTAAGCTTCCTGATTCCTTAGGTATCCCTACCCAGCTAGAGAAACCTATCATCAAACCAGTTCTTCAGCAAACTAACCAGGAAGAATTCTTATCCAGAATTAATGAGCAGCTTGACTTAATTAAAGTAAAAGCTCTCAATAATTCCCTTGCTAAAGGTATTAAATCTAGTAAAATGATTTTTACCACCTCTTTAGCTGAAACCATCAAATGCTTCAGATGTAGGAATCTTGGCCATACTGCTAGGTATTGCCCTATCCCTCAGAAGAAAGCCAAGAAGCCTAAAACCAAAATTAGGTCTCATGGCACTAATCAAGTCTCAGAAACTTGTTGCATTTGCAATAAAAACAAACCTGAGATACCCATTACCAACAATCCCCCTTTGAAGCAACCTGGTAAACCCAGGAAAAGATCTTACTGCTTCACTTGTGGCAAATTTGGCCATAAGAACCCTGGATGTTTTATCATTCATAAGCTTAAAAATATTAAGCTTAATCCTAAGGTTAAGGACAATATTAGAGTCATCTGCAGGGATGGCAAACCAAATAGATATGATAGGATTCTTACTGAGCTTAGAACCCTTGAGCTTAGTCCCAATATCATATCCAAAATCTATAGATGGTTAGAAATCTTTATTGATAATCCAAAGCATGACTCTTGCATTATCAATCCTACTCTTACCATTTATGACTTCAGTAATCCGTTTATTCTTAAAAATTTTAAGAATAGACTCATTTGGGAATCCCCAGCCATGTTATTTTCTTTTCAAATTTCTTCAAATAACATCAATGTCTGTTATCTGGGGCAACCCACCTTATTTAATCTTGTTCCTGATATCTTTACCAGAACAAAAACCCAGAAGAATGATAGCAATATTAGTAGTATAGTTCCTCTTACTATTCCTACTGGTATTTTTACTATTCTAACTGGTAAAAATTCTTCTAAATCTAGGAGAGTTTTAAATCCTGTTTTCCAACATCAATCTTATCAAAGTCAAGCTATTTTGTATATCTTTAACAATTTAGTTTATATCTTCAACCATATTAATTTGTGCTTCTTTTGCAAATTAATTTATCCTTTTAATCATATTAATCAAGCTAATTATAAAGAACTATGGATTTTTATGATTAGTAACAATACCATAGATATTCATGTGAAGGTCTTCTTTTCTAACTCTTCTGTGTTTATCTACAGGGCCAAAACTGTTATGTCCTCCAGGGCTTCCTCTTCTAGAGGAAGAGGACGAGGAAGAGGTAAGGGTACTCTTGACCCTAATGCCTCAGCTTATACTAGGGTTCCTACCCTAGAGCAACCAGAATCTCAATCAGGGTCTTCTCCCCAGAACACCCAAAACAAGCAAACTAAGGAAGACTATGCCTTCCCCATCCAAACCCTTCAAGCCTTTCAAAACCAAGGTTTGACCAATCTTCCTACAAAAACTTGGGCTGAGATAACTGAAGAAAGTGATCTTGATCAATATATTTCTTTAGATCTTGCTGTCCAAACCCAAAAAACTCAATTAGTAAGTGCTAACCCAAGAACCCAGGTTACCACTGTCCAACCACAATCAACCTTGATCGTTGGTCAAAAACAAAAAACCATTGCTCCTGCTCAAACCCAATATGTCCCCAGAGAAAGCTTTTTCTTTGTTACCCATATTGAACCAGAGTTCTGGAATAATGATCCAAACAAGATCCCTGCAAAGATCTTTCCTCCCCAATTACATTTCCTGCCTTTGGCACCAAACAAGACACAGAAATTCTACGAATTTATCCTTGTAGATACTGAGTCTATAGCTCTCAAACATTACAAAGACCCAAAAGATGATTCCATCATCACTCATTCAACCTTTCAAATCCTTAATGTTTTGACACCCTCTGCATTTGGGACAAATCCAAATACCACAAAGAAGTTCTCCCACCCTTTTGACCCTATGGGTTATAATTACTGGGATTACATCAAAGCCTGGGATTATGTTATCCTAGGACTTCAAAATAAATCCTTCAAACATTCTTGGTTGATTTACTTTAAGAAGAAAACCAAGTATACCTTTCCAAATTGGTTCATTCAATGGTGGAATTTCTTTGGCCCTTGCCCAGAAATCTTCCCCAATGAAGTCCAAAATGGATTTCAAATTTTTCAAAAAAGATTTAACAAAGATCTCAACAATTATCCAATTTTGTTGAATTTTTGTTCTACTTTCTCTTTGTCATGGATATTTGCATGGCAATACAAAACTGGGTATTTCCATCACCCAAAAGATTTGTTATCTTTCTACAAACAGGGTTTTGTCAAATGGTGGCCTAAGCTTGATGCCTCTGCTGCATCTGCTGATGGTGTGACCAATTGGTTCAAAACCAATTCAAAAGCCTTGCAAGTTGCTGACCCAGAAACTTGTAAGTTTTTAAACCAAAAGGCTAGAATTTCTGCAGCCATTGCAGGTTCTACCTCTGAAGAAGACGTTCTGGAAAAACTCCAGAATATTATGAAACTTCTTCAAGAACAATCTGGGGCTAATGAAGTTCCTTCATCTTCAAACAAGGATGGTAAGAACAAACAAATTGTTGTTCCATCTTCATCCTCTCCTTCAAAAGATTACTCTGAAGAAGGAGACTTTGACTATTACTCTGATGATCTTTGTTGATTATCATGTATTTCAAATCACAATTTTATAATTTTCTTTCTTGATCTTCGTTTAAGTTCTTGAAAGATTATTTTCAATCATTTTCAAATTTATCCTTAAGCATGATAATTGTACCAATTTCTGGGAAAAACTGCTTATCTTCTACCCTGGATCATGGTAATAGTAGTACCAAATCTGGTATGAAAAACTGTTCCACCACCACCCTTGAACATGGTGATTGTAGTGTCTCCATAGACATGAAAAACTGTTCAAAAACCACCCTTGAACATGGTGATTGTAGTGTCTTCCCTGACATGAAAAACTGTTCATTTTCCTCTAACAATTCCTTGCAATACTGTTGTTTTCATTGTTGCAGGAATATTCAGAGATTCAATCATTGCAAGAAGCCAAGCAATAGTGGCGCCATCACCCACTATCTTGGTCAAAGATGCTCCATCAGTGGAATCCCTGTCATGATTCCATTTGCCCCCCACTAGCCTTGTCATCATGCATAAAGCTGAAGACATATCTCAGTGGAATCTTGTTGTGGACCCCTTGTCTCCCACTCAGAATGGTATCCAAGGCTCCACTACCTTCAATCACGTGAGCTGTCCAGAGCAACATTGGATCCTCTACAGTTCCAGTCAATCAAGTGCACAGTTCCTGTCAATCAAGTGCACAGTGCAGGTTGCGCAAGTGTACAGTTCAAGTCACTCAAGTGCACAGTACCGGTTAGTAACTAGGTACTATTTGTCTTTCAATCTATATATAGAGGTGCTAGGCACTTGTTAGAAACACCTCTTCACCTCACCTCACTTCTGAACTCTCTCTCTCTCTAAGTCTAGTGAGAAGTCAGAGCACTTGTGAGTCTTCTTCTTCTTCTTCTTTCTTCTTTCAATCTTCAAACGTGTAACTCATAGATAGTTCTTCAACTATCTCAACCATGGAAGGCTTTGCCTCCTAATCATCTGTAATATATTTTAGTTTTCAGTTTCTTAGTTGCTAGCCATAGCTACCTACTTCTACTTTCTGCTCTTTTAATTTCTTCTATCTTCTGATTCCGATCCCCTCTTGGTATCAGAGCCAGATGGTGGAAGTAGGAATGTAGATATTAACTTTGAACTGTTGGTTACTTATCTGGGTATGCTATGATGTTGCTCTTGGTTTGTTCATAACTCATATGTGCCAGGTATGGATATTAACTCTAAAATTATATTTTCTTAAATGTTATACTATAAGTGTACTTCTTGTCTATGGCTCTTTGGTAGTTCTCTACTAAGGCCTGAGAAATTATTTCATATCTCAAGTATAAAGGCTGGAAAGCACTCACTAGAGGCCTGGACTTCGTGTGCCAGATAGTTCTTGAGAATGTTCTTATATGGATAGTACATGGATGGTTCTACCTCCTATTCTATCTTGTGAGAATTCCCAGGAATGAATCTCTGACTTGTGATCAACAACGCCACGTACTCTGAGTTTATGTCATATATTTCAAAGGTGTTTTTACAAAGGCTTCTCTGTGAGCTTGTTACAAGCAATATCAGTTACCTGCGTAATCCCATAAACAATTAGTCTACTTTTTTATAACTATATATAAACCTATTAAGGTTATTGAATGAAAACATTATTTATCTATGTTTATATTTTGCAGATATTTCCTTTGTGTTCTTAAGTCAATAACTCTTCTGTATCCTGCTATATATCTACTTAGAACCAATTCCCTGTATGATATTGTTCCTCTTCAAAATTTGGTTGATGATCATAAATCGTTTTAAACCTTTTTTCAAAGAAAAACTCTTTGACGTATAACATTCTTTAAAACAAGTATCTTAGTAGCAGTGCTGTAATACCTCCATAGATGTGGGGAGTCATAACGAGTGCCATAGTCTCGCAGAGGGAGTAAGACGAGCCGGCCATTTTGACTAGTTATGGAATAGGGTTACTCATGATTTACTTGGGTTTATTGAGGAAGTATTTTTCTAGAAAAATCGTTTCATTTTGATCATCAAACAAAAGGAATATGTATTATATATTTATTGGTTTAATCTTCTAGATGTATTTCAGTGCTTACTTAGTATTTTGACTTGAGTAATACTTGGATCACACTCTGAAGTATAAATACAGAAAATAATTATTTTATCCAAGTTTTAATATCCAGCACAGTTGGCAATATTTTGTTCCTAGAAACATAACAAGGTTAATCCCAGAGCATGCCTCAGAAAGTAGTTATTAGTTCATATGTTAATATTTATATTTCTGGTAAAACCAAGTGAAGGCTGTGATACTTATGGGTGAGGAAAATTTCACAATTTCTTTAAAACAAAACGCTTTTCTTGTCTTCCTCACTCTCCTCTTCATGTCTTCTATTCTTACGCCTTCAAACATGCTTTTAATTCCAGAAAACATCAATCAAGATCTTAGTAAAGATCTTAATCAATCTTTCAATCAAGATCTTTACAAAGATCTTAACAAAAATCAATCTTTTACAATTGATAAAATCTCTCTCAAAAAGGAATTTTTACTCTCAAGAGTGGTCTCTTCAGAGAGATTGGTTCTTCAAAAATTATCAAGGAACAAATAGAAATCCATTTGGAAAAGGTACTATAAATTTCTTGAAAAAGTCAAATTTAATATTCCTTTCTTTGATTGGTTTCATGCGTACACCATCAAGAAGAATATCAATTATCCCTTCCAAGATGAATTAATTGGAAGAAAACCCCTGGATGTCTTCACTATATGGCATCTAAAAGATGGTCATATGATCCAATCAGAATTACCACCTAAGGGTGCTTTTTCCCTCAATAGCCAATCCACTCCTGCCATGGCAGCCCCCTTCAAAACAAGGACTGATGATGGTCCCATAACAGCCAGAGATATTAAAGATCTCATGGAACAATCCAATTACACAAATAAGTATCTCCAAGCCTTAGGAGATTCCAAATTCAGTAGAAACCTTGATGCCTCCTCCAAACCAGAGTCATCTTCTTCTACCAAAATTGAAAAACCCTTATTCAAACCTTATAGGGTATCTAAAAACTTTAAAGCTTCCCAGCTAAAAGGTTCAAAAGTCAAAGAAGAAACTATTGAAGTTCAAGGTGAACTTCTTGACAAAGTCAAAGAGCACATAGCTCTCCTCAAAGTAACTATCCCTGATACACCTTCTCCCCAAACTCCCCAAAAGGGAATCCATATGATAGAAGGAGCTTCTTCTGAATGTTCAGAAGAGAACCCCTCTAAGGTTCAGCTTAACCCTATCATTTACAACCCCAAGAACCAATGGCGAAGGGAAACCAAACTCTACTACCCTAGAGCCACTGCTCCTGATCTTCTTTTAGAAGAAAAGGAAACCAATTTCAAAAGTTTCAGCGCCAACAATGTCTATGAATGGAACATTGATGGAGAAAATGAGTATGGTATTACCAAAATCCTTCAAAACATGACTATGGTAGCCACTGCTTATGAAACCTCCAACAATTGTCCAGAAGAAATGATTGTAGAAATCCTCATTGCAGGGTTCTGTGGTCAACTCAAAGGTTGGTGGGACAATTACCTTAGTGATGGAGAAAAGTTTTCCATCATTAATGCTGTTAAAAGGGAATCTAGTGGTGAACCCATTCTTGAGAATGAGATTCAGATCCCTGATGCTGTCAGCACTCTAATCTTCACCATAGCCCAACACTTCATAGGAGATTCCTCCTTAATTAAGGATAGATCTGCTGAATTGTTATCCAATCTCAGGTGCAAAACCCTTGGTGACTTTAGATGGTACAAAGACACTTTCCTTACAAGAGTCTATACCAGAGAAGATAGCCAACAAGCTTTCTGGAAGGAGAAATTCCTTGCAGGTCTTCCCAAATCTTTAGGTGATAAGGTTAGGGATAAACTTCGCAATCAAGACCCTAATGGAAATATTCCTTATCAGGAATTAAGTTATGGTCAGCTTATTGCCATCATCCAACGAGTTGCTTTAAAAATCTGTCAAGACGACAAAATTCAGCAACAATTAGCCAAAGAGAAGGCTCAAAATCGTAAAGATTTAGGAACCTTCTGTGAGCAATTTGGTCTTCCCTGTGCCAAAAAGACCAAAACCAAGCCCAAACCTATCAGCACTTTACCTAGACCTGATTATTACAGAGATAGGAAACCAGGACCTAGGAAACCAGGACCTAGAAATGCTGGCCAAACCAAGAATCATTATGAAAATAATGATAGAAAACCCATTGTCTGCTTCAAATGTGGAAAACCTGGCCATATAAGCAGAAATTGCAGGATTATTAACCAACTTAAAGCTCTTAATCTTGGTTCAGATATTGAAAACAAGATTAATGGTTTATTAGCCCAATCTTCAGAAGAATCCTCTGACCAACCTTCTGAAAACTTAAATCAAATCTAGGATGATGATTGTGCTGAATCTGATTCCTCCAGCAATATCAATGTTCTTACCAAAGAACAAGATCTTCTCCTTGAGGCCATAAATGCCATTCCTGACCCTCAGGAAAGGGGAAAATATCTTGATAAACTCAGGTCCTCTCTTGAGGCAAAACCCCCCAAAAGTCCTTTGGTTACCAATAAGTATAGCCTCAAAGAGACTTTCAAAAGACTAGAGAAAACTAGCATCAAGCCTGTTACCATCCAAGATCTTCAGTATGAAATCAACAACCTGAAAGTTGAGGTCAATAAACTGAAAGAGAAACCAAGCTAAACACCAATCCATTATTGACCATTGGAATAATTACGAGGCCAATTCCAGTTCCTCTTCTAGTGTCCCTAATTCTGATGCTGAAGATTTTGTTGGTCTCATCAATTATGTAAAAATTCAAAAGTTTTACATAAATATCAAAATTATTATCAATGATTTTGTCCTTGAAACTGTGGCCTTATTTGATACAGGCGCAGATTCAAATTGTATTTTAGAAGGTCTTATTCCAACCAAATACTTTGAAAAGACCTCTGAACAACTTAGTGCTGCAAATGGTTCTAAGTTAAAAATCAATTACAAGTTGTCCTCAGCTATCATTGAGAACAACAATTTCAAAATTGATACCTCTTTTCTTCTTGTTAAAGATTTGAAAAACCAAGTGATTTTAGGAACTCCGTTTATAAGATCACTTTTTCCTTTTCAAATTACTGAAGAAGGTATTATAACCCAGCATTTGGGACAACCAATCATTTTTAAGTTTTTAAGAAAAACTTTTGTTAAAGACTTAAACCCAATTTCTTTCAAAGAAAAACAAATCAATTTTCTGAAAGATGAAATTTCTTTTAAGAATATTGATCAGCAACTTCTCAGAAATGAGAATCAATCCAAAGTCAAAGGTCTATTAGAACAAATACAGTCCACTATTTGTTCTGATCTTCCTAATGCTTTCTGGGAAAGGAAGAACCATATTGTGGAGCTCCCTTATGAAAAAGATTTCCATGAAAGGCAAATTCCCACCAAAGCAAGGCCTATTCAAATGAATCATGATCTTCTTCTTGTTTGCCAGAAGGAAATTAATGATCTTTTACAAAAAGAACCTTATTCGCAAGAGTAAAAGTGCCTGGTCTTGCTCTGCTTTTTATGTCAATAAAAATGCAGAAATTGAAAGAGGTGCTCCTAGGCTTGTGATTAATTACAAACCTCTCAATCAAGCTCTTGCCTGGATTAGGTATCCTATTCCAAACAAGAAAGATCTTCTCAAACGTCTTCATGACGCAAAAATATTTTCAAAATTTGATATGAAGTCTGGCTTTTGGCAAATCCAGATAAAAGAAGAGGACAGATACAAAACTGCTTTTACTGTCCCCTTTGGTCAATTTGAATGGAACGTTATGCCTTTTGGCTTGAAGAACGCTCCTTCTGAATTTCAAAGAATCATGAATGACATATTCAATGATTATGCTAAATTTGCCATTGTCTACATAGATGATGTGCTCATTTATTCACAATCTTTTGATCAACATGTTAGACATATCAATACTTTTATGTCTATCATAAAGAGAAATGGTCTTGCTGTGTCTAAAACAAAAATCAATTTGTTCCAGACAAAGATCAGATTTCTTGGTCACAATATTCATCATGGAACCATCACTCCTATCACTAGGGCCATTGAGTTCTCTGATAAATTCCCCAATCAAATTATTGACAAAACTCAATTACAGAGATTTCTGGGTTGTCTAAACTATGTCTCAGATTTCTTTCCTCAGCTAAACAATCTCATCAAACCTCTCCATGATCGTCTAAAGAAGGATCCTCCTCCTTGGACTAATGTTCATACCAATATTGTCATTCAAATCAAAGCCCAGGTTAAGGAGCTACCCTGCCTCTACCTACCAAACCCAGAAGCCTTTAAAATTGTTGAAACTGATGCTTCTGACATTGGTTATGGTGGAATTTTAAAGCAAAAGATTTCTGGAAAAGAACAAGTTATTGCTTTCACTTCTAAACATTGGAATCCTGCCCAGCAGAATTATTCCACAATCAAAAAAGAAGTTTTAGCAATTGTCTTATCTATTTCAAAATTCCAATCTGATTTACTAAATCAAAAATTTCTGGTTCGTGTAGATTGCAAGTCTGCAAAAGATATTCTGCAAAAGGATGTCAAGAATCTTGCATCTAAACAAATTTTTGCCAGATGGCAAGCAATTTTAAGTATATTTGATTTTGATATTGAATATCTTAAAGGTTCTAGTAATTCTCTTCCTGATTATCTTACTCGTGAGTATTTACAGGGACAGAGTTGATTACCTCAATCTTATCCTTAAGCATGATAATGGTACCATTTCTAATGGGAAAAACTGCTTATCTTCTACCCTGGATCATGGTAATAGTAGTACCAATTCTGGTATGAAAAACTGTTCCACCACCACCCTTGAACATGGTGATTGTAGTGTCTCCATAGACATGAAAAACTGTTCAGAAACCACCCTTGAACATGGTGATTGTAGTGTCTTCCCTGACATGAAAAACTGTTCATTTTCCTCTAACAATTTCTTGCAATACTGTTATTTTCATTGTTGCAGGAATATTCAGAATTGCAATCATAGCTTGGAGACAAGCAATAGTGGCGCTATCACCCACTATCTTGGTCAAAGATGCTCCATCAGTGGAATCCCTGTCATGATTCCATTTGTCCCCCACTATCCCTTGTCATCATGCATAAAGCTGAAGGCATATCTTAGTGGAACTTTTGTTGTGGACCCCTTGTCTCCCACTCAGAATGGTATCCAAGGCTCCACTACCTTCAATCATGTGAGCTGTCCAGAGCAACATTGGATCCTCTACAGTTCCAGTCAACCATGTGCACAGTGCAGGTTGCGCAAGTGTACAGTTCAAGTCACTCAAGTGCACAGTACCGGTTAGTAACTAGGTACTATTTGTCTTTCAATCTTTATATAGAGGTGCTAGGCTCTTGTTAGAAACACCTCACCTCAACACACCTCACTTCTGAACTCTCTCTCTCTCTAAGTCTAGTGAGAAGTCAGAGCACTTGTGAGTTCTTCTTCTTCTTCTTTCTTCTTTCAATCTTCAAACGTGTAACTCATAGATAGTTCTTCAACTATCTCAACCATGGAAGGCTTTGCCTCCTAATCATCTGTAATATATTTTAGTTTTCAGTTTCTTAGTTGCTAGCCATAGCTACCTACTTCTACTTTCTGCTCTTTTAATTTCTTCTATCTTCTGATTCCGATCCCCTCTTGGTATCAGAGCCAGATGGTGGAAGTAGGAATGTAGATATTAACTTTGAACTGTTGGTTACTTATCTGGGTATGCTATGATGTTGCTCTTGATTTGTTCATAACTCATATGTGCCAGGTATGGATATTAACTCTAAAATTATATTTTCTTAAATGTTATACTATAAGTGTACTTCTTGTCTATGGCTCTTTGGTAGTTCTCTACTAAGGCCTGAGAAATTATTTCATATCTCAAGTATAAAGGCTGGAAAGCACTCACTAGAGGCCTGGACTTCGTGTGCCAGATAGTTCTTGAGAATGTTCTTATATGGATAGTACATGGATGGTTCTACCTCCTATTCTATCTTCTGAGAATTCCCAGGAATGAATCTCTGACTTGTGATCAACAACGCCACGTACTTTGAGTTTATGTCATGTATTTCAAAGGTGTTTTTACAAAGGCTTCTCTGTGAGCTTGTTGCAAGCAATATCAGTTACCTGCGTAATCCCATAAACAATTAGTCTACTTTTTTATAACTATATATGAACCTATTAAGGTTATTGAATGAAAACATTATTTATCTATGTTTATATTTTGCAGATATTTCCTTTGTGTTCTTAAGTCAATAACTCTTCTGTATCCTGCTATATATCTACTTAGAACCAATTCCCTGTATGATATTGTTCCTCCAAAAACTTGGTTGATGATCATAAATCGTTTTAAAAACCTTTTTCAAAGAAAAACTCTTTGACGTATAACATTCTTTAAAACAAGTATTTTAGCAGCAATGTTGTAATACCTCCATAGAAGTGGGGAGTCATAACGAGTGCCATAGTCTCGCAGAGGGAGTAAGACGAGCCGGCCATTTTGACTAGTTATGGAATAGGGTTACTCATGATTTACTTGGGTTTATTGAGGAAGTATTTTTCTAGAAAAATCGTTTCATTTTGATCATCAAACAAAAGGAATATGTATTATATATTTATTGGTTTAATCTTCTAGATGTATTTCAGTGCTTACTTAGTATTTTGACTTGAGTAATACTTGGATCACACTCTGAAGTATAAATACAGAAAATAATTATTTTATCCAAGTTTTAATATCCAGCACGTTGGCAATATTTTGTTCCTAGAACATAACAAGGTTAATCCCAGAGCATGCCTCAGAAAGTAGTTATTAGTTCATATGTTAATATTTATATTTCTGGTAAAACCAAGTGAAGGCTGTGATGCTAATGGGTGAGGAAAATTTCACAATTTCTTTAAAACAAAACTTTTCTTGTCTTCCTCACTCTCTCTTCATGTCTTCTATTCTTACGCCTTCAAACATGCTTTTAATTCCAGAAAATATCAATCAAGATCTTAGTAAAGATCTTAATCAATCTTTCAATCAAGATCTTTACAAAGATCTTAACAAAAATCAATCTTTTACAATTGATAAAATCTCTCTCAAAAAGGAATTTTTACTCTCAAGAGTGGTCTCTTCAGAGAGATTGGTTCTTCAAAAATTATCAAGGAACAAATAGGAAATCCATTTGGAAAAGGTACTATAAATTTCTTGAAAAAAGTCAAATTTAATATTCCTTTCTTTGATTGGTTTCATGCGTATACCATCAAGAAGAATATCAATTATCCCTTCCAAGATGAATTAATTGGAAGAAAACCCCTGGATGTCTTCACTATATGGCATCTAAAAGATGGTCATATGGTCCAATCAGAATTACCACCTAAAGGGTGCTTTTTCCCTCAATAGCCAATCCACTCCCTGCCATGGCAGCCCCCTTCAAAACAAGGACTGATGATGGTCCCATAACAGCCAGAGATATTAAAGATCTCATGGAACAATCCAATTACACAAATAAGTATCTCCAAGCCTTAGGAGATTCCAAATTCAGTAGAAACCTTGATGCCTCCTCCAAACCAGAGTCATCTTCTTCTACCAAAATTGAAAAACCCTTATTCAAACCTTATAGGGTATCTAAAAACTTTAAAGCTTCCCAGCTAAAAGGTTCAAAAGTCAAAGAAGAAACTATTGAAGTTCAAGGTGAACTTCTTGACAAAGTCAAAGAGCACATAGCTCTCCTCAAAGTGACTATCCCTGATACACCTTCTCCCCAAACTCCCCAAAAGGGAATCCATATGATAGAAGGAGCTTCTTCTGAATGTTCAGAAGAGAACCCCTCTAAGGTTCAGCTTAACCCTATCATTTACAACCCCAAGAACCAATGGCGAAGGGAAACCAAACTCTACTACCCTAGAGCCACTGCTCCTGATCTTCTTTTAGAAGAAAAGGAAACCAATTTCAAAAGTTTCAGCGCCAACAATGTCTATGAATGGAACATTGATGGAGAAAATGAGTATGGTATTACCAAAATTCTTCAAAACATGACTATGGTAGCCACTGCTTATGAAACCTCCAACAATTGTCCAGAACCAATGATTGCAGAAATCCTCATTGCAGGGTTCTGTGGTCAACTCAAAGGTTGGTGGGACAATTACCTTAGTGATGGAGAAAAGTTTTCCATCATTAATGCTGTTAAAAGGGAATCTAATGGTGAACCCTATTCTTGAGAATGAGATTCAGATCCCTGATGCTGTCAGCACCCTAATCTTCACCATAGCCCAACACTTCATAGGAGACTCCTCCTTAATTAAGGATAGATCTGCTGAATTGTTATCCAATCTCAGGTGCAAAACCCTTGGTGACTTTAGATGGTACAAAGACACTTTCCTTACAAGAGTCTATACCAGAGAAGATAGCCAACAAGCTTTCTGGAAGGAGAAATTCCTTGCAGGTCTTCCCAAATCTTTAGGTGATAAGGTTAGGGATAAACTTCGCAATCAAGACCCTAATGGAAATATTCCTTATCAGGAATTAAGTTATGGTCAGCTTATTGCCATCATCCAACGAGTTGCTTTAAAAATCTGTCAAGACGACAAGATTCAGCAACAATTAGCCAAAGAGAAGGCTCAAAATCGCAAAGATTTAGGAACCTTCTGTGAGCAATTTGGTCTTCCCTGTGCCAAAAAGACCAAAACCAAGCCCAAACCTATTAGCACTTTACCTAGACCTGATTATTACAGAGATAGGAAACCAGGACCTAGGAAACCAGGACCTAGAAATGCTGGCCAAACCAAGAATCATTATGAAAATAATGATAGAAAACCCATTGTCTGCTTCAAATGTGGAAAACCTGGCCATATAAGCAGAAATTGCAGGGTTGCTAACCAACTTAAAGCTCTTAATCTTGGTTCAGATATTGAAAATAAGATTAATGGTTTATTAGCCCAATCTTCAGAAGAATCCTCTGACCAACCTTCTGAAAACTTAAATCAAATCCAGGATGATGATTGTACTGAATCTGATTCCTCCAGCAATATCAATGTTCTTACCAAAGAACAAGATCTTCTCCTTGAGGCCATAAATGCCATTCCTGACCCTCAGGAAAGGGGAAAATATCTTGATAAACTCAGGTCCTCTCTTGAGACAAAACCCCCCAAAAGTCCTTTGGTTACCAATAAGTATAGCCTCAAAGAGACTTTCAAAAGACTAGAGAAAACTAGCATCAAGCCTGTCACCATCCAAGATCTTCAGTATGAAATCAACAACCTAAAAGTTGAGGTCAATAAACTGAAAGAGAACCAAGCTAAACACCAATCCATCATTGATCATTGGAATAATTACGAGGCCAATTCCAGTTCCTCTTCTAGTGTCCCTAATTCTGATGCTGAAGATTTTGTTGGTCTCATCAATTATGTAAAAATTCAAAAGTTTTACGTAAATATCAAAATTATTATCAATGATTTTGTCCTTGAAACTGTGGCCTTATTTGATACAGGCGCAGATTCAAATTGTATTTTAGAAGGTCTTATTCCAACCAAATACTTTGAAAAGACCTCTGAACAACTTAGTGCTGCAAATGGTTCTAAGTTAAAAATCAATTACAAGTTATCCTCAGCTATCATTGAGAACAACAATTTTAAAATTGATACCTCTTTTCTTCTTGTTAAAGATTTGAAAAACCAAGTGATTTTAGGAACTCCGTTTATAAGATCACTTTTTCCTTTTCAAATTACTGAAGAAGGTATTATAACCCAACATTTGGGACAGCCAATCATTTTTAAGTTTTTAAGAAAAACTTTTGTTAAAGACTTAAACCCAATTTCTTTCAAAGAAAAACAAATCAATTTTCTGAAAGATGAAATTTCTTTTAAGAATATTGATCAGCAACTTCTCAGAAATGAGAATCAATCCAAAGTCAAAGGTCTATTAGAACAAATACAGTCCACTATTTGTTCTGATCTTCCTAATGCTTTCTGGGAAAGGAAGAACCATATTGTGGAGCTCCCTTATGAAAAGGATTTCCATGAAAGGCAAATTCCCACCAAAGCAAGGCCTATTCAAATGAATCATGATCTCCTTCTTGTTTGCCAGAAGGAAATTAATGATCTTTTACAAAAAAACCTTATTCGCAAGAGTAAAAGTGCCTGGTCTTGCTCTGCTTTTTATGTCAATAAAAATGCAGAAATTGAAAGAGGTGCTCCTAGGCTTGTGATCAATTACAAACCTCTCAATCAAGCTCTTGCCTGGATTAGGTATCCTATTCCAAACAAGAAAGATCTTCTCAAACGTCTTCATGACGCAAAAATATTTTCAAAATTTGATATGAAGTCTGGCTTTTGGCAAATCCAGATAAAAGAAGAGGACAGATACAAAACTGCTTTTACTGTCCCCTTTGGTCAATTTGAATGGAACGTTATGCCTTTTGGCTTGAAGAACGCTCCTTCTGAATTTCAAAGAATCATGAATGACATATTCAATGATTATGCTAAATTTGCCATTGTCTACATAGATGATGTGCTCATTTATTCACAATCTTTTGATCAACATGTTAGACATATCAATACTTTTATGTCTATCATAAAGAGAAATGGTCTTGCTGTGTCTAAAACAAAAATCAATTTGTTCCAGACAAAGATCAGATTTCTTGGTCACAATATTCATCATGGAACCATCACTCCTATCACTAGGGCCATTGAGTTCTCTGATAAATTCCCCAATCAAATTATTGACAAAACTCAATTACAGAGATTTCTGGGTTGTCTAAACTATGTCTCAGATTTCTTTCCTCAGCTAAACAATCTCATCAAACCCTCTCCATGATCGTCTAAAGAAGGATCCTCCTCCTTGGACTAATGTTCATACCAATATTGTCATTCAAATCAAAGCCCAGGTTAAGGAGCTACCCTGCCTCTACCTACCAAACCCAGAAGCCTTTAAAATTGTTGAAACTGATGCTTCTGACATTGGTTATGGTGGAATTTTAAAGCAAAAGATTTCTGGAAAAGAACAAGTTATTGCTTTCACTTCTAAACATTGGAATCCTGCCCAGCAGAATTATTCCACAATCAAAAAAGAAGTTTTAGCAATTGTCTTATCTATTTCAAAATTCCAATCTGATTTACTAAATCAAAAATTTTTGGTTCGTGTAGATTGCAAGTCTGCAAAAGATATTCTGCAAAAGGATGTCAAGAATCTTGCATCTAAACAAATTTTTGCCAGATGGCAAGCAATTTTAAGTATATTTGATTTTGATATTGAATATCTTAAAGGTTCTAGTAATTCTCTTCCTGATTATCTTACCCGTGAGTATTTACAGGGACAGAGTTGATTACCTCAATCTTATCCTTAAGCATGATAATGGTACCATTTCTAATGGGAAAAACTGCTTATCTTCTACCCTGGATCATGGTAATAGTAGTACCAGTTCTGGTATGAAAAACTGTTCCACCACCACCCTTGAACATGGTGATTGTAGTGTCTCCATAGACATGAAAAACTGTTCAGAAACCACCCTTGAACATGGTGATTGTAGTGTCTTCCCTGACATGAAAAACTGTTCATTTTCCTCTAACAATTTCTTGCAATACTGTTATTTTCATTGTTGCAGGAATATTCAGAATTGCAATCATAGCTTGGAGACAAGCAATAGTGGCGCTATCACCCTCTATCCTGGTCAAAGATGCTCCATCAGTGGAATCCCTGTCATGATTCCATTTGTCCCCCACTACCCTTGTCATCATGCATAAAGCTGAAGGCATATCTTAGTGGAACTTTTGTTGTGGACCCCTTGTCCCCCACTCAGAATGGTATCCAAGGCTCCACTACCTTCAATCTTGTGAGCTGTCCAGAGCAACATTGGATCCTCTACAGTTCCAGTCAACCATGTGCACAGTGCAGGTTGCGCAAGTGTACAGTTCAAGTCACTCAAGTGCACAGTACCGGTTAGTAACTAGGTACTATTTGTCTTTCAATCTTTATATAGAGGTGCTAGGCTCTTGTTAGAAACACCTCATCTCTCCACACCTCACTTCTGAACTCTCTCTCTCTCTAAGTCTAGTGAGAAGTCAGAGCACTTGTGAGTCTTCAATCTTCTTCTTCTTTCTTCTTTCAATCTTCAAACTTGTAACTCATAGATAGTTCTTCAACTATCTCAATCATGGAAGGCTTTGCCTCCTAATCATCTGTAATATATTTTAGCTTTCTTTGTTAGTTGCTAGCCATAGCTACCTACTTCTACTTTCTGCTCTTCTAATTTCTTGTATCTTCTGATTCCGATCCCCTCTTGGTATCAGAGCCAGATGGTGGAAGTAGGAATGTAGATATTAACTTTGAACTGTTGGTTACTTATCTGGGTATGCTATGATGTTGCTCTTGGTTTGTTCATAACTCATATGTGCCAGGTATGGATATTAACTCTAAAATTATATTTTCTTAAAAGTTATACTATAAGTGTACTTCTTGTCTATGGCTCTTTGGTAGTTCTCTACTAAGGCCTGAGAAATTATTTCATATCTCAAGTATAAAGGCTGGAAAGCACTCACTAGAGACCTGGACTTCGTGTGCCAGATAGTTCTTGAGAATGTTCTTATATGGATAGTACATGGATGGTTCTACCTCCTATTCTATCTTGTGAGAATTCCCAGGAATGAATCTCTGACTTGTGATCAACAACGCCACGTACCCTGAGTTTATGTTATATATTTCAAAGGTGTTTTTACAAAGGCTTCTCTGTGAGCTTGTTACAAGCAATATCAGTTACCTGCGTAATCCCATAAACAATTAGTCTACTTTTTTATAACTATATATAAAACCTATTAAGGTTATTGAATGAAAACATTATTTATCTATGTTTATATTTTGCAGACATTTCCTTTGTGTTCTTAAGTCAATAACTCTTCTGTATCCTGCTATATATCTACTTAGAACCAATTCCCTGTATGATATTGTTCCTCTTCAAAATTTGGTTGATGATCATAAATCGTTTTAAAACCTTTTTCAAAGAAAAACTCTTTGACGTATAACATTCTTTAAAACAAGTATTTTAGTAGCAGTGTTGTAATACCTCCATAGATGTGGGGAGTCATAACGAGTGCCATAGTCTCGCAGAGGGAGTAAGACGAGCCGGCCATTTTGACTAGTTATGGAATAGGGTTACTCATGATTTACTTGGGTTTATTGAGGAAGTCTTTTTCTAGAAAAACCGTTTCATTTTGATCATCAAACAAAAGGAACATATATTATATATTTATTGGTTTAATCTTCTAGACGTATTTCAGTGCTTACTTAGTATTTTGACTTGAGTAATACTTGGATCACACTCTGAAGTATAAATACAGAAAATAATTATTTTATCCAAGTTTTAATATCCAGCATGTTGGCAATATTTTGTTCCTAGAATATAACAAGGCTAATCCCAGAGCATGCCTCAGAAAGTAGTTATTAGTTCATATGTTAATATTTATATTTCTGGTAAAACCAAGTGAAGGCTGTGATACTTATGGGTGAGGAATATTCACAATTTCTTAAAACAAACGCTTTCTTGTCTTCCTCACTCTCTCTTCATGTCTTTATTCTTACGCCTTCAAACATGCTTTTAATTCCAGAAAATATCATC